>VZQC01007142.1:559985-936679 GCA_009823505.1 Rhizomys pruinosus | reverse complement strand
CCCCCCCCCCGTTGATACTGTGAAGTCCCTACACTGGTATACTCATATAAGACTCAACCAGCTTGTCTTTTCAATTGCAGAGAAAACGTCCACTAAGTACTGGCCACTATTGATCTGGACCAAACCCACCGGCCAGAGCACCCAGAGCACCCAAAATGGAAAACTGGATTCTAACCCTCCAGCCTGACAGCTGTTCACCCAAGACTTCGCCCCCCCAATCAGCTTTGAAGCAGATCAGAAGAGAGAACAGCGCCCCATTTCCTTATCATAAGCAAAAGGCTAGAAATTTAGGTCTGGGCTTCCCAGAATCCCAAGGGACACAGACGCCCACTTCCTCCAGAGGCTGTCAATCTTCTGATCACTTCCTCTGTACCTGAGGCCCCGCCCCATGGCTATAAATGGGTGGGCCCCAGGCACCATCTCTCTCTCTTTCTGCCTGCCATGCCGCTCTGTTCCACCACGTGTCTGCAGGCGGCCCTTGCTGGTAATCTCACATGGAAGTAAAGCACGTTCCTGTGCCGGGCGTGGTGGCGCACGCCTTTAATCCTAGCACTTGGGAGGCAAGGCCAGCCTGGTCTACAGTGCGAGTTCCAGGACAGCTGGAGCTACAGGGAGACCCTGTCTCAAAAAGACCAAAAAAAAAAGCATGTTCCTGGTGTGATTTAAGCCTCATGTGCCTTTTATCTGGGGGCTGGGGGTGCAGGGCCCTTTTTATAACCTAATACCCTCCAATTTGTATTGCTCCAAAATATGCATATATGTTCTTCACACATATACCAAAATTATGACATGTGAAAGTAAACTGTATGTTAATTCCAAAACATGTTTAGGAATTCACATTTTCCCCTTAATTTTATATTAATCTAAAGTATGCATTCATAGTCTTAATAAAGTCTGAAGATAAGTGATAGGTTAATTCTAGATCCCATTAAGGTATTCATATTATAATGGCACAGTTGCTTTCAGGTTAATGTGTGTGTGTGTGTATTGCTCAGTTTGCCTTACTACTAGGTATTTGGTGCTAGCATCCACAAATCAGGGATTCCATTCATCATTTGTTTTTCTGGGACTGTGTTACTTCACTTAGCAAAAATACATTTTTAATAAACCCGAACATGTGCCTCATAGTGGCTTGTCCTGAAATTCTTTTCTGTGGCAAAACCAAGAATCCAACTTTACCTGAATAGAAGTCCCCTAAAAGATGAAGGAACACCTCAGGCCATTGATGGCAGTTCTGGGTTTTATCTCCTGCATTGCCATTGACAGTGCCATGTTCTTACATATTCAGAGCTTTGAGCTATATGAACTCTTTTCCTTATAAAGCACCCAGACTCAGATATTTTGTTATAGCAACAGAAGATGAATTAAGATAGGAAACTCAGTAAATCCTGAGAGATTCTAGGAATAATTCTTGAGAAACACAAATGTAGAGAACATAGGACAGGAATGCTGGGCCTTGTCCTACAACTCCCCTTTGATTTATGCCACCACAGTTTCATCACAGCAGAGTAGTGCCCAAACTAAGAAACTAAGAAAATCTGTGTGTGTGTGTGTGTGTGTGTTATTCACATGTGTGTGAGGGACAGGATCAATGTTAGAGGTCTCCCTCTATTGCTCTCCATTTGAGAAAGGGTCTCACTGAATCTAGAGCTCATTCATTCAGCTAGACTGGCTGGCCAGTAAGCTCTGAGGATCTACTGTGTCTGCCCCCTTTGACCCCAGGGCTTGGGTTTCAGATGGGCACCACTATGCCCAGCTTTTCTGTGGGTATAGGGATCCAAGCTCGGCTCCTCATACTTGTGCTTGTTGCATGGCAAGTGCTTTACTCCTTGAGCCATGTCCCAGCCCCAGAAGAACCTTAAACATCTCCTACATGTGTATCTGGACCTGTTCATAGTCTCAGGGGCCCACAGTGACCTACCAAGAATGCTCCACCATAAACACTACATACTCCCACAAGCCTCCATGTCTTTTAATAAGTATTTTAGCCAGGCATGATGAAACATACCTGGAATCCCAGCACAGGGAAGTGGAGGGGGGGGGGGGGGGGGGATTAGGAGTTCAGTACCCACTCTGGCTCTGTGTAGGCATGCCATGGCCCGAGTGTGGAGGTCAGAGGAGAAGTTGTGAGTGTGAGTTCTCTCCTTCCACTATATGGATCCCAGGATCAAACTTAGGCCCGTCAGGCTTCGTGACAAGTGCCTCTACCCTTGCCAGCCCCCAGAAATAATTTTAAACATTATTAAACAAACACACTTGTGTATAAAGGAGCATAGGAAATTCAAAGAAACTATTACAATAAAACCATAAAACTTGAAGGCTCTGAAAGTGTTCTGACCCTGTCTGATGAGCCACACTTGTCTCTCTTTACTGTCAGGGGTGCCTAGGTGGAAACTTCGGTGCATGCTGTAGTTTGACCTCTTATTTCATGCATGAGGACAGCTGACAGCGGATGGCTAACCATGCCCATACAGCCACTAAGAAGCTTGCGACCACTCCACACCTGTTCCTCACATGCAAAAACAACCATTCCATCATCCAGTGCCTGAGGAGAATGAAGGAGGCAGCTGTTTAAACCCCTGTCACAGAGCAAGTGCTTGATATCTATCATTACTAACAGTGGGGTTTTGTTTTTGTATTTTTGAGACAGGGTCTCACTATGTAGCTCTAGCTGGTCTGGAATTCTCTATGTAGACCAGGCTGGCCTCTAACCCATAGAGATCTGCTTGCCTCTGCCTCCCGAGTTCTGGGATTAAAGACACACTTTACCATGCCCTGCCTCTAACAGTGTTAATGGTGGATAACAGAGCTGAGATGCAAACTGCCAATTCAAAGTTGGATATTTTGGAGGCATTTGTTTTTATGTATCCCAGGCTGGCCTTGTACTTTATATGTAGCTGAGGACAGCCTTGAACTTCTCATTCTCCTGCTTAGACTTTCCAGGGCTGGGATGGATCATAGATAGGTGTACATTACCATGCCTGGTTTTATGCAGTGTTGGAGATCAAACTCAGCTTCATTCTTGCTGTGCAAGAACTCTGCCAACTGAGCTACATGCCTGGCATTAATATTGGATCTTTCAAAGCATAGTGGTGCCCAGTGTTCTTGGTGGTTTTCCTTTCTTTGGAGTCCATTTCATCTCTGAAATGGCTGGATCCTCCCTGAGAAGCATGAAAGGTGATGAACGTGTGGTAGGAAACAGTCCACACTGTCCATCAGGGCTTTACTTCTAGAGCTGTCATATCCCCCAAGTTTGCTTATTCAGTTCCACAGAATCCTCAGACTCTCTAAGAAGAAAGCACAGGGGGTGAGTCTTCACATTTGAGGGGCTCTGAGCAAGGGGAAGGGATCCCAGGTGGCTGAGTGATGAAGAGACAACCACCCTTTTCATGAGAGACTTTACCTTCTGTTGTTAAATTTTTTGGATTTATTTATTTTTATTTTATGTATATAAGTGTTTTCCTGCCTGCATGTATGTATGTGCATCTGTGTTGTGTAATGCCTGTGGAGGCCAGAAGAGGGCATCAGAGCCCCCTGGAACTAGAGTTAGGGATGATTGTGAGCCGCCATGTGGATGCTGGGAACCAAACCTGGGTCCTCTGGAAGAGCAATCTGTGTTCCTAACAGCTGAGCCATCTTTCCAGCCCCGACCTGACCTTTCTCAATCTTTCCACTCCTTTTCTTCCCCAGGTGTCACCATGTTTCCCAGATGGCCAAGATATCACTAAGATAGGCTGAGGGCTTGCTATGGCTCTTCCCTGAAACTTTCTCCCCTTGACCTCCATGCAGGCTGTTGTCTCTACATCTTTAATTTTTCCTTCTCTGTTTCCTTCATGGGCTCTCAGCCTCTCAAATATCAGTGTTCCCTTAGGGTTCTGAACCCACTTTCTTCCTAAACTCTCTCTAGACTGAAAAATCCCTAATCCATATCTCAAACCCCAGGGCTTCTTTGGCTCTCAGGATTTGACTGCCCAGTAAACATCCCCAGGCACTTCAAGTCCAGCAAAACTGACTGTCCCTCGCTGTCCTTCCCTCTTCCCTGTGCCTGGCAATCCTCTTTTGGAATACCCCAATAAGAGACCGTCTTGCTGATGATCTCTGATCACATCATCCTGCAAATGTGGGTGCTGCTGCTTATGTGTAACCAGTCTGGGCACAGCTATATAACTGAGATCACTGAGCACCAGGATCTCTGCTCTAAGGAAGTTTAGGCATGGGTTACATCCCCAAGTATTGATGACACTTATTAGTCTTTTCGTGATTTCAACATGAGGCCCATGCCTATTTACGGGGTTTGCAACTACACCATTATCTTTGACTCAGCTCAACCCTAAGGTGTTCTTTATCTGCAAGTGGCTTATCTAAAACTCCCAGACAGTTGACAGTAGGCAGGGAGGGCACTATGGACAAAATGTGTGATGTTCTGAAGAAACAGCAGGTCTGTATGGGCCCCTTTATCAAATATGTATGCTGACACAGTCTTTGCTTGAATAAGCAGAGTTATCTTACCTGGAAATGTCCTGAATTGCCAGAGAGAGTTTTGCTGGATTAGTGTAGTTATGAAGACTATCACAGTATTAAGCACCATCAAAACCATTCCAGTTTGGATGATGTATTGAACAGCACTCTATTTACACAGCACTTTAAGATGCACCAGGAGAAATTCAAGTGTGGCTGTGTTAGTTTTCCTTTTCCAGGACCATCTTAAGAACATTTCACAGAACAGTTTGGTATGCCCTCACAGGGAGATCTATCAACAGACCCACAACACGGGAGAAGACAAACCAGGACCAAAGAAGGAAATGCAGACATTTTTTCTGTTGTAAAGTCTTGGGCAAAAGTCCAAGCCTTATCTCTCCAGGATACTGAGTACCGTGCATCAGAGGAAACTTAGGACTGACATGTCTGGGAAGCAAGCCCATGGTCTCCAGAACTGACTGTGCTGCTTGTTTACTACACCTTTTCATCTATAATTTGTGGATTACAGGAACGACCAAGAATTCCCCTGGTTTCTCCTTTCAGTCTTGAATAGGTCTGACAAGTCAGTGTTTTTACGGGAAACACTGGTTTGATCCCTACAGACACCCCTATTCTAGAGGGTCTCTTTCATAGGATGGGTCTGGTGAAATGGCTACATGTTTCTTTATGGGAGAAAGCAAGAAAAGCCTAGACAAATGTCTCCTTTTCTGGATCATAAGGTGCTTAACTGTATTCCTGGAAGAGGGTAAATTCAGCAACCCAGGGTGCATATTCTCTCTCTCTCCTCTTTCCTTCCTTCCTTCCTTCCTTCCTTCCTTCCTTCCTTCCTTCCTTCCTTCCTTCCTTCCTTCTTCCTTCCTAATATTGGGGAATGAACCCTGGACCTTGCCCTACCACTGACCTACATCTGCAGCCCTTCTTTTACTTTTTATTTTCAACTTATTTATTTATTTATTTATTGAGACAGGGTATCCCTGTAGCCCCAGCTGGAATGAACTTTATTTTTTATTGTGTATGTGTGTGCATATGCACAGTGTGTGTGTGTGTGTGTGTGGTATGATGTGGGTGTGCACATACCACAGAATGGAGATCGTGGAAGGACACTTTTTGAGAACTGGTTCTCTCCTCCACTGTGAGTTTTGGGAACTGAACGCTCCTCTATTTGCTGGGCCACTCCTTATTTTGAGACATGGTCCCTGTTACTCAGGTTGGCCTTAACAGTCGTAACTGACAGTTGTAACTTACAGTAGTAACTTACGCTCAGCTAGGCCTGGCTTGTGCCCCTCTTGCTTCAGCTTCATGGGTAGCTAGCATTATAAGTCTAATGCCACATGGTCAAGTCGCAGGGCTTTAAATAAAACCACGGAAGCCTTGACACATATGGTGAAAGATATGGCCAGCTGTAGGCACATGGCAAGAAGCAGTGGAGATGTACAAGCAGACATAGCCATACAACATGCAGGCACACTGAAGTGTGTAGCACAGATCTGACTATGGCTTATTTCTCAACCATCTACACTTGGTAAAAATAATGTAATTCAGCCCTTGAGAACAAGGAACAACATCAGTCCTTGATTCCCTTTGGTCTTAGAAACATAACTGAACAAGTCATAAAATAATATATTTTTTAAAAAACCCCAACAAGGGCTGGAGAGATGGCCTAGCGGTTAAGAGCGCCGACCGCTCTTGCAGAGGACCCGGGTTCGATCCCCAGCACCCACATGGCGGCCGAGAACCGTCTGAAACTCCAATTCCAGGGGAATCCGACACCCTCTTCTGACCTCCACGGCACTGCACGTCACGGGTGCACAAACTTGCATGCAGACAACACATTCATACACATACGGAAATAAATAAAATTAAAAAAAAAAAAACCCAACAAAATAGAAAGGTTTTCCTTGGGGACCTCATCCTTCCCTGTTCCTCCGGTTCCTGGAACATAGTTGTCCTGGAGGATTCTTCATGTAGTCCGAAAGAAAGTACCATGGAACTGGCATATCCCTAGGGGAAGAAAATGGAACCTTCTTTTCAAGTCTACCTCTGCTTCTTGGTACTACTTGGCCATAGCCAGTTAATCTTTCCTGAGTGTCTGTCCTATGCTGGGCGCTGCTAAAGTCTCCCCGATCTTACGGGATCTCCCACGACATCCTGGTAACATATTCTCCTTTCACAGATGAACTTGAAGCCAACCTAGGCTGTCTAGGCCCCTAAGTCAGCTGGCACTGGAAGGAGCAGCTCCACATTTGCCTGTCTTAGTCTGCCATCAGGACGTACAAATGTGTAAAGACTCTCCCTCTTTTCCCTAGGGGGCCCAAGTTTATCTCAGGTCTGATCTCGGATTAGGTCTATGTGGTCCCACCAGGCTAACCCGGGAAACTCTGAGTCTCCCAGCACATGCAAGCTTCGCACAGGGCCGGCGCCTGGGCGCACGACGGGACTGCAGTGCGGGCAGCAGGGCTCCGTCCTGGGTAGAGGGGGAGGGCGCGGGGCCCCGCGCGGTGACATCAGCCCTGCTGTGGTGCAGTGTGCAAAGCCTACTGGTTGGCGTGGCGGGGGACACGCCTTCCCGGACGGAACAAAACAGCGCGCTGGAGGGTGCAGCCAGCCACCGCTTCCGAGAGCGCAGTCCCCCGCCGCCTAGCAGCTGCCAGGTGAGTGCGGGGTGTCACCGACCTGGGGTCCCCGCTGCCGCCGCTGCACGCTGCCTTTGCACGCTGCACGCGCGCCTGGCACGCACACCGCTCCTCTTGGTCCTTCCCGCCCCACCGCTTCCCTGTAGATTGACAGGAAAGTTTGGAGGAAAAGTGAAGCTTATGGGGAGGCGGGGAGAAGTGGCCGGTTGGCCCGGGTGGGGCTTCCCTTTCCAGTGCGCGCTGGGTCCCTCCCGTCTCGGGGCTTCCTGGGCGGTTGGCTCTGCGTGCCCCTGACCCAGGGCGACCCGGCTCCCCCCACCGCCTGCAGGTGGGGCAGAACAATGGGCGATTCTGTGGGCTACAGACACTCATTGTAAGGCAGTGGGATGAGGGCATCCGTGCCCCCCCCTTCCCCCACTCTCTTTTCCTGGGAGAAAGTGCCCGTGAGTGGGAGGAGGAACATCTGGCTGGGTGGCCTCAGAGCACAGGTGTGAGTGGGCATTGTCCTCAGAGCTTCCGGTCTTGGTGCTAGGTGGGGATGGGTTACTGAGACCTGAAAGAGTCGACAGTGGCAGTGAATGTTTTGGGGTCTCCGTGGAAGCTGGGGAGGCAGAGGGGGTCTGACAGTGAGCACACTGAAGCAAGTTGCAACGTCACTCACCAAGCAGCGCTGGCAGGCAGGTGTTTCATCCAAGGAGCACAGACCTGGCACGTTCTGTGTTCCTGGGTTGTTGTGATTCAGTCAGGGTCTAGCTTGGGAGCAAAGTGAGGTCAGGACTGTCCTGTGTGGTGCTTCACTCACTCAGTCCCTGCCTGGAGGATGAATGGATGGACAAGCCCTCCCCACCCATGCCGAAAGGGCATCACGGTCACATGGAACTGTGGAACATTCATCAGAAGTACCCTGGAATCTTGGTGAGCTCAGGTCTGAAAGGCAGGCAGGCTTGGGTTTTGACTCTTGGAAGTCACTAAATGCACATAATGACCTTGGACAGGTGATTACTCAGTTTCCTTCCCAGCGGTACTTGGATTCACGGACCCCCCCCAGCACAGCTGGGGTCCTGCCTTCCTTGTACTTCATTCAGGGTCTTTCCTTATAGAAGCTGAGTTGACTGGAGCTGCAAGCAGCCTGTCACCCCAGAGCTAGGACTTCTTCAGTTGAGAGCTGGGGACAGGTGCTGAGCTTCCTCCGTGCCTTCTGACTCTCCAGCATAGGATGCCAGACCATTCTTCAGGAGAGAGCCAGACCCGAACACTGCCTAGGCAGCTTTTACCCCTCTCTGGTGCAGTCTCCCCCAGTGAGGGACCCTTTGCCTTGGCAAGGATATCTGGGGTGGGGACAGCCAGACCGGAAAGGAAGTTTATCTCGTGGAGGGTGTGCCCGCAGATGCTAAGGAGGGTCTGGGAGGATGCTGGAGAGAATCTGAAGGGTAGGCCCTGCAGCTCTGAGACTGGCGTGCTAAGATGTGAAAAGTTGCCTCTGGTCTGGCCTGGTACCGCCCTCTTGGTGCAGGTGTTCTCTTACATAATTCAAGTCTCCGCAGCCAGCCAGTTCTTACTGCATCAGAGTTGCAGGCTAACAGGGTAATGAGTACACTTGATTGATGATAGGTAAACACTGACGAGTGACTGAAGTTGGGATTGGTGGCACATGCAGGCGGTGACAGGGGGCCACAAGTTTGAGGCCAGCTTGGGTTTTTTGTGGAGGTTGTGTCCCCCCCCCCAAAAAAAACAATGAACAATCAAACACTGGGTGAATAAATGAAATGGGAATGGATTTCAGTTGGATTGATCTACTGGATAGTCCTAATCCTTGCAAGTGGTTGGTTATCAGCCAGTGTTTCCAAGAGAATAGTGTTTATAAGCAGGTGAGGGGAAAAAAGTTTTTTTTTGTTTTGTTTTTTTGTCTTTTCGAGACAGGGTCTCCCTGTAGCCCCAGCTGTCCTGGAACTCGCTCTGTAGACCAGGCTGGCCTTGAACTCACAAAAATCCACCTGCCTCTGCCTCCCAAGTGCTAGGATTAAAGGCGTGTGCCACCACGCCTGGCTAGAGTTTTCATTCACTGGGCTTCTACTGCTGGGGAAAGCAAGTTGGAGACACTTTCTGGTGGGCTCCTGAAGTTTCTGTATGGAACCGGAGCTCGCTATGAGAAGCTGGCTTGCTAGAAGCCTCAAGGAGGCTTGCTTTAAACATTTTGAAATTCAAAGAGATACTAGTGACAAAAGACTTTTTCCCCAAATCAGCTGTTTGTCATTATTCAGACATCTGGCAAATTCCAGCTGGCCTGGAACTCGCTATGTAGACCAGGCTGGCCTTGAACTCACAGAGATCTGCCTGCTCTGCCTTCCTTGTGCTGGGATTAAAGGCGTGCACCACCATACCCAGCCATTTTTTTTGACAAATTCTTAAAGGCCCCCAAATGACCATTAAGTGTTCACTTTGGCCTATCCTTAAGATAATAGTGAAGAAACACCCACATGTGCTGTGTGCCAGCCGGTGCTACATAACGGTTTATGAGAAAGGGGCTCTGAGATGGCTAAGGGGCTCTCTCAAGCTCCCAGCTGGTTCCTGTGGGGCTGATGTTCAGACAGGCTGACTGTTCCTACCACTCGATGTTTCTTAGCCCTTTCACATTTCCTTTCTGGGCTGATTGACTAAGGAAATGGAGGCCATTTGTGAAGACATTAGTTTTACAAGATACTCTACGGTGGAAGGTATAAAGGCAGATGGAGCTTGCCTGGCTTTAGCTTGGGTGGAGTCAGGGTTAGAAAGCCCCATCTCTAGGTTTTCGCTCTGCTGGGTGTCTGAGGGGACAGGGAGCCCTAGAAATCACTTCTCAGAAGCACTTTATCCCGTCTGATGAATGTTTCCGTTTTGGAGTCATGTTTTCAGGAATGGAAAAAAAGAAAAAGAAACTGGAAAAGAACCAGAAAATCCCCCCCCCCCCCGTCCCCCAAGGGGGAGCTGTTACTTGAGGGAGTTCAGACCCTGGCCTGCCTCCGGTTGTCAGGAATTTATATGGTAATGACGTGGCTTAGACTACGTAGCTCCCTAGGAATTTGTCTGACGTCAGCACTGAGTAATTTCCATGTATGGTAAAGTGTGTAAATAGGAGGCAGCTAGTGTTTCCAGACTCTGACATTCCAAGTGCTTCCCAAAGACCAGAAGGCAATGTCTGATTCCTGCCCAGACAAAGAAAGAAGAAATAGAAGATTCTAAACTGGAACACAGCCTAGCCAAGCTGTCAAGGAGATTCCCACCCCAGGGGGTCTGGAGTGTGTGGGATGGAGTCTTAGCTGCAAGCCACATGTGTTTAAAGGCTTACTGCTCATTTGTTTTTATTCTTTGAAAATTAATCAGAATTGTTCAGACCTTTCTGTTCAACACACAGGACAACTGATACCACTATCAACGTCATTCTAGACAAAAGCAAATTCAATCTGATGATAATTATTAGATTTCCTAAAGGATGTAGCTCAGCAATAGAGTACACACCTAGTAATGGACCCTTCCCACTCCCACCTCCATAAGACAGTAAAATTTCTGAGTTCCAAGGGTGGGGAACTGCTATAAAAGGCATTAGGAGTGTTGACAGGTGTTCTAGTTTGTCTTCCATTGCTGTGACAAAACACTCTGACCTACACCAACTTGGGGAGGAAATTGTTTATTCAGCTTACATCTCCTGGGTCACAGTTCCTCACTTAGGGAGCCCAAGGCAGGAACTCAGGGTAGGAACCTGGAGGCAGGAGCTGAAGCACAGGCCACGGATGAATGCTGTTCACTGGCTTGCTCCCCTGGCTCATGCCTAGCCTGCCTTCTTATATAGTACACAACAACCTGCCCAGGGTGGAACCACTCATTGTGGGCTGGGCCCTCCCAACACTGCTCGACCATCAAGACAATACTCCACAGATGTGGCCACAGGCCAATCCAATGGAGCCAATTCCCCAACTGAGGCTTCCTCAACCCAGGTGTGTCAAGATGACACTAAAGCTATCCAGAACAACAGGAAAGCACAACTTTCACCTGGAAAGAGATAAGAGATAGTTTATTTTGGAGCCAAATATGAGTGACCGTGCCTGGGAACACAGATTCAGGTTACTCCAAATTTTTTATATTCAGGTAACCTGTTGCATGATGTGTTTATAGCAACAAAACAAAGAAAGCCATAAATCAAGACATAAGTGGAGACATCAAAGAAGTGGGTTATAGCAAAGTGGGGAGAATTCTGCTCTAGGCCTTAGATGCTATCTCACAGCATCTGGTGATCTGTTAAGTTGATACATTCCAAAGGCTTTTTATTGTTACTCACAGGTTAGTAAATCTGACACAGAGGCGGGCAAAGAATGGCTATTTAGGGGGCTAAAGATAGCTCAAGATAAATTGTAAATGGGCTCTGGACCTGCGACATTTCAAACTCCACAATCACTGACCTTCTCATCAGTTGATCAGTCTTGTGGGATGTTCGGTTGAAGTTGCAGGGTTTTGTTTGTTTTTCTGGGAAAAACACGGGACAAAAGAGGAAAGAAGAGGTAAAGTGTTACCCTTGTTAGCTCACGGTCCCTCATGTGTTTAAAAGAAGATTATGCTGTAGAGATAGAGTGAGCGAGCTCACTGAGAGTTACAGTCGTTAATTACTCAGGGACTTGGGACCTGGAGTAATGACAGCTCAGTGATGTTGGCTGACTTCTCAGAGGCGAGCCACATGCAGGGTTCTTCTAATGACAATCATTTGGGGGTACTAGTAAGACCGAGGGCAAGCAAGCTCGCTCTGATTGGCACGCATTCCCTACCAGGACCATTATCTTTGGGGGGGTCTCTTTCTTGGGCTCTCAGGTGTCATCTCCAAGATGCAGACTCTATGGGGTCTGAGCCAGCAGCTGCCCTCCCTCAGGCTCTGTCCTTGGCTGCTCTCTGAGCTTGGGGGCGTGGAGGAAGAGACCGAGCTGCAGGGTTGGAAAGGATGACAGCACTCCTGTATACTCGGCAGATACCAGATGACTCAGGTAACTCCTGAGCAGCACATTTCCAACTAGATAAACACGTGACCTGTCAATACCAGACCATGAGGGTGGGGTATCAAGCCCTGCGTCCATCAGCTACACTTTTGCCCTAGGGAACAAGGGATTATGGAATGGGAGAGGTGGGATTTTTTCCACTGGAGACAGAAAGATGTGGGATAGCTTGTGAGGTGCTTAATAAGAGAGCCCCTCCTCTGGCCATAGTTGGCTGGCAGGATTATACATCCCTGGATGGTTCTTTCGGCCTGAAACATGACCTACTAAAGCTGTCATCTGTCAGCTTTCATAAGATTTAGGATGAGCATGAGATTCTGTGCCCTTCATCCTCTGCTGCTGTAAGGGTCATGGTCTTGCTTCCTCTTAAGACTGAGGCTCTAGGTAAAGCTGTAAATGAGTCAACTAGTCAGAGCAGCAGACTTGAGTTGGTTGTTTATCTGAAGAGGCCAGTCCTTACCTTCTAGTTTCTAGCCAACCCCAAGGATCCTGATATTTCAAGTAAATAGCTCATGGAATATGTCCAGCCATTTGGCAGAAAATTGAAATTTTATTCTCTGTGGAGATTATCAAGATAGTAATATAGGACAAACCAGAACACAGACAGCAATTCCCAATGGAAATGTAACTGAATGAACCCACTGTGGATGATGTGTTTACAGAAGATGGTAGTGACTCTTCCTTTGTTTTTTTGGTTTGGTTTTGAAATAGTCTCATTGTGAAGCCCAAAGAGGCCGAGAACTCTGTGGTAGCCAGGCTGGCCTTGAGCTCAGTGGTGATTCTCCTGGCCCTGCTTCCTGAGTGCCGAGATTAAAGGCATGTGCCTCTTTGATCACCCAAAGCTACATACCAGAAAGCTTGATGTAAGACACAGGTCTCTGCATACAGTCTCAGGTAGCTGGGAGGAACCAGGACTAAACCCCAAGCAAATAGCTTGTCCCAGACTCATAAGCTAGGCTGGCAGACAAGTCAGGGGTTCCTGGGCCCTACTTGGCGTGTTGCTTCTCAAGTCTTGCTCTTCCAGGTATGGACCAGCTGGGAAGGAGGGTAGCCATCTGGCCCCATATCTAGCAGGATGGTATGCCTGCCCTGCGGGGCCAGGCTGTAGGTGGCAACCCGGGGTATGTTCTCCGTAGCATGTCATCCCTTTTGTTCATTCTAATCGAATCTTCAGGATATGGCTTCGGGGAGCTGGTGTTCCATTTTAGGGATAAACAAGTGCAGTTCGCAGTAGCATGCCCCAGTTACCTAGCTAAGAAGGGGCACAACTTCACTATTTAACCCCAGCTCCAATTTCCTAAGCTCTGAGAGTTTTCTTTGCACAACCTCCCACAGGTCTTCTGTCCCCTAGAACTGGGAAGGCAATTGAGAATGAGCCACACATCCGTCTAAGCTCTCCTTGGACTAAGAAAGAACTTTCCTTTTAAGGCAATTCAGCCTCCCCACAGCCAGGATTTGGCTGTTGGGAGGACGGAGCTGGGCGGAAAGGAGATGGAGGGAGGAGCCAGCGTCGCCTCACACTGAAAGGAGGTGGCCGGGGCTCCTCCAGCAGGGACTCTTCATACCAGGGTCCTTGAGGGGGGTCAGCATCTGGGCAGAGTGGACAGGAGACGCTTCCTGGCCATGGCACTGTCTCTACTCTCCTTCCTGAGGCCTGGGGGCCCACCCCATCACTGCACTCATGAGGTGAGACCTCGAGCCAGACACCAGACTCAAGGAACAGCCCCACCAAGGGGCCCCCTGAGCAAATCTCCCCCATTGACAGGTCCTTGGGCTTCACCCATCTCCCCGCCCATGTTCCCGATTCCCTGGGGCCCTGCTGGATGTGGGCCCCTGACACACCACCAGGGACAACAAGGGGAGGCCTGTATGGAGCTGTGGGTCTTCCCCAGCAGAAGGGCTTTGTGTTTGAATAAAACACTGCTTGGAACTGGCTCCCCATCATGTGATTAAGGGGGTGTTCTTCCCTTAGGGGTGTCCCTTACTGCTTTAGTGAGATTGCAGAGGAAGAGAGCCCACTTTGAAGAACTGAATTCCTACCCCATGCAGCCACTCTTAAATATTCTGTGCCCACAGCCTGATGCCTTTCCAGCTCTGTGTGAAGGCATGGCCTGAGGTTCCCATCGTGCCAGGCTGAGCTGGGCACTCTGGGGGGCCAACATAGGGCTAAATTGACAGCTTCCTATCTAGAAGGCGAGAGGAACCAGCTGAGGTCATGCTGAGGATCTGCGAGGCCAAGGGCTGAGTATGGTTGTATTCTGGCAAGGGCACACTTGGGTTTCTGGGCAGGAGAGTGGCCTGTGGGAAAGTTGGGAGCTGGGATGGATTAGGAAGTGGCCGACTGTCAGTCACTCTGAACACCTCTACACAGTTGTCAAGTAACTGGCTTAAAGAATAAAGGGAGTTTGTTGTTTTGTGTAACTGGAGTTCAAAGACACATTGAGCTGTATGTCAGGCTAGGTTGGTGGCTTAGTGATGTCACTGAAAACCTGTTTACTCATTCTCTCGGCCCTGTTTTTGGCTAATTGCTTTTTTTTATTTATTTATTTTTTTATTTCTGTATGTGTATGAATGTACTGTCTGCATGCAGGTCTGTGCACCCGTGTCATGCAATGCCGAGGTCAGAAGAGGGTGTCGGATTCCCCTGGAACTGGAGTTCTCCTGGAATTGGAGTTTCAGACGGTTCTCAGCCGCCATGTGGATGCTGGGGATCGAACCCGGGTCCTCTGTAAGAGCGGTTGGCACACTTAACCGCTAGGCCATCTCTCCAGCCCCAGCTAATTGCTCTTATGATAACAACCCAGAGTCCTTTGCTCTGTGTCTTTGCTTGGGGCAGGGAGATGAGGGAACTTGCTCCTAGGAAGCTCTGTCAGAAGACAAGATAATTTTTTTTCCAGAGTCCCCAGAAACTCCTTCTCTCCCTTTGGGCTTGCACATAACCAAACAATCACCTTGTCTGGCTGGGTTAGGCCCACGCCATGTGCCATGGCTGCAAATGGGAATGGAGAACTCGGCAGACATTCTCATCCAGGAGCAGTGGGCTGCCAGCGAGGGTGAGGCTCCCCGGCCGGTGGAGGGCGTGGGAGGGGAGCAGGGACGAGAGGTGCCACAGGGAACCTAGCGGGCATGCTCCACAGCTTGGGGTGAGGGTTCAAAGGTAAGAGAGAGAGACGGATGCAGTTAAGGGTGGGTAGAGAGCCAGCCCTACCATTGTTCCTACCAAGAGAGGATGGGGCTGGCAGTCAGATAGGACCAGAAGGCCTATAGGATGTGAGCTCAGGTAGGACCAGAAGGCCTATAGGATGTGAGCTCAGGTAGGACCAGAAGGCCTATAGGATGTGAGCTCAGGTAGGACCAGAAGGCCTATAGGATGTGAGCTCAGGTAGGACCAGAAGGCCTATAGGATGTGAGCTCAGGTGGCTCGTTTGCAAATGGACACACCCATGGGTAGAGCTGCTCATCTGCAGATGAGAGGCAGGAGTCTCTGCATGGAGGTAACAGCAGGTAGGGGGTAATGCAGGAGACCGGGAGACAGGGACTAAGAGGGACCCCCAGCTTTTAGGATATGGGAATGGAAGTGGATCTCTCTATTCTGCTCCAACAAAACCTTGCTGAAGCCGTCCATCATTTGGTAAACCACTCCCACTTCCTACCTCAGCCCTGCTTCTCGGCTTGCACACAGTCGCTGGACTCCACTGCTGGGGCCTAGGCGCTGCAGAGGTTCACCAGAGCAGAGGACCTGGGGCTCTTAGTTCACTCATTACTCCACTACTGATGGGACATGTGTGTGCCAGGTGCTACGGGTGCTGCAGGGGCTCTGGGAACCCCAGAACACCAGTTAGGAGGTGCTTTCTTCTTGGACTCCTTCGGCTCTTGAGCAACAGACTCCCATGGCTCCACCTGCTTCCTTTCCTAGCGCCCCGTGTCCTTCGCGCACCACCTCTGGGGCCACCTTCACACCCTTCTGGTGACCTCAGCTGTCTATGCTTTGAAGAGCGCTTCTTCCTTTTATGAACTGCTGCTGTTGAAGGGACTATAGAAGGGTTGTCTACTTTTTCAGTGATATATCTGTTTATCTGTTGGGTGATTGAAACAGGAAAGAAACAGATTTCATCAGCTTAAGGACATTCATTCTGTGTCCTCTAAGTCCCTGTGGTGTGGACTCTGTGCTGCTTCTGTGGTGAATCAGGCACTGACATGTGGTATCATGTCTTACAGTCATTGACTTCTGTTTTATTAATTATTGAGCACTGACAGAGTGCCAGGCCTGTGACATGCCATATTGTCTCTAACTCCCAGAGATAACCTGTGAAGGAGCTTCTATTTTCAAGATGCACATATCAACGTTTGGAAAACCTAAGTACTTTTCCCACAGACACACAGACAGTGACTGGCAGGATAAAAATCTGACTGAACTGGGGCTGGAGAGATGGCTCAGCAGTTAAGAACACTGGCTGCACTTGCAGAAGACCCAGGTTCAGTTCCTAGCACCCACATGGTGGCTAACGACTGTCTGTAACTCCAGTTCCAGGAGACCTGACGCCCTCTCTGACCTCCATGCAGGCACTATATTTACTTTTTTTTTCTTTTGGTCTTTTTGAGACAGGGTCTCCTATAGCCTCAGCTGGCTTGGAACTTGCTTTGTAGACCAGGCTAGCCTTGAACTCACAGAGATCCACGTGCCTCTGCCTCCCAAGTGCTGGTATTAAAGGCGTGCGCCACCATGCTGAGCTATGCAGGCAATATATTAACATACATAAAATAAAAATACTAAATAAAATATTTTTTTAAAAAATTTGAACTATTTGGCATCAGGATTACAGCTCTGAACCAACTCCTAGAGCATCTCAAAGTTGGGCCGGGCCTCCTGCTTCAAGTCACCTGGAATGTTTGTTTAAAAGTCCTGAGTGGCCAGGCGGTAGTGTACACCTTTCTTTAATCTCAGCACTCAGGAGGCAGAGGCAACCAGTGCTACCAAATCTGGTTCTGTAATGCTCGAGAATGGTGTCCAGTCATTTTGTAAGGTACCAAGCACGGGGATGGATACACAGCAGCAAATAAGATGAAATGGGAGGAAGGGATGACCCTCCCTACACACACACACCCACCAAGAAGCAACTGGAGGATGGCCTTGAGAACAAGCCAGAAGTAATCCAGCAGGCCTGGCCACCCCATGGGAGACCTCCCCTCCCTTCTGTCATGGCAGTCTGTGTTTCCTTCTCCGTGTGTGGACCTAGTTTCTATTTCTGTGTTCTTTTTCAGAATGCCGAACTGGGGAGGAGGCAAGAGATGTGGGGTGTGCCAGAAAACAGTCTACTTTGCTGAGGAGGTGCAGTGTGAAGGCCACAGCTTCCATAAATCCTGCTTCCTGTGCAGTGAGTACCAAAGGCCCAGGACAGGCGTGCCCCCACAGGCTCGGCCTGCCGACACCCCAGGGAACTGGTCCCATGGGATGTAAACAGCTTGACATTTGGCTGAAGCGCAGCTGGGGAGGGAAACACTTAAGGACCTCTTTGTTCCCTTCAGAAGCTGCTCTCTGAGGGGTGAACTGGCCAGCTTGGGGATGGGGGGATTAGTGGGGGCTGGGGGGGGCAGTGGCTGAGAGCCAGGCTGGAAAGGCTCCTGAGGAATTTTCCACTCTTTCTTCCTGTCACTGCCCCCCACTTCAGAGACGGACACTTTGAACTCAAAGTCTCATTCCCTTCAAACTCAAGTTACACCCTGTTAATGAGGCAGAAGAGGCCCCAACCTTATGGTGAAGATCACTGAAGTGGAAGATCAGACTGCCCCTTGCTTAGACCCCTGTCAGCAGTGTGTGCACCTAGCCTTGGAGGGGGGGCAGAAAGGGCTCAAGTTCATTACTGTCTACTAACAATCCAGTTGTGAGAGCTGTTCCGACACCTGCCTGAAGGAGCAGGGAACTAGACACAAGGCACAGCAGCTGAGAGGTCAGCACCCCGCAGGGTCCCCGCCTCCTGATGCCGCCTCTGCTAGTACCTGAGTTAAGTGATGTGTGCAGAAAGTGCTGGCATGAGAAGCTTCGCCTCGATCTGCACTGGAGAGAGGCCACGTAGCATTTGTGTTTCCTGAGGGTAGGCTGAGAGGGAGGCAGGGGAATGGCTTGTAGGCCCCAGGTTTTCAGAGCCAGTGATCAGGGCTGGGGTAGGGTTAGGTTAGTTCACTTTATTATCTATGTGATGATGGACAAGTTTCTCAAATTCTCCCTTTTGGAGTTTTCTCATTAACACGCATAGGGTTGCTGTGAGAATTGAAACAACTGACAGAGCTTGCAAAACCAATGAAACATTAAAAATAGTAGTTTATTAAACACATACAAACTCAAACATACTCATTGCTAGGGACTCCTTGGAAAGAAGGTGGGAAACCCCAGAGAGCTCACAGGGGTTGAAGTTCCAGCCCATCTGGGAGATCCAGGAAATGAGGTCCTGTCCATCCTATGTCCACAAGATCGGCTAGGAGACGCATTCCTTTGCTTCCAGGCAGCTTGGTCCCGAGTGGGATCCAGGTGGGCTACAGGCTCACATGATGGTCAGATCTCTCTACCTGTTGCTGGGCAGGCCAGCTTGAAGCCACCCATCACAGGGCATCAGGGTCCCCATAGTACCTAGCAGGCCTCGAGTGCCAGCCCAGGGGTCATGTGAGGAATGAAGAGATGACAGACTTCTGCGAGCTCTCCAGGCTTCCAGCTGCCACGGAGGCCGCAAACAGCTGCATCTGGTCATCAACCGCTCATCACTCAGGGGGTTTTTCAAGCTATTCTTTTCTTTCAGGAAGACTAAGGGAGCAGCTGGGGCTGGTCAGGAAGGGGGCCCAGGCTGCTCCAGCTGAAAGGCACCTCTCTGCTCTCAAATGTTTCTTAATCAGACTAAAAGGGACCAGCTGTGCCGTTCAGTCCTGCTGTGGAGGGCTAGCTGGTGGTCAGTCGTGGCTGGAGGTCAGGAATTCCGGGGGTGGCACAGGAAGGAAGGAGCAGGGCTTGGGGCAGGGTGTGAGTGGGTGTTAAGGATTAGAAGCAGTTGCAGAAAACCAGGCTGAAGAGCTCAGTGGCTAGGGCTCTTACAGAACTGCCACCCTAGGGAACGGTTGTGTGCGTCTGTCGGGGTCTTGGGCCTCTGCGGTCATGGTGTCAGAACTCTGAGTGGACCACTGCACTGCACTGTCCAGGTGGTCTGAGGCATCATGCCCACAGGCTTATTCCTAGGACCTAGACTTGGTTAGGAGTAGAAGGAGCATCATGTCCCCTTTTCAGGGGACTGGGTGATATGTCTGTCCTGAATTTAGGAATTTTCCCCCCTCAGAAAGGGAGAGGCCGGGTCAGTGGGGTCATATGTGGGTGGGGCCTGGGGCAGGTCCTCAAAAGAAGGTCTGATCATTCTGATCCTTGGCTGTGGATTCAACCCAGCTCCTTATTCATATCTGATTCTCTGAGGGTCTAGGATAGGCTTGAGAAAGCTGGGGTGGCACAATAGGTTTGACCTAAGGCAGAGAGGACGGCAGGACCAGCACGCTGAGCCCTCACCTCCCACGGTGCCCCCCTCGTGCCCCCATCGTGCATAGGGCAGCCACCTCCCAGTAGCATTCCAGTGGGCGTTGTGACCCACTGGAGTCCAGGCCTGATCGGAAAGTACATCTCTGGCCTTGAGCCTGCCCTGAGGTGGTGTGCCCAACTCTGAGCGGTAATCTGTTCCCTCTTGGGGCAGGCTGGGCTGAGAAGCCATTCTGAGGACAAGAAAGGCCTGTCTGTCCCAACGGAGCCTGCAGGTTGATCCTGGCCTGCTCCCCATGGCCTGGGAGCACAGAGGAGACCTGCAGGAGCCCTGCACCCACTCTGACCCTCAGGCTGAGGCTTCGGTCAGTTTTCACCCTCTGGCCTCTTCAGTGGCCCTAGAGGAGCCATGGCCTTCAGGGAAAGCCAGGACTGGGAATCAGACTGGGATCTGGCCTGGCTCCGCTTCTAGAAGACTATGTGATCTTGAACTTTATGGGCCTTGGATTTCCTTCCAGAAGCAGAGTCATTCCCCATTTTTGGGTATGGTGAGGAGGTTGCCTCTTTCCCATATTTCCAAAGAGCATCACAACACCCCACCCAGCCAGGTGGCATCTGGAAACACTTTTTCTAGTTTGGGGTTTTGTTTTTCTTTTTTTGAGGGGGGTGTTGGTGTTTTTGAGACAGGGTCTCCCTCTAGCCCCAGGTGGCCTGGAACTCGCTTTGTGGACCAGGCTGGCCTGGAACTCACAACAGAGATCAGCCAGCCTTTCTTCCAAGTGCTGGGGTTAAAGGCATGTGCCACCATGCCCAGCTGTTTGGTTTTTCTTAACATGATTTAGTAGAAATTTATTTGGGTCTTCCTTGAATAAGAGATATATTCGGATTTTCTCTTGAGTTTTTAGGGGACTCCACAGGTGAGCTGAATCCCTTCCTGTTGTTATTTGGGTGGGTATGAGGGGGCAGAGGGCTGTGCTGGGTGTGGAAGGTAGGCTAGAGAAGGCAGGACTGTAGCCCTGGGAGAAGCAAGGCAGAGCAGGGAGATCTGGACCAGCATGGCAGGGGGCCCCACGTAGGGAGTCACTCTGTAAACCCGATGTCTCTAAGCCAAATGTCTCTGGAGTTAAGTTTCTGGGCCTTTTGCTGGAGACCTTGAATTAGATCTTCCAAATTAGGCCTCGTTTCCTCCTAATCACTCTTATCCCACTTTTCTGCCTTCCTTCGGTCTAGGAATTCCAGTTCAATTTAGGTCTAAGGGAAAAAGAGTTCCAGGCTATGCTAGTTCCCGACTTCCCACCCTAGAAGGGAACGTTGAAGCCCTTGGGCTGTTGTTCTCTCTCCTTCCCTTTTCCCAGAGCCAAGCCCCAGGGGACGTGGTGGGAGGTTCCATATTTGGGTGGCTCAGAGTGCTGGAATGAGGTAGAGATCGAAAGGGCAGGACAGGAGGGTCCTTATTTAGTCTGAAGTACCCAACCTGGGGCTCAAAGGGAGAGAGGAGCCGGCAGAAGGCTGGGACCTTTAAAGGCAAGTTACAAGGAGGCTGGGCCTCCTCAGTGGTGTCTCAGAAGAAGGTATTTTAGGAGGTGCTCTAATCAGGCACACCGACCTCCCACATTTAGAGGGTTCATAGACCCAATTAGGCCTACAGGATGAGATCTAAAGAGGCAGAGGGACACTGTGTCTCATGGGAGGGTGGATGGATGGATATGCTCTGTCCCCCTGTGGTACCAATGTCTAATACTCATGAGAGTAGTCAACATTGTGCACCTGTCATAAACAGGGTACTGTGCTAAGTCCGTCACATCTAAGGCCTGTCACATCTAAGGGCTCACTTGATTTTCCTGCCTTTTAGAGCAGATGTGATTATACAGGGGGACACTGAGTCTGGAAAGGCAAAATTTGTTTCAACCATACAAGCAGAAAGAAGAATCAATCAAGACCTAATTCCAGGCTGGAGAGCTGGCACAGCGCCCCGTGAGAGCAACAGGAAGGTGTACATGGCTTGAAGGATTTCTAGCTCATGCCGTCCCAGTCTCTCCTCTCCCATGACACTACTGTCCAGCCTCGTTTCTCCCTGTGGCACAGTGATTTCTGAGACTAGAAACTGCAAATCCTTGTGATTACCATGACCTGCCTGTCCTTTCAAAGGCCACTCTGCTGAGCACCTAAAACATGTTCCAGTCTTCTTCAGAGAGTGTCACTTCACCCCAATACCAGCTCCTGACTCCCTCCCACAAGCATGTCCTGATTCTCTTCTTTCATAAATATATTTTAAAAATTTTATTTATTTTTGTATGTGTATGAATGTCCTGTCTGCATGTAGGTCTGTGCACCTGTGTCATGCAGTGCCGCAGAGGTCAGAAGAGGGCATCGGATTCCCCTGGAACTGGAGTTAAAGACGGTTCTCAGCCGCCATGTGGGTGCTGGGGATCGAACCCGGGTCCTCTGCAAGAGGGAACGGTGCTCTTAACCGCTAGGCATCTCTCCAGCCCCCATGATTCTCTTCTTTCAAAGCCACTACTGGAGGCAGGAAAATCATTCCCTCCTTCCTGTCCTCTTTCCTCTGGTTGAGACACATGGCTTCTCTGTTAAAGGCAAAGTGAAAGGTCTGGGGAGATGGCTCGACAGCTAAGAGCACTGGCTGCTCCTGTGGAGAACCTGGGTTCAGTTCCCAGCATCCACATAGAAACCATCTGTAACTGCAGTTCCAGGGACTCTGTCACCCTCTTCTAGCCTCTACAGGCAGCCAACACGTACATGGTGCATATACATACATGCAAGCAGGCAAAAACACTCATACATTTAAAATTAGAAATAAATATTTAAAAAAAGAAAACAGACGGGGCCGGAGAGATGGCTCAGTGGTTAAGAGCACTGACTGCTCTTACAGAGGACCCGGGTTTGATTCCCAGCACCCACATGGCGGCTAAGAAATGTCTTTAACTCCAATTCCAGGGGATTCTGACACCCTCTTCTGACCTCCATGGCATTGCACCACACGGGTGCACCAACCTCCATGCAGACAGTACACTCATACATATAAAAAAACAAACGCACAAACAAACAAACAAAAAAACCCAGAATATAGGGGGCTGGAGAGATGGCTCAGAGATTAAGAGCACTGGCTGCTCTCCAGAGGACCCACCTTCAGTTCTCAGCACCCACGTGGCAGCTAACTACTACCCATAACTCCAGTTCCAGGAGATCCCATGCCCTCTCTGACTTCCATGGGCATTGCATGACACAGGAATACTTACATGCACACAGGCAAAATAAATAAGTAATGATGAAAGGCAGAGCTGAAAAACTTCATTTGGTGTCCTGTGGCTTAGAATCAGCTTAGGCTGTTGCCTCTGAACCCTGGGTGCATTGAATCCGTGGCAGGCACTGAGGTCTGGAGGTCTGAGTGAAGCACCCAGGTTCCTGGAAGCCCTGGAGTCATACATGCAGATCCCAGACCTCTGTCTTCCAGCTCATCGGCTATCCTGCTGGCCTCCTATGCCACACCAGGATGGCACGTGTGCAAAGTGCCCGGAGAGCTTCAGCTGCAGGTGTCCTGTAGGGACCGGTGCTCACCCAGCTGCCTCTCACTAGTTCCTTGCTCTCTTCACAGTGGTCTGCAAGAAGAATCTGGACAGCACCACTGTGGCCGTGCACGGAGAGGAGATCTATTGCAAGTCCTGTTATGGCAAGAAGTATGGGCCAAAAGGCTACGGCTACGGGCAGGGCGCGGGCACTCTGAGTACAGACAAGGGAGAGTCTCTGGGCATCAAGCCTGAGGAGTGAGTACATGATCCTTTCTAACTTCTCCTGAGTTCTTGCTCTAGTTTGCCTTCAATTGCTGTGACAAAACACTCTGACCAATATTAACTTGGGGAGAAAAGGGTTTATTTAGCTTGTATCTCCAGGGTCACAGTTCATCACTGAGGGAACCCAAGGGGGCAACTCAGGGCAGGAACCTGGAGGTAGGAGCTGAAGCACAGGCCATGGAGGAATGCTGTTCACTGGCTTGCTCCCTGGCCCATGCTCAGCCTGCTTTCTTATATAACACAGCACCACCCGTCCAAGGGTGGCAGCACCCACAGTGGGCTGAGCCCTCCCCATATCACTCAAGAATCAAAATTTCCCACAGACCTGGCCACAGGGCAGTCCAATGGAGGCAGTTCCCCAATTGAGGTTCCCTCAACCCAGGTGTGACACATTGATAAAGCTATCCAGCATAGTTGACCCCTTGTCAACTTGACACACAAACACATCACTATTATACCATAAGATTTCCATTTCTTATCCCCAAGGTATGATGTGCATATCACAACATAAGCCCCACTGTCCTTTAAAAAAATCCAATCACTTAAAAGTTCACAGTCTCTTTTTAAAAAGTCTCTTAACTGTGGGCTCCTGTAAAATCAAAACAAGTACTGTCTTATTTTAAAAGGGAAGAATCAGGTACACTCAAACAAAACCTAAGTCCAGCAAGTAGCTCAAGGCTGGACACCTAGGACTCACTCACAATCTTCTGGGCTCCAAAGGGTTTGGGCAGCTCCACTTCTCTGACTCTGCCGTCCACAGCACACACAGCTCATTTCCCAGGCCCAGGCTGGCTCCGCTCCACACCTGCTGCTGCCCTTGGTGGTCAGATCACAATCCTGACATCTCTAAAAAGCTGGGGTCCTCACTGAAACTGAGGCTGCACTTTCACCAATGGCCTTTCCTGGGCTTTTGGGGTGCCAGCCTCAGCTGCTCTTTGTGACCTCTTCGTTCTTTCAACACCAGAACCATGCAGGAGACTCTTAAACATTACCAAGTCCTGCTTCTGGCTTGAGATGGAGGCCTGGACCCCCTCTGGACCACAGCTTCTCTGTGCTGACCCCGAGGAAATTCTTCCCAGATTTAACCACAGTGATGCTGGGTCTTGTTTACTTACAGCTGATTTTTCAGCCCCAGCTAACCAGCATCAATTGTCTCAGTAAAGCAAAGGTTTCACTTCAGGTTCTGGTCTCTTCTTAATCACAGCTGATTCTTCAGCCCCAATCAAACAGAACCCACAGGTTCTCAATTCTTTTTTTTTTTTTTTTTTTAGAACCATAGCCACATAGGAGGTTCTCAATTCTAAAAGTCACACAAACAGCTCTGATAGCCTCTGCTTCCCTTTGAAGCTTCACAAGCCAGGACTTCACCATCTACAACTCTTTCAGCATAACTGTTTCAAGCCCCACAGCAATAAACTCTAAGTACTCAATGACTTTTCTAACCCAAAGTTCCAAACGCTTCCACAGTCCTCTCCAAAACAACAGATCCACAGCAATACTTCACTCCTGGTACCAATTTCTATTCTCATTTCTTTTCAGTTGCTGTGAGAAAACATTCTGAACAATTTGGGGAGGAAAGAGTTTATTTAGCTTCTATCTCCCAGTCCAATGGAGGCAACTTCCCAGCGGCTCCCTTAACCCAGGCTGACAACTACAGCTGTCCAGCACAGTTCTCTGCCTGTTCCTGGACACATCTGAACCACTTTTCTTTAAGTTGTGGGAGAGATGTGCCTAGTGGCCCACACCTAGAGGCCTGGCACTAGGGAGGCTGACCCTGGAAGGTCAACCTTGGCTACAAATTGAGGCTGTGTCTCAAAAAAGCAAAACCAGGCCGAGGAAATGGCTCAGTTGGTAAAAAGTCTCTGCCAAAAAAACCATGAGAACCCAACTGGGTGTGGTGGCACATGTCTTTAATCCCAGCACTCAGGAGGCAGAGGAAGGTGGATCTCTGTGGATTCTAGGCCAGCCTGGTCTACATAGTGAGTTTCAGGCCAGCTGGGGCTACAGGGAGACCCTGTCCCAAAAAGACCAAAAACAAAACAGAAAACAATAAAAAACAACATCAACAACATTGAGAACTCAAGTTCAATGCCCAGCACCCATGCGAAAGCTGGGCACTAAGAGCTTGCCCCTATAATTCCAGTACTGGGGAGGTAGAGGCAGGAGGATGGATCCCTAGGATTTGATGGCCAGCCAGGCCAACTGAATTGGCAAGTTCTAGGGTCAGCAAGAGACCCCATCTCAAAAATTAAGGTGGAGCGGCTGGAGAGATGACTTTAGTGGTTAAGAGCACTGGCTGCTCTTGCAGAACCGAACCCAGCACCCACATGGTGGCTAAAAACTGTAACTCCAGTTCCAGAGGATCTGACACCCTCTTCATGCCTCTGTGAGCCCTGCACAACACTGGTGCAATTACATACATGCAAGCAAACACTCGTACACATAAAATAGAAATTAAGATGGAGAGTGATTGAGGAAGTCTGATGTTGACCTCTGGCCTCTACATGTATGAACACACAAGCACATATACATGAACATGAACACATACACATATACACACAAATCAAAACCAAAAAGAAAAAAATGAACAAATGATAAAAATAAATGAAGGGAAGTCATAGATCAGCCCTCTGTGTGGGATTACTGAGGCAGCAGGAAATGCTGCCCAGGTGTGCATACAGCCCTTGTTTTTACAACTGTCAGAGCTCGGAGGGGCCCCAGGAGTCACTTACCTCAATTTCCTCATTTTATAATTGCAAACCCATCCTTCACCCTGCTCAGCGGAACTCATTCCTTATCTTAGACACGCCACAGTGTGTCATTGAGTCTCCCCACCCCCACCCCAGTCATCTCTTGCCTCTGACTTGCTGGTAAAGGATGGCTTTTGGCTTTCATCCCAGCCAGTGTCTCAACTCTAGGGGTACAGGAGATGGAAAAGATGATGAGTTACCAAATTTCAGCCAAGGTCATTGCCCTAGTGAGAATGATCTGTCAGCAGATTTCTCCTGGAAAGAATAAAAATAGACCAGCTGCAGAAATGAGGGGCTGAGGAGGGGATTCTTAGAAACGAGGTGTTAAGTGACTCTGGGGTTTTAAGTAGGTGATAAGGGAAGTGTGTTTTAATATTCTGCCCAGCCTTGGGATCCCAGAGGGCCTGGTGGCCCTAGCTTTGGTGGCTCTGTCAGGGAGAGCTGTCACGGGCCCTGGCCAGAGGTGAAAGGCCTCTCTGCCTTTACTACGTAAGCCATCTCACCACACGTCCTTCTGCATTTAGAGCCCCTGGCCACAGGCCCACCACCAACCCCAACGCGTCCAAGTTTGCCCAGAAGATTGGTGGCTCTGAGCGCTGCCCTCGATGTAGCCAGGCAGTCTACGCTGCAGAGAAAGTGATCGGTGCTGGGAAGGTAAGGTGATGCTGGACCCAGGGGAGGAGGGGACACCCTTCTGAAATGTGAATTACAGGATTTTGTGATGCTAGCTCCACTCAGGACAGCCTGAGCACTAGGCTTTAACTCCATCCTTTCCAGAGGTTGGGTGCTTGTCCTAGGCCCTAAGGAACCCCCCTAACCTGGGAACAATAATACGTCCACAGTGCTGCGAGTTTTCTCTGATCAGTTCATAGGGAGTTGCTAAGATCCATCTGTACTCTAAGGTTGAGGACTGGACAGCAAGGTTAGACGGATGGGTTTTGAGGGACCCACCCCCTAAAATTACATGCTGGTTTTTTAGGAGTGTGTCTCTCTCTGGGAAGAAAATTCATAGTTTTTATCAGATTTTCAAAAGGATTTGTGATTCCAGAAGTGTTTACAAACCATCCCAAGATACACATTTTGTTTCATGGGGATGTGTATGCCAGAAACTCAGCCATATAACCCAAAGGCAAAGATTTTCCAGGTTAAGGGCCTGTCTACCTCCTGGAAGGCTTTTCCACACTGTTTTTACTCCCCACACCTACCCTTCCCCCATGGTATTCTGATACTCCCCCTCGCCCCAGGCAGCAGTACTAGGAAGAATCATCCCAGCCAGCCCAGGGTCTGAACAGCCGAGGGTCTGAACAGCTGATTGAGTATGTTCTCCATTCAGGCCTTGCTGAGCAGGGTGCTCTTGCCCTGGGGTTTCGCAGTCTCAGACCAGTGGTCACAGAACCTTTGAGCTGTGGGGCCAGAGAGGACTTCTGGATCCTCACCTGGGGCCTGGGCTGGAGGAGTGATTTGGCCCATGATCACACAGCAAGCCTGCTAGGCCACTGGGCCTAGAGCCCTTGGCTAGCTCTTTTGACTTGGGACATGGCATTGAAGGCTTTCTGGTCTTGAGGAATAGGGTTGGGGGAATGAGAACTAACACTTAGGCCAAGTTTGAACCATAGTCCTCAGTCACAGTTATCAATGGGAATTATTAGCCTCATCTTACAGATGAGAAACCGAGTATCAGTAGGAGTGAACAGTTTACCCATATCTATCTAGGAAGTGAGCTAGGAGTCCAGCCCAGGCTTGCCTGACTCCGGAAACCTTGGCTTTTACTAGTGTTGACTTTACTCTAGGCCACTTAACCCCTCTGAATGCATTTCTACACCAGCACGAAAGCATTGTTACCCTGGCATGACGATGAACCTCCTGGGCCCCAGGCAACCCTCTTGAATTTGGTCTTGCCAGACGCCTGTGCACTGGGGCCAATTCAGCTTCCGAGGCCTCAGTTCTGTGTCTGTAAAGTGAACTGGGAGAGTGCAGGCCTAAAGGGAGACCATGGGAGAACCTGACGGGCCGTTTCTGATATTAAATGAAGCAATGCATGTACAGTGGGTGATGCGGTCCCTTGAATGACATGAAAACAGGGCTGGAGAGACGGCTCAGCGGCTAAGAGCACTGGCTGCTCTTGCAGAGGACCTTGGTTCGGTTCCTAGTACCCACGTGGTGGCTAACAGCCATGCATAACTCTAGTTCTAGGCGATCCACCCTCTTCTGATCCCTTGAAGGCATTACAGGACACGTGTACACTTACACCACATATGCAGGCAATACACTCTAAAATAAAAATAATAAACACATTTTTTTCTCTTTTCTTCTCTTTTTGAGACAGGATCTCCCTGTATCCCCAGCCATCCTGGAACTCAGTATGTAGACCAGGCTGGCCTTGAACTCACAGAGATCCACCTGCCTCTGCCTCCTGAGTGCTGGGATTAAAGGCATGCGCCACCATACCCGGCCTAGAAAATACTTTTTAAATAACTTGAAAATAGTTGTGGCCACACATTCCTGTAATACCAGCACTCTGTACTCCCAGATCAAACTCCCCAAAGAAAAAAATGAAACAGTAGAAAAAAACAAAACCAAGAGACATTAATATTATCAAAGAAATTCCCAAGTCCCTATTTACATAGAGCACTAGGTAAAGTTAAGGTTGTACTAGGAGTAGGATAAGAGAGAATGCTGAGTTCAAAAGGAAAAGGGAGTGAGAAGCCCCGCCCCCTCTTTCGCCTGGGACAGAAAAGGGAATATTCAGGAGCAGGGTGCCTTCAGGTGTTGGGTGAGTGAGCAGACACTGGGCTAATTTGGGTGGGTGGTATCCTGGGCATGAATGACTGGTCCTTTTCCAGCCTGGAGAGCTGGAGTAGTGGCCTCTGCTTTATAGAGAAGGTTGCACAGAGCATTGAGGGAGAACTGCCATGATCCCTCCAGTCTCAGACCCTTGGGCCACACTGCTGGTGTCTCGGGTTCAGGAGGAGCCAGTGGGCCAGGTCCAGTGGCCAGGAAATGGCTTCTTACTGTCCAGCCTGTGCACTGGTGGCTGTGCGAGAAAGTCACTGCCCTTACGTGGAGTTGTGTCCGGCTGAATGCTGCCTGCCCCTGGCTCTTCTTGGGTTTAGCAGAGCTTGTCTGCACATCACCTCAGGCTGTTCAGCTGTTGCTGATGGGAGCTGGCTGTCAAGTTGTACTGTGTGCTGTGTGCCGGTGTGTGTGTGTGTGTGTGTGTGTGTGTGTGTGTGAGACAGACAGACAGACAGAGAGCCCCGTGCAACTTAGGGTACCTCTTGGAATCACAAAGGGCCTTCTGTGGTCTCAGGAAAACCTCATTCCTCTTGAGGTTGGTGCACCAGAGACCAACCCAGTCAGTCTCCTTCCATAACCATGCAGCATGGACTTGCTTCCTCGGTACCCAGCACTGTGCAAGCACTTGACACTAAATGAAGATATTTAATGCTGACAGCTGCCTGGTAGAGTAGACAAGACCATACCACACCACTCTGAGAAGCGATAACCTTTGGGTAAATGAGGCACAGAGTTGTAGAAGTATAGAGGCTGGGCTAGTCCATGAAAAGCCCAAAGATAAATGCCTGCTGTGTGGCTGTGTACCAGGCATTTCAATATTACGTTCTCACATCTATTCTGCAAGACAAACAGAGGTCTCCAGGGAAGGACATTAGGGAGGCTACTCACGTAGTGTGTGTCAGTACAAGGACAAATCTAAAGCCCTTATCCACACGAATTCCACAGGCTAAACTGTGTGTGGAAGAGGCTTGCCTGGCAGCCTGGGGGGGGGGGGCGGCAGCTGCCTGGGAGGGAGGCTCCTACTCCCTTCTGTGATGTAGCTGCTCTTCTAGCCAGGGAGCCGAGGTGACTATTCACTGCAGTGCGCCACCGCTGTGTGCTTGGTCACTGCTCTACTCCGCAGCTGGACCACATTTTCCCAGCAGCCTCCCTTCCCCTAGCCAAGGTGCAAAGTGCTTGTCTACCATGGCAAGCTCATAGTAGGCTGGGGTAAAGCACCCTAGGCACTAGCAGTAACATTAACTGTTTCCATACCTAGTCCTGGCATAAGTCCTGCTTCCGATGTGCCAAATGTGGAAAAGGCCTTGAGTCAACCACCCTGGCAGACAAGGATGGCGAAATCTATTGCAAAGGTGGGCAGTTCTGTTTCTCACTGAAGAGCAGAAGGCTGGCGTGGGGAGGGAGACCTAGCAGCTGTGGTTGAATGACCCGGCTCTTGGCCTTGCTATCCAAGAGCCAGAACATCTCCTTTATGTCACCGATGGGGGAACCAGACCAGAGGGAGGGCGGGACTTGGCTGGAGTCAGGTGGCAGCCCAGGGCGGGGGGACGGGGTGGAGCCTGGGATCCCGATGCCCTGCCCAGGGTTTTCATCAGATGATCTCCTTCTCTTATTGCAGTGGCAGGGAAACGAGTCCAGAGTGGACCCAAGAATCTGTTCACTATTGACCTGGGCGCTGAGCGAAGGGGGACCCTGGGAGGCTTTCCTTCTGTAGAGACCAGGCACAGGGGGCGGCAGGAAGAGCTGCTAGGAGACAGAAATACATCCTTACTCTCTCTTTTTGCCGCAGGATGCTATGCTAAAAACTTCGGACCCAAGGGCTTTGGCTTTGGACAAGGAGCTGGGGCCTTGGTCCACTCAGAGTGAGGCTATTGCTGACTGCGCACCCTGCCTACGCCTCTGCTTCTCATCACCATCCCCTTCCCAGCAGCCTTGGATGCCTCCAGGATTCTCTCACTCAGCACTAATGATTTGGATTTGGGCATCTGGCCTCCTTTGATTTGTGGTCTGGCTGAGTTCCTACCCCACCTCGGGCCTCCCCCTGCCTGGCATCTGATATCATCACCAGTAGGACACATCTGTGTAGTCACCCCCTTTGGGGAGACCAGGCCCCCTTCCCACACCTCACCCCACAGAGCTCTGTTCTCAGGCTGTGTTTACCACCAACTGTCCAGGACACCTAAGCCTGTGTTTTAGAGCCCAGAGGAGCAAAGCAGCAGTTCAGGAGGAAAGGAAGAGGGGCAGGATGGAGCCAGGGAAGGCTGTGGTTTATTGGATCCCAGAGAGTCTCCGCTGGGAAAAGGATGGGCTTCTCGGTGCTCCGCAGGTTAAATCGGAGACGTCTCAGTTTGGGAGTTAACATGGGAGGTGGAAAGGTGGGCAGACAGGGTCATGAGCCAAAGGAAGGCGTTGTTTCTCTGGCCTCTTGCCTTCGAATAGGGACCTGGTATCTTCCCAGTCCTGAAGGTCATGCTCCTTAGGCATCGAGTTCCCTGACTGATGGGGGTCCTAATGAAATACTTTGAACATACATTCACACTTATCGGTGGTCCAAACCTTACAGTAGTTAGTTCTGGTCTTAACCCTGGACTCCATGGCAGGGATAAAGTTCTTCCCTGTCTCGGTATAGTCCAGGCCAGTCTATGTTCTAGCCACTCCTGGGTTGGTCATCCAATATGGAGGAAGGCAGGGTAGCCTGTCTTCATCCAATACTCCTTCTCTCTGCTCCTAGGACTCCCTCCCTCCAATGGAGATCCTGCCTCTTTCATCCAACCCTTCTCTAAGGGCCTCCTCTGGCCACATTGTTCTGTCCTTTCCAGGCCTCCAGGTCAGGAACAGCAGGATCAAGGGGAGGTGCTGGGCCTTGATGCTCCCAGGGACTGAAGGGCTGTCTGCAGTTGTTCCCTGCAAGGGCTGTAGGCATGGGCTGTGTTCAAGCTTGTTTCGCATCTGGTCAATAAAGCAGTATAGAACAGAACTCCGGTGTCCTGGTTATCTGTCTGTAGGCCACACCGTGGAGACGGGACAGGAACTGGATCAAAGCAGTCAGAGCAGGAGGCCTGGTGGAAGTGAGTCGAAGTTACTCATCTGCCCAGTTTGCAGGCTCAGTTCTAGGGGAGCCACAGTGCCTGAAGTGATCCAAACTGTCAGATGCTACTGCCTTGTCCCGTCTGGGCCTCACTCTACCTCTGGACATGGGAATTTCATGAACTTTGGCCTTTTAAAAAATATTTGTTTTTATTTATTATTTTTTTTGGTCTTTAAAAAATTCTATTTATTTATCTATTTATTTATTTATATGAATGTACTGTCTGCATGTAAGTTTGTGCACCCGTGTCGTGCAATGCACGCAGGAGGACAGAAGAGGGTGTCGGATTCCCTTGGAACTGGAGTTGGCCTGGAATTGGAGTTACAGAAGGTTCTCGGCCGCCATGTGGGTGCTGGGGATCGAACCCGGGTCCTCTGCAAGAGCAATCGGCACTCTTAACCACTAGGCCATCTCTCCAGTCCCTTTTTTGGTCTTTTTGAGACAGGGTCTCCCTGTAGCCCCAGCTGTCCTGGAACTCACTCTGTAGACTAGGCTGGCCCTGAACTCACAAAGATCTGCCTGTCTCTGCCTCCCAAGTGCTAGGATTAAAGGCGTGCGCCACCACGCCCCTGGCTGTTCTTATTTTTTTATGTGTCTAAGTGTATTGCCTGCATGTCTGTAAGTGAACCTGAGTCACGCGGCGCCCATGGAGTCAGGGTCATCGGATTCTGGAACTGGAGTTGCAGAGGGTTGTTTGTAGCCATGTTGGTGGGAATTGAACCCAGGTCCATCTGGGCAGGAGCAACCCTGTGCTCTTAACCTCTGAGTCATCTCTGCAGCTCCATACCCCGCCCCCTGGCCGACCTTTGACCTTTGCGAGGCTCAGTTAGTTCCCAGCACGGCTTAGAACTTCTCCCACCTTTGGGGCTGGAGAGATGGCCTAGCGGTTAAGAGTACCAACTGCTCTTGCAGAGGACCCGGGTTCCATCCCCAGCACCCACATGGCGGCTGAGAACCGTCTTTAACTCCAGTTCCAGGGGAATCCAACATCCTCTTCTGACCTCCGTGGCATTGCACGACACGGGTGCACAAACCTACATGCAGACAGTACATTCATACACATACAAAATAAATAAAATTAAAAAAAAAAAGAACTTCTCCCAGCTTGGAAAGCCCCCTTCGTGAGGGAAACTCAGCCGGAGGAACTGGAGTCAAATCCAGAAAGCTCACTTCTTCCGGGGAGGCAATGGGGAGGGGCCTAGCGACCTGCTGCTCTGTTAGGGCCCCACAATCAAGCCCAGGGAAGACCAGACGGGAAGTAGGGTTCCTGCATGCTTCACCTTGGGCACACCTTGGAATTGGGCTTCTCCCGGACAGCCTATCCAAAAGTGCCCACGCTGACGTTTTCAAGCAATAAGCAGAAGGTTTTGTGCTTGTATTAGCCAAATGACCAGTCCAGCAGTGCTCCCCCAAGACCTGCACCAACGGTGCAGAGCACAGGAAAGCAGGCCAGCTGAGGGCAAACTGCCAGTCCCGGGCGGCACCGACTGTGAGCTCCCCAAGCGGAGTCAAGGTCGCCTTCAACTGCGGGATCCCCTCTGGCACCAGCACAGGGCACGAGGGCGTGGTCCACCGGAGCGGCTCTTCCAGCTCTGGGCAGGGCTGGCAGAAGGCCGGAATGCACGCCTTTGAGGCCCAAAGATGGAGACAAGCTGCCCTCTGCTGGCGGCGCGGGAGAGCTCCGCAGCCCGGCCGCTACCATCCGCCCAGGCCCTGCTACTCGGATCATCCGTCTTCCCCAGGGGCAGCAGACACCCTCTGGGAATAAAACTCGGACGCCAGGAGAAGGCTGTAACGCACAGACTGCCAGGCCAAGAAGCGCCTGCGGGGTGGTAAAGATGTGAGCGCTGGGAGTCGGGAGAGGTACGGGTGGGGTTCACTTGGGGCACACGGTCCGTGGCCTGGAGAGCCACTGACATCCGCAGGCGCAGCGCTTGAGCTGTGCGGGGCGACACCAGGGGCGCTGTGGAGTCAAAGCAAAAGGCAGCCACTCCTGTTTGGCAGAGGATGTTGAGGGCTCTTTGCTCCTGCGCACGCATCAATTCCCAAGGATAGTATCTCCCGGAAGGAGAGATGAGCTAATAGTGCCCTGTGGCATGCCAAACCATGGGAATGACCCAATGGAGCGGGATGGGCAAAGCCCTTATGTCCGTTCAAGTATTTCCTTCTCATTTCCGTGACCAGACCTAAGAGTTGTCCCAAGCACCCTTAGGAGAAAGCACAGTGGTAGGAATTGTCCTGGGCATTTAGGGTGTGTTGGGAGAAAGCTGCTCTTCCTGATGGGAGACAGGCTTACTGCCCTCGGGCTGCCCTCCTCCAAAACCACAGTAATCTTTCTGGGTTACCTGAAAGGGTGGGAAACAAATCGAAAGGACTGGACTGCAGAGTTGAAGGAGATGGTGTTTAGAGAGTGAGGGAGGAGGAACGTGAATTCAAGGCCAGCCTTGCTACCAAAAATAAAGTTTAAAGTGTGTGTGTGTGTGTGTGTGTGTGTATGTATGTGTATGTCTGTTAGAGTTGTTGTCCTATCCCCAAATCAATCATACAGACACTCTTCGGGAAGGACAGAAACCCTGTGAAGCTAGAGTCTCCAGAGTCCCCAGACCCTGGTGAGACTGGTGGTAGTTGGTGGAACAGAGTAAGAACCCTTTAGGAACCAGTCACTACTGCATGGTTCTGTCCCTTTTCCCAGCCACTGGACCTGGCCTTAAACACACACTCTTTCTATGAGAGTCATTGGGGTGGGGGCAGAGTTTGCTTTGAAAATAAATTTCAGCTCCACCCTAAAGGCTCTGATCAGGTTGGCCTGGGTGGGGCCTGGGAATCTGTATTTGAAAAGTTCCTGCTTAGACAGGCTGAAACACCTGTGAACTGGTCCAGCCTTCTAGCCAGGAAGATCATCAGCCTGCAGCTCATATCCCTATCTGCTGGTTGGTGGGGCTACTGGGGCTGCCTCCAAATAGTATTACTGACTGGAGATGTCCTCTGGAATCAATCGAACCAGGTATATACCTCTCCTGCGTGACAGCCTACATGGATCTGAAAACAGCTGGCCCACAGCCTGTTTGATCCTCAGTCGAAATATCCTGTCTTCTTGGAGGTTCTCGAAGGAAGCATCCATTTCATAGGTTGAAGAAGAAAGAGGAGATTTCAGGGCTTGAGAGTGTAGCTCAGTGATAAGAGTACTTGCTTAGCATGTGGGAGGCCTTAGGTTCAATCCTCAGAATTCATAAATAAACAGAGACAAAAGCAAAAAACCTGATAACTTGATTCTTGGATGAGGCAAGGCAGAGTCAATGTGGGAAGGACTCATAGACTCCTGGGCTGGACTTCCCCACCATTGCCTCCTTCATCGGGGCAGTTTGGAAACATCTGTTTGTCATCTCCGGCTTAATCTGTTCCATAGACTATGCAAAGAAAGACCTTAAATATACTAACTCACTTATCTCCTCGATAACCTTGTGAGATAGGGTCAGACCACTTAAAAATGATCAAACAGAAGCCAAGAATCAAAGAACAACTTGGGAATTAGTTCAAGATCAAATGGCAAAGCAGGGTCTACATGGAAGCCACCGGCCCAAGACTCTTGCCTATAGTGCTGTAAACGCAGCACTGTCTGTAGAGGAGCTTTTACATGTTGGGAGGTGTGAGGAGTGGCCTTAGAACAGTGACTAGGGCTGCAGTTCATGAAGCCTGGCCTAGATGCCGTCTTATTTGATGCCCACACAGGCACTAGAAGTTTAGTATAGGGCCCTTTATCGTAGAATAGGAAAGTTGAGAGTCAGTCCATTTTTAAGTGATTTACTCAGAGTCACTGGCAAGTGGTGGAGCCAGGATTGGAACCAGCTGTGTGACTTTGAGCCAGCCTCCTCCCTGTTGGGTGTCAGCACCTCATTTGTAAAATGAAAATGTTGCCCTAAATTAGTTCTAGGGAAGTGCTTCCCAGGCTCTAATGTGCACACACATCTCCTGGGGAATCTTGTAAAACACAGATTCTAGTTCAGTAGTATTGGGTGGGGCCTGAGACCGGATGTCTCTCACAAGCTCCCAGGGGAAGGTGGTGCTGATGCTGAGGTTCCAGAGACCACACGGGAGCAGCCAGGCTCCAGGGACCCGCCCAGCTCTGATGTTCTCAGTTTATAGGCTTAGGAAGACTCACCCCAAAGGCCATGAAAATTCAGGTTGTGGATGATCCCGAGTAAAGGTCTTAGTGGGCATTTTCCATGCCTGGACAAGTCCTTATTCCTTTTCTGAAGTATCTGCCCCTGAGCCTTCTATTCTGGCACTCTCTCGACCTTGACCCCAGAGGGTTCCAGGGCTTGGGTCAGTGCCTGAGCAGCCAATGCTCCTTATAAGAAGTGAGGAGTTCCCAAAGTTCTGCCTCCCGAGGTCACCCACCAGTCCCTAGCGACCACCTTGTCTAATCCTTTAGGACCATTGGCAGATATGTCTCCATTTTCTGGGCACTTGGTAAGGGTATGTCTCTCCCCCTCCCTTGAAATTAGATGCAGCCACGTGGCTTGCTCTGGTGTTTAAACTGGGATTGAAGTCATTAGACATGGTCTTGATAGGTCTCAAGACCTTAAACTCACAATGCTCCTGCCTTAGCCTTCCCAATGCTGGAATTACAGGATTGTTTATAACTCTTTAATATCTGGGGCTGAGAAGATAGCTCAGTTGGTGGAGAGCTGGCTGTACAAGCATGAGGACCTGAGTTGGATCCCTGGCAACCACATAATAAGCGAGTCATGAGGGACTGTACTTGCAGTCTGGGCACTGGGGAGGTGAAGATAGGCAGACCCCTGGGGCTAGCCAGCCAGGGTAACCTAACCCATGGTCAATGAAATACTCTGTCTCAAAACCAAGACAGCACCCAAGATTGGCTTCTGACTTCAACATGTACATGTACATGTACACGTTTATGCTTGCACAGTTCCCTGCATGGACAGACAGACAGATGCATGCACGCACATGAAATTATTTAAGAGGGACTATCCATTTTTGCTTTGTAGATAGGGTGGGAATGGGTACAAAATGGAACCTTTATCCACTTGGATCAGTGTGTCCCATGGCAGAACCTTCCCTGGCAGGGAAGGTGTGTTAAGCTGTTGAGTTAGAGAGAGTTCATTAGTGTAGCATGAAGCATCTCTGGAGTACTATGAGTGCCTATGATGCAGGCAATTCACCTTAGAGAAGCAGTGTGCAGTACTAGGAGGCCATCTTTCTGCCAGGTGCTTATCATGGGCTGTCACAGATCTAACGTTTTCCTCTGGTTCCTCTTCAATAGAGGAGGTCACCTTGCTGAAGGTAGGGGGTTCCCTGATCCTATGAGCTCTGCCAATTCCACGAGGAGAACTCAGATTTACTCAATCCTGTAGAGCCGGAGCTTGACTCAGAGAACACTCAGTGATCAGACAAGTAATGCTCCAAGTTCTTCCCATGAGCCTCCCTGGCCCATCAGCCTCCAGCCACCTGTTCATCTCTTCCTGTCTCTGGTCTCAGGCTGGACAACTCACAGTCACTTTCTCCACCTGCTCTTGACACTGGCATCACATGGGAATTTCCCTATTACCAAAGTGAAAGGGCACTCAAAATTCTCAGCATGAAAAGTTTCATGCCAGAAAAAGTCACCCATAAGCTTCTCACCTAGAAAGAATTGCTGCTGCCTCTATGTACTCCCCCAGCCCCCATGGCTTCCACCGTGCTTGTAGTTTAGGGAAATCCTGTGAAGGTCTGCTCTACAGGAAAAGATGAAAGAGCTGCACTCAAATGCAGAAAATATTGGAGCTGAAAGGGAACTTACAAATCCTCCAAACTAACACCATATTACCAGCAAAGATATGCTACGTCATACTACCCTGGATACAAAAGTATGAAAAGCAAAGGCAAATCTTATAGGACCCAGGACCAGCTAAAGTGACTGTTACCTTGAAAAGATATTGTCATGTTTCGAATCTTTTCAACAAAAATGCATTTAAGTATAGTCATATACTGTACGATAATGTGTTCATCCATGTCAAACCATAAGATTATAATAAAGAGAGCTGGGCGTGATGGCACACACCTTTAATCTCAGCACTTAGGAGGCAAAGGAAGCCAGATCTCCATGAGTTCAAGGCCACCTGGTGTACAGAGCAAGCTTCAGGCCAGCTGGGATTGAGACAGGAGACCCTGTCTCAAAAAGACCCCCCAAAATAATAAAATAAGATTATAATAAAGAGAAAAGCTTCCCATCATCTAGCTGTATTATAGTCATCATAACATGGCAGTACAATGCATCACTCACAGGTTTGTGGCCATGCTGTAAGACAAAACCTTCTGTCCTCACAGGGGTAGCCCACCTGCAGTTATGCACAGGACGGTGTACTTGACAATGACAATAAATAACCACATTACTGTTTATGCATTTATTCTGCTACAGTGTGTTATACTTTTTAGAGCACTTTTCCTATATATGTCTTTATATATTTATGTTATAAATAAATATAATTTAGAACTTTTCTGTGAAATAGTGTGTAGAAGCAGTGTGCTTTGAGGGACCTTGTCCAGTGACTGACCTACAATATTGCAGGCTTATGTGCCTACACCCTGTGATGTTGACAGATGACAAACTCACCTAGGAACACACTTCAGAGTGTGTCTCTGTCATTAAGTGGTGCATGAGTATATTGCTTATATGTAGAGAGAGCTTCTCAGCATTTTCCCAATAATGACCTCATTATGCCTGAGAAACCTTTACACAATTCCAAATATATAGATATGTACAACTGGTAAACTAATAAAATATTTACTGATAACAAGTCATAAAGAAATGTATTCCAAAACTATTCTCTGCTATACCTATCTTTTATTAAATATGAAAGCAAATTTGCATACCTTTCAGATGGATGTCCTTGGACCTGGAGAGATGGCTCAGTGGTTAAGAGCACCGACTGCTCTTGCAGAGGACCCAGGTTTGATTCCCAGCACCCACATGGCGGCTAAGAACCATCTTGCCGGGCATGGTGGAGCATACCTTTAGGGAGGCAGAGGCAGGCGGATCTTTGTGAGTTCAAGGCCAGCCTGGTCTACAGAGTGAGTTCCAGGCCAGCTGGGGCTACAGGGAGACCCTGTCTTGAAAAGACAAAAAAAAAAAAAAAAGTCAGATGGATGTCCTTGTTAATTTTTTTTGGGGGGGGGTGTTTTTGAGACAGGGTCTCCCTGTGGCCCCAACTGGCTATGTAGACCAGGCTGGACTTGAACTCACAGAGATCTGCCTGCCAATGCCTCCCAAGTGCTGGGACTATAGGCATGCGCCACCATGCCTGGCCTTGTTAATTTTTACAGAAAGACTTAAATCTTGGCTAAATATTTGATGCAGCAGCATATAGAGAATATTCAGCATCTTAGAACTGACTGATAATTTGGTTTTATAATCTTCAGTTCTGAGCATGCCACTTCACAAAAGTATTTGGAACTAAATGGTAGAGAGATGTTTAGGATCATTTCAGAAATTATTGGAAGTTTTGTCCTAATCTCAAGCCAAAATGCATTTAATGATTTTTTTCTATGAAACTCAAGCCAACAACTCAAATATCAATTTTAAAATTCAAGTGTCCTTGCTGATGACATGGCTTCAACATTTGCTGCCCAAACCTGATGACTGGAATTCGATCCCTAGAACACATATAAATGTTAACAAAAACTGACTCCACAAATTGTCCTCTGACTTCCACACATGCCCCCTTCACACACAAAATAATAATAATGATAATAATAGTAATCCAAACATTGTAACACAATATAATACATTGTAAACTATGTTTCAACCTATATGCTCAGGACTGATGATAAGAAATGTCCAAAAGCTTTTGCTTGCTGTAATTAAAACATTGTGTTTGTACAAGAGCAGAAAACTTTATATGTAGAGAAAAACATTGCATTTCATAGATTTCATAGCATACAATAGTCTCAAATCTTAGCCCAGGTAAATCAGCAGTGTTTGTTGGTGTTGTGTGGTGCAAGCTTCATGCCGTGCAAAGCTCGCATGTTATGTGAGCAGAACCATGGCTGAGTGAAGTTACTTGATGTCACATTGGTGAACAAGACCCAAACTACCATAGATTCATTTCCTGTCTGGTTTTGAATTAATTTTTGGTCATTGCATGTTCAGAAACTTTTCATTCTTGCCCAATATTTCACAACCCTCACAATTTATTATACAACCAGGGTTGGAACTCACAGTTTAAAGAGCACACTGTTAATATTAAAAGAGAAAGCTAAGCAACAGAAATTTATCGCTGTGTTGGCAGGCTGGTAAAAGCTACTAGTTACTTGGGCTTCAGTTAGTCTTCTGATAATATCTTTGCTCCATGGTCCAGTGTCCCTGAGGACCATTCTCGGACCCTCCACCCCGGCTCCTGCAACATGGGCACCCAGAGGCCAAGATGGCCTGGGAAAGAAAATTCTACAGGCCCCAGCTTGAACCCTGAGCCCACAAATCCAACCTCCGTCAGACCCAAGCTGGGATCAAATGCCTTCAAGTCCAGACTCAGCCCCATCAGAGAGGGGCAGTGGGTGCTCTCAAGACGAAAGGGATCTCTGGTGAATCAGGAAAGTTATTGGGCTGGAAAGTGATTAAAGGGCTGAGCGTGGGAGGGGATTTCCAGCAAGAGTACCAGGCCCAGGAGCATGCCTGGGCCGGTCAGCTGCAGGGTTGCTGCCCATTTGAGGTCTGTTGCAATGGTGCCCATAAAACCCAACTCATTAGAGACCTGAAACTTCGGCCAATTTTTAGGAAAGCAGAGATTGGAGGAAACCCTAAAGGCCTGACCCAAAAGAGCTCCACATCAAAGGGAACGGGGGGGGGGGGGCGAAATCTGGGGCAGAAGTCAGCTACTGCAAGAAAGGAGAGAGGGAGGGACCAAGCCCTAAATGGGAAGAAAGGCCAGGAGGGGCAGGGCTTTGGGCAGACCCTTTCTGCCCCATCTAGGCGAGGAGGACTACCAGGTGTTCATGAATGGGGAACAAGGAGTGGCCGAGACAAGAGCGGCAATGCCCCTCTATTCCCGACTATATGGGGAGTTTCTGAGGCAAGAAACCAGACAGGCTTTCCTGGAAATCCATATCCACTTTGCAAGATAGAGCTTGGTAGCCTTCACTTTACAGGTGAGAAACTAAGTCAGATCAGGGAGATAACTGTCCCCGGGTGCCATTGAGCTGGGGCAGTTCCTTGATGCCCCCTCTCCTAGGTGAACACTCCTTCTCCTTCTTCAGTAGTTCACACTGGTCTGTGTGCAGCACTCTCTCCTGGAGAACTTTCTAGAGTACAGATTGCTCAGCTGCAGACTCAAGGCTCTGACTAGTGGGTCTGAGTGGAGCCTGGAATTTGCCTTGCTGATGCTGCTTGTACATTTTGAGAGCATTGTTCTAAATATCTAAAGTATATGGAGAAGTAGTAATAGAGGCTTCTAGAAATGCAGATTCTCTGGATCCACACCAGACCTCCTGAATAGTCAGAATTTGTGGCAGCTCTGAGAAACCATCCTATCCCAGCTGCCGGAGACAATGGAGAGATACCCAAGATCAGAGGGCAAACTCCCCTGCCATGTGCACCCTAGGGAAGCTCACAAAAAACTGCACCTACCATCCACCATTCCAAAGCAACCCTCCTTCAAACCAGCCCTGAGTTTAAATTTTATTTAAAGATTTATATTTAAACCAGATTTAGTAGCACATGCCTGTAATCCCAGCTCTAGGGTAGCTGAGGCAGGAGGAGCTCAAATTCCAGGACAGCTTGGGCTGTGTAGAGAGACTGTGCTTCAAAAAACACATAAACATCTCAAGGCTTTATCAGTCACATATTGGTTTGAGTCCCTGCAGATTTAACAGATGCCACAGGTAGGCTTCAGTTCATGTCATGTTTCACATCGTGTTATGCTTCCTATACTGAAATATTCTCCATTCAACAAGGATATCAGCAGCTCTCTCATTATTTTTAGCTGCCTAAATGCTGAGGTGTTATGCACTTAACTACATTTTTAAAGGAAACAGATGGGCACAAAACAGGATTGAAAAACTCAAGTAGTCTAGAATGATGGACAATAAAGAAATGAAAATTAAGGGCTAGAGAGATGGCTCAGTGGTTAAGAGCACTGGCTGCAGGGTCCTTGCAGAGGACTGTGGTTTGGTTCCCAGCACCCACATGGTGTTAACAATTGTCTGTAACTCCAGTTCCAGGGGGATTTGACATCCTCTCATGGCCTCCACAGGAACTGCGCACACATGGTGCACTTACATACACATAGGCAAAACACTCATAACACAACTTTTTCTTTCTTTTTTGAGGCAGGGTCTCCCTTTAATCCCAGCTGTCTATGTAGACCAGGTTGGCCTTGAACTCACAGAAATCCGCCTGCCTCTGCCTTCCCAGTGCTGGATTAAAGGCGTGTGCCACAACACCTGGCACGCAACATTTTTAAAAAAGAAAAAATTATCCTCCCTCCTCATTTCCCAGAGGAACTACTATCAGCTCTTCATCTTTGGTGTTTAATCAACCCACACAATTTTTTTTTTTTGTAAAAAAATGAGCAAATAAGAATTCCCCAATGGCTTCTTCCCCCCATTCCTATAGCTTCCTGTTATGAACATTTGGCTTTAGGGTGGTACACTTCGATCACTAATGAACCAATATGCATACATTTACCATAAACTGAAGTCTATGTGTTTGCTTTGACGTTGAATGGTTCTGTGGGCTGTGACAAATGCAAAACATCACTTCTGCCATCATAGTTAGTGTCACTGCCCTAAACACTCTGTAACAGTCTGGGTTTTTCCATAATTATCTTATTTACTCCTTTTTTTACATTTATGTACTTTTTGTTTTATAGAGGGTGGGGGAGAGGTGTGGGCGTGGAGCTCCATGTCTCCTTTAGTCATGTTGATTACAGGAACTGGACTCAGGTTGTCAGATTCAGCAGCAGTGCCGTTACCCCCTGGTCCATCTTGCTGGCCCTCATTTTGGTTTTATGAGACAAACTGTCCCATGTAGTCCAGGCTGGCCTTGAACTCACTATGTAGCCAAGCTGGGCTTGGCCTCCTATGTGCTAGAACTACAGATGTAACCACCAGGGCTGGTCCATTATTAAGTGAACTAATTACTAACTGATGCACTTAGACTTTTTTTTTTTTAGTTCATTAGCTCTTCATAGCGATTTTTAAAAGAATTTAAAAATTCTGTGTCTGTCAGTGTTGTGCCTGAATGTATGTAAGTGCGCTTATGTATGCCGTGCCCTCAGAGGACAGAAGAGGGCATCGGATCCCCTGGAACTGGTGTTTCACAGCCTGCTGTTAGCTGCCATGTGAGTGCTGGGATTGCTGGCTGTCCTGCTGGTATAGCGAATGTTCTTAATCACTGAACCATCTCTCCAGCCCCTTGATGGCATTTACATAATGAAAAAGGAAATTACAGCATTATCCTTTTTCACATCCCCATCTCTTCAGCTGTATTTGCCATTTTTTTTTCCACTCGGCAGTGATAATTTACTGAGGTCTTACTGCGTGCCAAGCAATGCTCTAGATGCTGGAGCTAGGGGTTGGGGGAAAGAAAACAGATCAAACTCTTGCTGGCACAGAGCCTATATTTTAAGCAGAGACAAACCACAAATACAAAGGTAGCGTTTTACAGGGCAATATAGACCAAATCAAGCAGGGAGGGACACAGTGGTCTCCCTGTAGGGAGTGTGTTGAGATCTGAAGAGATGTTGGGGGAAGTGTCACAGAGAAGGTGGTATCTGGGCAAAGAACTGAGGGAGGTAAAGAAGCAAACAGGTGGTGATTGGAGAGGTGCTCCAGACAGCCAGAACAGGAAGTGCAAAGGCCCTGAGGAAGGGAGCTTAGGACAGAAAGTCATGGAAAGCCTTGGAGTGTCAGTCCCGGAGAGTCTTGTAGTGGTATCACTAACATTAACTTTACTCAGTGAGATGAGAAGGCTCTTGTGAATCCGAGCAAAGAAGTGACATCATTTAACATAGCTTAAGTTTTATTATTATTTTTTCTATATAATAAGCTGGCCCAGAACTCTCTATGTTGACCAGGCTGCCCTCAAATTTGTGGCAACCATCCTGTACCCAGAGTGTTGGGATTATAGATGTGCACCACCATGCCTGGATTAGTTTAAAATTTTTAGTGTTAAATATACATTCTACTTTTTTAAAAATTTATTTATTTTGTATGTGTATGAATGTACTGTCTGCATGTAGGTCTGTGCACCCGTGTCATGCAGTGCCGAGGAGGTTCAGAAGAGGGCGTCGGATTCCCCTGGAACTGGAGTTAAAGACCGTTCTCAGCCGCCATGTGGGTGCTGGGGATCGAACCTGGGTCCTCTGCAAGAGCAGTGGGCACTCTTAACTGCTAGGCCATCTCTCCAGCCCCACATTCTACTTTTTTAATACTTCTTAAATTTATCTTTTACTTTTAGACAGGGTCTCGTGTATCTGAAGCTGGTCTGAACTGTGTAGCTGAGAATGACTGAATTTCTAGTGCTCCTGCCTCCAGCTTCTCGTGTGCCTGTACTTGAGTGCTGTCACAACCAGTCTGCATCACCATACCTGGATAGTACGTTCTTTTTGTTGTTAAAATTATCTTTACTATTTTGCTTAATTTGTCTAGCAATTTATTACTTTTCAAGTTAATTTACTTAAGTAAATAGTATACAAAACAATAGAATTGGGCTGGAGAGATGGCTCAGTTGTTAAGAGCACTGACTGCTCTTGCAGAAGAACTGAGTTCAGTTCCCAGAACCCCATATGTCAGCTCACAATTACCTGTAACTTCAGTTCCAGGGGATCCAATGTCTCTTTGACCTCTATGGGCACCAACATACATATGGTACACTTACATACACTCAGGTGCAAACACGTAAAATAAATAAATACATCTTTAATATTTTAAAATATAAACAGCTATGTTTCCTTGTGCAGCTCTTCACTCACACTGACTCCATTTTCCTTCCCTGTGGCCCCGCCTCTCCACATGGTCTCCCTCCCCCCCTCAAAGAATACAGGATGGGGCAGTTCACTAGCCCTTTGCAGCTCCCCCCCCCCCCCAGGCATTTTAGAGTCAGACTCTGTCAGATTGCCTGACAGGACGGTTCAGCTTTCGCTTTAGGGTAGGCAGAGTGTGGAGGCAGCTGTGGGCTGCTACCAGTGGACATTCTATCTGTCCCATTTGGAGTCAACAAGTCTAAGAATCCAGTCAGAATTCCAGGGCTCACCTTTCCCCGAGTGAGTGCCCCAAGCAGGCCAAGCTGTAGTTCCTGTTCCTGGTAGAAGTGTAGGTACTCTGATAGCAAGGAGTACCCTGAACCCTCCATTCTTGAAATCCTCTCCTAATATCCAACTGATCCAACGTGGACCAGACCACCTCTCAGATGGGGCTGCCAGGCAAGATGCCCATCCTAGGGAAAACTGACTTCTCTCTCATGAACCTAAGGAGCCCTAAGATCGCAGGCCTGGATCCTAGGTTCCGAGGACAGACTCTGGCCACTAGGACTCTGTGGTGGTATGCAGACTGGATGTTTGATGGGCGGAGACCCTCCCAGCCACGGAGGATGCCCTGGTGGGCTTCCTCCCTTGCAAAACTCACTCATGCTATTCAACGCCCCTGTCCTTTTCCTCCCTTCTTCCTCTGTGCAGAGAAGCCTGTAGTGTAGCCCTCCAGCCAATAAATGGAAAGTGTGGGTGGCCATGTCATGCATGCTCAGTGTTTATGGAGAGGCAGTGAGATTTCATCAGCAAATTCTGGGTCCTGGGACCACCATACATTCTCATCCTTGACTCTCTATTATAAAGCTTTAGGACCTCATTTGTTTGACCTCTTTGTCTCATTTTTCTTATTAGAAAAAGTGAACAAGCTGGGCATGGTGGTGCACACCTTTAATTCCAGCACCCTGGAGGCAGAGGCAGGCGGACCTCTGTGAGTTCAAGTCCAGCCTGGTTTACATAGTGAGTTCCAGGGCAGCTGGGGCCACAGGGAGACCCTGTCTCAAAAAGACACACATAACTACACACACACACACACACACACACACATACACACACACACACAAAGTGAGCAAAATAATATCACGTATTTCTCATGAGAATTTATTTTTTTTGAAATGTAATATTTTCTTTTTTTTCATATAAATTTATTTTTATTTTTTAACAAATCTAGACCCGTGTTCCCGCCCATTCCCCCACCCCGCCAGAGCTCATGCATTCTGCCAAACATGCTTTTCATCTCTTTCTCAGTCTTTCTCAATATTCTCCATGAGGAAGTTGACTGTTTTGAGCAGAAGTTCACTGTTTCAGTCAGTTCTTTGATGCAGTCCTTTCTGTTGTTGTTGTTGATTCATGAGAATTTAAAACAGAGAGGTCTCTGTAAACTTTCTGTTGCTACAGAAAGCATGAGTGAAGGAGGAAGTGATAGAGATGGGACCCAATGAGGGGGCAGAGCCACTTCTTAAAGGAGAATTGATTGGGCCAAGACTCAATAGATTAGTGCACTCAGAAGACCCCAACAGAGATGTGGGGAGAGGAGTCACAGTAAGGCACCGCTGGCAGGCACGGGTTGTCAGTCCTTCCTAGAGAGGTGTTCTTTGAGTTTGTGCATTTGTGTGTGTGTGTGTGTGTGTGTGTGTGTGTGTGTGTGTGTACCACACGTAGGCCCGTGAGTGGGGGGCTTCTTCCACCTCTGCTCGGTTCTGCAGGGTAAGCCACCTCCTGGCTCACAACTGGATCCTCCTTGTGCTTCATAGTTTCTCCTCAGGACAGAATCACAGGTGTGAGTACAAAGAGACCTTACTGTCATTGCTATGTAACATTACTCCCAGAACAATCTATTACTAACATGTCCATGAATGGGCTTTTAAGAAACTTTGGCCTGGAGGAGCTGACCAAGAGGTGCAGGTGAGGCCCTAGGAGAGCCATCTTCCTGTGCCAGGCCTGATCTCAGGCTCTGACATTTTCCCCAAAGAAAGTCACGGTAGGGAGAGGGGAAGAATGGCTAGACCTGTCCTGGGCCATTCACAAATGGTCTCTAATTTCTTCATCACAATAACCCCACTAGATCAGGATAGATCAGTTGTCCCATTTGATAGATGAAGACATAGGTTAAGGGAACATGGCAATCAGGGAGGAGAGGTTGGAAGCCAAGTCACCAGGTCTTGTGTTCACAAGCATTCAAGGAGGAAGTGGAAGAAGCCTTTTCCCTCCCTGTCTCCTTTCAGCTGGATGTCCATTCTTTGGGGTGGGATCAGGGGAGAAAATCTGCAGAGAAGCCACAAGGCTGGGGACTAACTGCTGGACATCCTAAGGCCACAGCATGGGTGTCTACTACTCACTACGGAGAGGTTGAGTGACTCCCCCGCAAGACTTTTCTTTCCTCATTACTGACTACTCTGGCATCTCCCCGCAGCAGATGGGAGGGGGTGGTTGGGTATAAGAGAAAGGGTAGGTTGGCTGGGCGTGCCGGCACACTCCTTTAATCCTAGCACTTGTGAGGCAGAGGCAGGCGGATCTTTGTGAGTTCAAGGCCAGCCTGGTCTACATAGTGAGTCCAGGATAGCTGGGGCTACAGGGAGACCCTGTCTCAAAAAGACACACACACAAAAAAGAACGGATAGGTTGTCCATGCTGTGGCCAGGCCCTCTTGGGCCTAACATAGAGACATCTGCTCATGGCAGAGGAACCCAATACGAGCTTCTGGCAGAAGCTGGGGGCCCTGGACTCCCGCTGTCTGAGAAGCAGCCAGCAGCTGTTTGACACCCACCATGCAAAGGGTGCCACAATCCCTGGCAAGCAGTGACCTCTTCCACATGAAGATCCCGGCCCCTCCCCTCCCTTTCTTGTCCTAGGTCCAGGGAGCCGGGCAGGGACTCGGGGCAGGGGCGCTGCGGTTTTAAGAAGGGGCGGCCTGCAGGCCAGAAGCCTGCTGTCGAGTTAGCGGCCCCCTCTGGGCCCGCGCCCCGGGCCTGCGGTGGGTGGCGAGCCCCGCTGCGGCCCCGCCCCCGGGGCCCTGTCCGGGCGGGTGCGCGGCGCCGAGGGGAGGGCCGACGGGGCAGGAATGCGGGCGGGCGGCGCAGCAGGCGAGCCGCGGAACATGTAAGGGCACATCCCGCGAGCTGCCGCCCAGCGCGCAGACGGAGCCCAGGGGAGCGAGCGACCGGGAGTGCGGGGCAGCGGCGGGGCCTCCGGAGAGGGCAGCGGCGGGGGACCGGAGGGAGCATCCGCACGCACGGTCCGGAAGGCACGCCGCGTGGGGGGCTCCTGCGGGCAGGGCGCTAGGCCGCCGGCACCCGGCATCCGCCACCAGCCCGGCATCCGCGTCCCGCAGGCTCGGGACCCCGGGGCGCCCATGACGACGACGGCGACGGTGCTGAAGGAGGGCGTGCTGGAGAAGCGCAGCGGCGGGCTGCTGCAGCTCTGGAAGAGGAAGCGCTGCGTGCTCACCGAGCGCGGGCTGCAGCTCTTCGAGGCCAAGGGCACGGGCGGCCGGCCCAAGGAGCTCAGCTTCGCCCGCATCAAGGCGGTGGAGTGCGTGGAGAGCACCGGGCGCCACATCTACTTCACGCTCGTGACCGAGGGCGGCGGTGAGATCGACTTCCGCTGTCCCCTGGAAGACCCGGGCTGGAACGCGCAGATCACTCTGGGGCTGGTCAAGTTCAAGAACCAGCAGGCCATCCAGACGGTGCGGGCCCGGCAGAGTCTCGGGACTGGGACCCTCGTGTCCTAAGCCACCAGGCGTGCCATTTTAGTGCCCAGAGGACAAGTCAGGTAAGACCCCGGGGGGAACTGAACCCTTCTCTCCTCCTGCCTCCTCTGTCCTCTACAGAAAATCAGGGTTTATCTGTCACTCCTCCCCAAAGCTCTAGGGAAGGTTGCTGGGCCAACAGAGGCTAAGAGCCCAACAGCATGCACTTGGGAGGCCTGGGCCCCTGGCCAAGGAAACAGAGCTGGCCTTTCCTGGAGGCCTCCAGGCAGAAGGGTCCTGAATGTGACTCAAGTGTCCGAGAAGACAGGGTCCCTGGGAGGAGAGCCCAGGGTGGGCTAGGCCTTCGCAGAGATTGGTGGAACCCTGACTTGAGCTCTGACAAGGCTTTCACTCTCACCCAGCAGAGGGCTCCTGGACTATGGCTCTCCTGGAACTAAGGAGATTTAAGGGATCTATTTGCCCACCAGACTTCTAGAAGGAATTAGCTGTCAGAGAAGCTGAGCATTGAATTGAGGCAGAATGGCAGCACCTTTCAGTTAGTGAAGTCTTCAGGGCTTGGGGACGAACAAAACCATGTTGTCTCAGCTCCCCACGTGGGGCCTCAGTGGAGCCTCTGTGGACGGCTGGGCTGGGCTGGGCTGTGCTGAGGGCTCTACTACTTCATGGTGGATTTGGGGCTCTAGGGCTGAGCTGTTGGGAGGACAAGGGAGCTGGAGTTGTGTGAGACAGACTGTGCCCAGGCCATCAGTGCCAAAGGGGATGGGTCTTTCTGTCCACCCAGGAGTGCCAGCCAAAGCTGGCTGGGCCAGAGGAGAAACTTGAAGAGGGGATGGAGCAGTGGGGTGGGCTGGGTGGCTGGGCACAGGATGGGCTGTGAGTTGTTATTTGTGATGTCTTAATCTTCCTTAAGCAATAGGGCAGAGGGTTGTGGGTCGATTTGTGGTCAGGATGGCTCAGGAGAGGGACCAAGAATAGAGCCTAGAAGCCCTGGCACTCGGCCCTATGCCCTCTTCCCCAGATGCCACCCTTCCCTGTGGGAACGGGAACAGGGTAGAAGAGGGGCTCCTACCAGTCTGGCCTTCACTTTTCCAGTGGAAGTTTGTGTCCCTTGGGTCCCCACTCCACTTCCCACACTACGTCGCCCACTGCCCTCCATCTTCTCTGTTCCGGCAAGTCAAGTCTCAATGAACCTGAGAGGCATGTAGTGCCCCAGCCCGGGTGAGCCTCCTGTTTGCAACCCTCCCTTCTCCTGCACACACCGTAGTAAGGCTGTGTGGAAGACAACCCTACTGGGCTAGGAATGGATCTACCTTGATCCCTTGGGACTGGGGAATGGGGTAGAGGAAACAGATTCCACTAGGTCCAGTGTGTTGTGCAAACACTGGCCCTCTGTAGCCACCCATTCCTCCCTTGTGGATTCAACCAGTCCCTGTTCAAAATAATTGGAAAATGGGGCTGGAGAGATGGCTCAGCAGTTAAGAGCACTGGCTGCTCCTGCAGAGGACCCTAGTTTGGTTCCCAGCACCCATACGGCGGCTAACAGCTGTCCTTAAGTCCAGTTCCAGGGGGTCGGACCCCTCCTCTGGCCTCCAAGGCGTTGAAAACATGGGTGCACTTACATACTCATACACATGTTTGAAGGTAAGGTGGTCATCTCATACACATAAAGTAAATATAAATCTAAAATAGTTGGAAAACATGTCATCTAAACATACAAAGACCTTTTTTCTGTTAATGTTTACCAAACAATATGGAATAACAATTATATAATACGTAAGTAACATTTACACTGTGTTAAGTATTACAAGTTATGTACAGGTGCTTTTAAGCATGTGAGATGCTTATGCATCAGTTACATGCAAAGACTGCAGCCTTTTACAGGAAGAAGCCTCTAGATTTTAGTGTCTGTGGGGTATCCTGGATCCCACCCTCTGTGGGTAGCCGGAATGGCTCTATTGTTTTCTGTTTATCCTGGTGCGAGCCACCTAGTTCTTAGTGGATGCTCAGTTCCAGTGTTGACCCTGCCCCTAACTGATGCTTTTCCCCCTCCAGCTTCCCTGCCCACTTTGGTTGGTGGGGACCTGACTACATGCGGTGAGGCAGAAGCTGTGGACGCGTGGACGAGGCAGTCACATGGAAGGTGCCAATGGGCCATGGGCGGAGGGGAAAGCCAATAAGGGGCTGCGGATGAAGCTTCAGCTCCTGGAAACTGAGACTGTTAAACCCAGCTCAGGCCTTTGAACCACAGGCCTGGCCTCATGCATCATGATGGAGAGCAGTCCTGGTTTACATGGCGTCAAGGCCCCGCCTCTGGTCCTGCCCTTGGTTCTGGGTTCTGCAGACTGCAGCATGTTTCCTAGTTTTGAAACATGCTCAGAAGAGCAGTCCCCCATGGCATGCTAAGCTGGTGCCTCAGGACACAGGAAGCCAATCTGGATCGAGAAGACCACCTTACCTTTGAACAGCCTCTGGACTCGCCTGCAGAGGGGGAACTGCTAGGCCTGAGGCCTACACCTGGGGGTCTCTTGCTGCTTAGGTCCTTTTGGGACCCCCCCATCCATGTCCTCTCTTTGCACACTTCTTCCCTCATCTCTGTCACCCTCTCCTCACTTCGGTGCTGGGTCTGGAGGCAGTGGGGGTGGGGTAGGGGGTTTGGCCGTTACCATTTCATGCTTATTCCAGAATGAAGATGTCTTATCCATGCAGTAACCATGCTGTCTGCCGAGTGAAATTCTTTAACCACAAAGACTTGGGGCTTGGACTGTCTCTCTTCTGCCTCTTCTTCTCCAGACCTACAGGCTACTGAAATCTCAGTGGCCCTCAGAAGGAAGGGCCTCAGTGTGGCCGAAGGATGTCACAGTGGCCAATTCAGTCCCTCTACATGCCTCTGCTGTAGAAGGGTACTTTGCCCCTGCTAACCTGGGAGGTGGCTCGGGTTTCTGGGCAGGCTTCCCTCTCTGTTACAAAAGCCGATACATAGTAAGTCTTTCCTTACTGGGTGGCCATAAAGGAGTAATTTCTACACAGGAGGATGCAGTTGTCTTGAGTTATACAGAAATTGCTGATAGGTAAACATCCCCTTGTGTAAACAGTGGTTACATTCAGTAATTCTCACTCTCCCTGATGCAGAGTAGTGACCCACTTCAGAGTCTCTGGAAGGGGCCTAAGGACCCCTTCAGTAACTTGAAGGCCCTTTGACAACCTCTCTGTATTTCCAGTCTGTTTCAGCCTTCTAATCAAAGTCTCCCTTGCTTTCATCGTTTGTCCCTTAATTTTCAGAAGTATCTTTCGTGTACAATGGGAACTACATTTCACAATTGGATATGAATGTATAATTTACAAAAGAACATTTTTTTTTAACAGGGGAGAGCGCGAACAAAAGAACATTTACAACCACCCTATGGTTACCTTAATCCCACTAGGTCAAAAAGCATCATTTTCTATATCCATCCAGATCAATACTGAGAATGGCTAGGGCTAAGCTGGGATACTCTGATCAGTTGGTGAACGTCTTCTGTGGACTTTGGGAGAAAGATGGGGAGGATGACCGCACTTCCCCAAGCAGGGAGAAATACTGTCACTCCTTTCTTGATGTAGCTGTGTTCATGGGAAAGGGTTAGTGTGTCCATCCTCCTATGAAAGCTGTCCTTAAGGTAGAATCCAGGGCACTGGAGAGATGGTTCAGAGGTTAAGAGCAGTGGTTGTTTTTGCAGAAGACCTGGGTTTGATTCCCAGCACCCACATGGTGGCTAATGACCATCCCTAACTCCAGTTCTAGAGGATCCAATGCCCTCTTCTGACCTCTGCGGGCATTGCATGACACAGATGCATTTACACACATGTGGGCAATACACTCCTACACTAAAATAATAATAGTAATAATAATAAAAGCATCAGGTCATTCTAATAAAAATAAATGAGGCATCAGGCACTCAGAAATGGGGGAAGGAAGATTTGTTAGCAGGTGGGCTTGGAATCAGCAAGCAGTGGCTCTTCTGGGCCAGGTAGTCTGTTCAGTGGGCATGGAAAGACAAAAAAGACATGACCCAGTCTTTGCCCCAAGAGCCCAGAGCTTGAAAGACCATGAGAGTTGACCGTGGAGCACCCGGCCATACTTCCTTGTCCCGCACTGTGTTGACCTCAGCAGAACTGAGAGAGATCATTGTGCTGCAAAGGGCAATGGGGGGAGTGTGGTGGTGGTGGTGTGTGTGTGTGTGTGTGTGTGTGTGTGTGGTGGGGGTACAGCCATGCAGCCTCCAGGGCAGAGGGCAGGTGTTAGGGGATGGAGGCAGGCTCTGGTTTCTGGCACTTCCTGTTTTTTAGACACTCAGTCTTGGTTCCAAGTATGCTTTGGTTATTGCCCAAAGCCAGCTTTAGTTTCTCCTTTTGCTGGGTGAGTCGCAAGCCCTCTAGAGTGCACTGTTAGATACCCTCTCATGGGCCTGGCACACATCTGTGTAGGCTGTTGCCACAGAATGGATATTCATCAATGTTTTGAAAGCTGCAGATGCTCTAGAGCCCTTGCCACACAGGGGTCTGGAAACTCCTCAACCAGGCTTTACAAGGAGTGAGCTCTTTGGGGAGTGGGAGGGGCCACTCTGCTGTCTGGGTTCAGGGGTGTCCTCTCTGCTCTGGATTTCCAGAAAAGAGTAAAGGCCCTCGCCCTTGGAATGCTTGCTAGCTGCAGAGTAGGGAAAGGCCTCTTTGGGGACACAGGCAGGCCCTGACAGTGCCAGCAGATGTGCACGAGGGAGAAGTCTGCTCAGCTGGGCCAGAGGATGCGGTGAGGCCAGGGAGAGGCCGTCAGTACCAACTCTCCCCCCTGCCCTGGCGGCCAGGCCTCACCCGGCCTGATCCATGAGTCATCGATGGGAAAATGAGACTGGGCAAGTCTCAGCTGAACAACTGGAGTCCGATGAGGTGGGGTGGGGTGGGGAAGGCGAGGGGAGAAGGGATAGGCTTGTTCTAGTCTGGGTGAGCTGGGTTGGAAATTGAGGCTTTGGCAAGAGTGAGCCTGTTGCCAGGGAGTGAATGGAGAAGATGGGAAGAGCCAGTGAGAGTCCAGAGCCAGAACTGCAGCAGGAAGGGCTGAGGGGAGATCTGCGTGGCATGATGAACTGTCATCTGGAGTAGATGATAAGAGACCCTGGGCAGCTGTCCTGCCAGGGCCAGGACCTAAGGACCGTGGTGAGAATGCCAGGCTGCCTGAGGCTGCACAGTGAACTCTGGCTAGAGCTCTAGTCTCCTGCTCCTGCCTGCCCATCAGTCTACTAGAACACTCTGTCCAGAATGCAATGGATTCTTCTGCCAAAACCACTGGCTGCTTTTCCCCTGCGGTTGGGGCCATCTTCCCGACAGTCTCCGTGGCCAGGGTGCTCTCTTGTGTCTCTGTGCCCAGGGCCCTGCAGGTAACTGTCCTCCCTCCAGTAGCAGTGACAGCCAGTCCACAGGGCAGACATTTCCCTCTAGCCCCTCCTTCACAATTTGGTATCAAGGCTCTGGCTCCGAAGCCGAAGCCGCCACCTCTGAGACGCCTCCCCTAACTGCCCTGCCTACAGCCCAGCAGAGCAGCCACGCTCCCCGCTGCGTGGCCATAACTCCTCCATTAGTCACTTAGCATGCGCTTGCTGGTCTGCGTCTGCCTGTGCCACTGGATTGGTTAGTTTGGGATGTGTCATTCACTGTGTATTCCTGGTGCTACAGAGTACCTGGCACCTAGGAGATTTATTTATTTATTTATTTATTTATTTATTTATTTATTTATTTATTTATTTATTTTGAGACAGAGTCTCACTGTGTAGCCATGGCTGCCCTGGAACTCACTATGTAGACCCTGCTGACCTCAGTCTCACAGTGATTCACCTGCCTTTGCTTCCCAAGTGCTGGAATTAAAGGCGTGTGCTACTAGGCTCCGCTTGGAGGTACTGTTCTTATGGCTCAGAGAAGCAAAGTGACTTATTCAGAGTCACATAGCACTTAATAAGTGATGGAACCAGGTGTCTACTGAGCTGGTAGGATTCAAAACATGTGCTATTAACCTAATACTAAATGCATTTATTCTTACTATATGCATGATTTCGGAGCAAATTAAGCCATAGTTTTGCTGGAAGTAAGGAACTTGGGTGAGAGAACAGCCCATTTTAAGCACTGAGGATAGAGGTCTTGCAAGGGCAGAGAACAGAACTGCCTGTGAGCTGGTATGGGTTTTCATTTAGAGGGTGATTAGAGCGAGGCCTGTAAACATGGGATGTGGGGGAGGCGCTGCCTGGGTAGCCAACACCCACAGTTCTAGAACTTGGGAGGCCAAAAGCCTGAGGATCAAGAGCTCAAGGCCAATCTGAGCACACAGAGACTCGAGCTTCCCACTCTACCCTAAAACACAATTTAAGAAGGACGAAGGTGGGGGCTGGAGAGATGGCCTAGCGGTTAAGAGCGCCGACCGCTCTTACAGAGGACCTGGGTTCGATCCCCAGAACCCACATGGCGGCCGAGAACCGTCTGAAACTCCAATTCCAGGAGAACTCCAGTTCCAGGGGAATCCGACACCCTCTTCTGACCTCCGCGGCATTGCACGACACGGGTGCACAAACTTGCATGCAGACAGTACATTCATACACATACAGAAATAAATAAAATTAAAATAATAATAATAATAATAATAATAAAAAGAAGGACGAAGGCTGGGCGTGGTGGTGCTCGCCTTTAATCCCAGCACTCGGGAGGCAGAGGCAGGTGGATCTTAGTGGGTTCAAGGTCAGCCTGGTCTACATAGTGAGCTCCGGGCCAGCTGGGACTAAAGGGAGACCCTGCCTGGAAAAGACAAAACAAAACAAACAAACAAACAAACAAAAAACTGAGTCTAACAATGGGAAAAGACCCACAGGGGCAAAGCAGGACAGAAGTAGCCCAAGGAATGGAGGGACCTCAGGATGGTGAAGGGGCAACAGGAACTCTGGGACACCTAAGGGGACCCCTGCCTTAGAATACTGTTCCTGCATTGGTCCAAGATGCTGTTTTGTGGGCTGAACTGCAGCCCACAAAAGCCAAGATTCAGCTCTCTCCTCCGTGGCATTGGCGTTGTCCCAGGGACCTCAGGGCAGAACCCATATCCTTCCTGAGTAGCCAGGCCCCCACTGGAGAGCAGGCAGGTCAGAGAGAAGAGCCCTGTAAACAGGGAAGTCAGGAGCTGAGCTGGCAGCTTGAAGCCAGTGGTGAGAACCTGGGGGAAGCTGGGAAGCAAAGATGAGACTGATAGTTCTTGAACGTCCACTGGAGGGCAGCTACCTAGGCCCTCCTGCCACCTGTGTGGGGTGGTCCAGGGACAGTAAGGAAGGGGGGGGCTCTAATCCCAGCCCTGCACTTGAATCTTCACTGTGCTTCATGCGAGCTCTGCTGCATGGGCAAGTTATCTGGCAACCACTGAAATGGGGGTGGTAATAGCCCTACTTTCTAGGATCACCATGGGAAGTAATTGAGAGAAGGCCTGTGAAGTAGATAAAGCACACAGATAGTACATATTAAATGTTTGTTTTTATAGCAGTGTAATAATCCTCCCAGCAGCCTTGCTTCACCTAATCCCCATTTAAAAGACTGCATGTAATTATCAACTTAAATTAGTAACACTTACCCAGCGTTTTACCTAATCTCGATGCCTCGCTGTCATGGAGTGTGGTCTACATTTCCAACCCAGTGCTAGACTTGCCTTCCTTCAAAGGGAGGTAAGATCTTCATTTTAGGGACAGTGGAGCTGACATTCAAATAAAAGCAGTTAGTTGTCTGGGGTTTCTCCGGCCACAGATGGTGGCCCAGAACGGACTCAGGTCTCTGGCTAAGTACCCTGCCCACTCACTCTTTTACCCATCTCTCCAGCATTTGAGTTTCTGTTTTGGAAGCAAGATGGAGGGCCTGGTGGCATACGCCTTTAATCTCAGCACTTGAAAGGCAGAGCCAGGCTGATCTTTGTGAGACCAAGCAAGTTCCTGGCCAGCTGGGGCTTCAGGGAGACCCTGTCTCAAGGGTCTGGAGAGATGGATCAGCAGTTAGGAGCACTGGTTGCTCTTGTAGAAGACCTGGGTTTGATTCCCAGCACTTACATGGTAGCTAATAACCATCCATAACTCTAGTTCTAGGAGATTCGATGCCCTCTTCTGACCTCCATGGGCATTGCACAACACAGGTGCATTTACACACATGCAGACAATACACTCATACACATAAAAATAAGAAATAAACTTTTTTGGGTTTTTTGAGACAGGGTCTCCCTGTAGCCCCAGATGTCCTGGAACTCACTATGTAGACCAGGCTGGCCTCAAACTCAGAGAGCTGCCTGCCTCTGCCTCCCAAGTGCTGGGATTAAAGGTATGTGCCACCATGTGTGGCATAAAAAAAAAAAAAGAGGAGTGAAGATGGAGATCAGGCATGGCTCTATCAAGTTTCTGTTATCCACAGATTGCATTCAACTATCATTAACTGTCAACTACACAACTCACCCAGGCATTGGTCCGGTATAGCTCAGAGCTCTTCACTCACATCAAGTAGTATGAATTGTTTAAGGGTACACAGCTTGCCACTGACCACATCAAGAGAAGACGAAAGTTTGGCCTTAGGAGCCCTTGGCTGACTTCTTGTTGAGGGAGGAAGGTCTCCATACTGGCAAGACAGCACAGGCAGAATTCACCTCAGAAGGCAGCTCCGCAGCAGGCAGCACAGGCTAGACCAGGCACGTCAAGGCTGCAGTCTAGTGTTTCCACTCTTTATGAAAAGAGACTTCAGGGACTCTGTGTTTACTTCAGTTCTAAATCACAGGCTGTCAGCTAGCATTTCCCACAGGCTGGGTGGTCCCTCACCTACCCAGGACGGTGGGTTTCTCCAGTGGGTTGAACATAAGCCCCTCCTTGTGACCTCTCAGGAAGACCCCTCTCACTTCTTCACCCTTTAATCCTGTAATCCTTGCTACTGTGCTGTGTTCCTATCCCAGGCTCTGACAAACATCCCTTAGATGTTATTTGTATTCTCACAGCAGCTCTGTCATGTGACCTTATTCAATCACCTTAATGTCCAGGGAATGTTTCCTGATAAAGATGGTAAATCTAAGGATCCAAGGAGAAATGGGCCATCCCTATGTTAGGGTCAAGGTCTCTAAACCCAGTCTGGAATTGGAAAGACAGGTGACCTCACCCAGGGCTGCTGCTGCTGCTGGCAGTCTGCATGCATCTGGGCCAGCTGTGAGTTCGGGAAGGGACAGGCTCCTAGCTCTTCCCCTGATTTCAGTGACAGCTAGTCTGCATCTTCTGCCTGATTCTGTCACCTACTGGCCATGTCCTTGCTGGGCTGAGGGACTTCCGCCCTAGGAAGCCCTGGAAGGTCAGAGAAGCCTGTAAGGCTGTTGCCCTAGGTCACCTTGCTTGGTGCAGTGCCTCCTGAGCTCCAGGTTCAAAACCCGCAGGTTTCATCCTGTACAATATGGAGAGAGAGCCTCCTGGTCACAGGGATCATCCATCCGCTCCTGTGCTCAGCTGCTCCTGGCCTGGACAGAGGCTAGCCCAAAGCCCCCAGTTCACTAGCCTGGACAGAGGATACCCCAAAGTCCCCAGTTCACTACTCTGGGCTGGAAGATGAAGAAAACCAGGCCCCTGGACCTCCTGACTGTGCTTCCTGATGAATTCCCTTGCCGACAGTTAGGGTCTATTAGAATTGTGAATGAAAGTAGTTTGTGTGTGTGTGTGTGCGTGTGTGTATGTGTGCGTGCGTGTGTGTGTGTATGTATGTGTGTGCATGTGTGCGTGTGTGTATGTGTGCGTGTGTGTATGTGTGTGTATATGTGTATGTGCGTATGTGTTTGTGTGTATGTGTGTGTATGTATGTGTGTATGTGTGTGTATGTGTGTGTATATGTGTGTATGTGTGCGTGCGTGTGTGCGTGTGTGTATATGTGTATGTGTGTGTATGTGTTTGTGTGTGTATGTATGTGTGTGCATGTGTGCATGTGTGTATGTGTGTGTATATGTGTATGTGTGTATGTGTTTGTGTGTATGTGTGCGTGTGTGTGTGTGTGTGTGTGTGTGTGCGTGTGTGTTATTGGCAGGGCAGGACAGGGGCCTTCTGAGTGTGAGTGCACATGAGCTGAGCTACCGGAGCTGCTGGCACACTCAAGCACATGTAGACTGGAAGATGTCAGCTGGAACCTTCTGGTCCCCATTCACACTGGGCCGTTACCCAGCACGACGACCTTAAGCAAGACCCTGTTTCGGGCCTCAGTCTCCTTTCATAAATCAGAAGCTAATCAGCAGCTGCCAACCTAGCAAATGGCAGAGACTCCTGGGTGCTTGAATAAAGCATAAAACTCACTGGACAGGGTGGTATACACCTGTAAATCTGGTACTCAGGAGGCTGAGAAAAAAGTATTATATGCCCACAAGAGCTGGCATGCGTCTCAGCACCATTACATAGCATGCAGAAAGTCCTGGGGTCCAGTTCCCCACACTATAAACCCAAACTAAACAAACAAAACCTCACAGAACCCTGGCCAGTAGCCACAGTTTTAATAATTTCCAGTAGTGATTATACAATAGCCAGCTCACAGAACTGAGGTGCAGTAATCTCTGATAGTCAGTGGTATTCATTAATACGGAAGGTTTAAGTCAAGGCTGCTGAAGTGCTTACTGGGGTGTAGGATCCAGAGCCCATGTGCTCGGTAGAGATTGATTGACGCATACACTCTCAGTCTGCAAGCTGGAGATTCGTGGTGTCTTCCTCTCAGCGTAGCTTGTCTTCTGTGATGTTCTTTGTCAGATCCTGTCAGGATCCAATTATTCCCCAGAAAGGACTCTCCCCGCTGCCTCTGGCTTCATTTACTGGTCCAGGCCTTACTTTCCACAGATATAGAACAGGAATCTAGATCTAGGATCCTGTCTTCTTCCAGGAGTACTATGTACAGAAGGTCGAGAATATAATGAGAATATAATAAAATGAAGACACACAGATTGTGTCAGGCAGGTGAGGGAGTGAGTGGGACCCAGGAAGCAACAAGCAGCCCCTCCCTGAGTCAGCCTTCCACTCAGGAGATCAAAAGAGTCTCCAGGACTCAATGCCTTTTTTTTTTTTTTTTCGAGACAGGGTCTCTCTGTAGCCCCAGCTGTCCTGGAATTCACTCTGTAGACCAGGATGGCCTTGAACTCACAAAGATCCACCTGCCTCTGCCTCCCAAGTGCTAGGATTAATGGCGTGCACCACCATGCCTGGCTCTCAATGCTTTTGTTTTCTAAGGCTGGCCTTAAACTTGTTGTGTAGCTGAGAACAGTTTTGAACTTCTGGTCCTTGAGCTAGGCGTGGTGGTGCACGCATTTAATCTCAGCACTCAGGAGGCAGAGGCAGGCGGCTCTCTGTGAGTTCAAGGCCAACCTGGTCTACAGAGTGAGCTCCAGGACAGCTGGGACTAAAGGGAGACCCTGTCTCAAAAAAAAAAAAAAGACAAAAAAAGGGGGGGAGGAACTTCTTGTCCCCTTGCCTCTATCTCTGAAGTGCCGAAATTACAGGATTACAGTAGTTTGTGCCACCATGCCTGGCTTTATGTGGTGCTGGGGATTGACGCCAGGGCTTCATGAATGTTAGGCAAGCTGCATCCTCAGTCCCGTGATTCATTTTTTAAATTTTATTTATTGGGACTGGAGAGATAGCCTAGTGGTTAGGAGCACCGACGCTCTTGCGGAGGACCCGGGTTCGATCCCCAGCACCCACATGGCGGCTGAGAACCGTCTGTAACTCCAATTCCAGGAGAACTCCAGTTCCAGGGGAATCTGAGACCCTCTTCTGACCTCCGCGGCGTTGCACGACACGGGTGCACAGACCTGCATGCAGACAGTACATTCACACACATACAAAGATAAATAATAAAAAAAAAATTTTATTTATTATTTTTTTGTGTGTATGAGTGTACTGTCTGCATGTAGGTAGGTGCACCTGTGTCGTGCAATGCTGTGGAGGTCAGAAGAGGGCGTCGGATTCCCCTGGAACTGGAGTTAAAGATGGTTCCTATGTGGGTGCTGGGAATCGAACCCGAGTCCTCTGCAAGAGCAGTTGGTGCTCTTAACTGCTGAGTCATCTCTCCAGGATGGATGTCACCTCTGTAGTGTGGCTTCATAATAAGACTAATTTCCATGGTGTTCATTCTAACTCTCTCCCTTGTTGGTTTAGATGCTGCAGACACCATGGTAGGAAAGCCTGTGGGGCAGGGACCAAGGCTGGCCTCTAGCCGGCAGCTTTGTGTGTCTCTATAGTTAGGGGCTGCATTACCTTCGTCCTCTAGTGCTGGGCCTTGCACCTGGTTCTGTGACCAGGGACTTTGTCAAGGAATTGAGACTCTGTAGTCACTCTTCCCCTTACCTCCCAGCTCTCCTCAAACTTGGCAATTTGCTTTCTTAGAAAGTAGGCAGGTCACTCTGAAATTACTAAGTCCCAGAAGTCTCCAGAATGCCCCCAGGTAGCAGGGCAGGAGACAGACAGGTTAGCCCAGACCTTAGAGCTTGCTCCAGTGGTCTTTTTTATTTTTTTAAAGCCTATAGCACCGGTATTCCCAGGCAGTCTCCCATCCAAGTACTAACCAGGCCCGACCCTGCTTAGCTTCCAAACCAGTGGTCTTTTTTAAAATATATTTTTAATTGTAGCTGGGTGTGGTGGTGCAACGCCTTTAATCCTAGCACTTGGGAGGCAGAGGCAGGTGGATCTTTGTGAGTTCAAGGCCAGCCTGGTCTACAGAGTGAGTTCCAGGACTGCTGGGACTACAGGGAGACCCTGTCTCAAAAAGACCAAAATATATATATATATTTTAAATTAATTTATATCATGTTTTTGCCTGCATGTATGTCATTAGACCTGTGTCATGCAAGGTCCATGGAGGTGAGAAGAGGGCATCAGATCCCATGGAACTGGAGTTAAAAAGCAGATTTTTAGCCACTATGTGGGTGCTGGGAGCCAAACCCAGGTCCTCTGCAAGAGCAGTCAGTACTCTTAAGCGCTGAACTTCAGCCCCATCTTTTGTGTTTTGAGGCAGGGTCTCTTTATGTAGCCCAGGCTGACCTGGAACTCGGGATCCTCCTGCTTCAGGCTCTGATTACAGATCTTTGCCACCAATACTGAGATGGCCCAGTAGACTCGGAGGCCCCATGAGTCACCAAGAAGCTGAGATCTGAGAGGTGAAGAGCCTGCCAGCCCTGTCTCCCAATTAAGCAACGCCTGTCCAGCTGGCTGGCATAACACAGGCATCCTATTTCAGGGGAATGCCGAGGAGTCAGAATGACGTCCCTGGCTGGTGAAAAGTGCTGTCCGAGGTGGGGGTGGGGAACTCCTGAATAGGAAACTGCCAGCCACACAGGGAAGGATCACTGGGGTGGGTACGTGCTCTGCTCCATCCATCAGGTAAAGAGGCTGCACTGGTTTCCTGTGGTCACTGGAAGAAATCACTCCAGCACACAGTGACTTACAGATAGAAGTATATTTTCTAGTAGTTCTGGAGGCCAAAGCTCCATATCATTATCTGTGGGGTAAAATCAAGATGTGGGCTGGCTGCACTCCCTGCGCAGGCTCCAGGTGAGAAGTTCCCTGTCTCTATCCCCTCAGGTGGTTCCAGGTGTGCCTGGGCTTTTCCAGACAGCACTTGTAATCCCTTCCTCTGTAGTCACAATGCCTTCCACCATCTCTATGTGCCTCCTTCTTAATAGGAGGTTGTGATGGTATTTACACTCCTTAGGGGTCATCCAAAATCACCTCGCCATCTCAAGATCCTTAATGTGATCACATTTACAAAGTGTTTCCCACAGGTTCCAGGGACTAGAATATTAACATTTGTGGGTTCATTATTACAATACCCCAAGGGTGTATCAAGAAGGGAGAAACCAAGGCACAGATAACATTATATTTTCTTCGGGAAATCAAAGGCTGGCATTTGAACTCTCAGATCCGCTTCCTGCCACTAAATACTGTTCCCAAGTGAGGCGAGGCCCTGGACAGACAGGCTAGTTCTGCCTTTGTCCATCTTAGCATCCAGAGCCGGGCTCCTTCTGGACCCAGTGACTCCTCTTCTTGCCCCCACTTCTCTGGGATGAATCCACTGGCACTGGTGTGGGAGGCCTTGGCATCTACACAGGGGAATCTGGTCTCACAGCGAGAACTCTTCTTTTCTCTTCTTGGGGGGGAGCGAGAAGCATTGCTCCCCTGTAAAGGCTGCTCAGCCCCACAGTTCAGGAGGCTGTAAATCCCCTGCCCGCCCACAGAAACAGCTGGGTCCTGGGCACATCCTGTGGACTTAACCCCTTCCAGGCCTGCAGACCCTCCCTGGGCTGGGCTGGGAAGTGGAGGCTTCTTTAGGAGTTTTGCTCCTTTGTATGATTCTGGCAAGTGGCCCTAGTGTTGTTTATTGGGGACCTAAGACTGCCCCTCCTGCCCAAAGCAGGGATGTCTGCAAAGCCCACTGCAGTAAGGGTGTAGCCTGTGGACAGGACTGTCCTCTCCAGTTACCACTAACATCCAGGAGGCCCACTGTTCAGAACCAGACCATCCTGAGTTCTGGGATGAGTCCTGGACCAGCTGACCTGGCCATAAGGCACACCCAGCCCCCACCCCCGCCCCCCAGAGCAGGGCTGCTGGCAGCAGGCAGCTCACTCAGCTCTCTCCTCACCAGGATGGAAGCTGTCCAGGACACAGGGACTCTGCTTGTTTACCTCTGGCAGATAATAAACTCTCTATAAATGAGCACTTGGGAGGCAGAGGCAGGCAGATCTCTGTGAGTTCAAGGCCAGCCTGGTCTACAGTGTGAGTTCCAGGACAGCCAGAGCTACAGGAAGACCCTGTCTCAAAAATGCAAATAAATTAATTAATTAATTAATTAAGGAGTTGATAGAGGTTGAAAGTTTCCAGCTCTCCAAAAGTATTCTTTCCCCTCCCTGATCACTCCCTTCTTCCTTTCTGTCTTACTATGTAGCAGGTTGGTCTCCAACTCTAGATCCTCCTGCCTCTGCCTGCTAAGTGCTGGGATTGCACACGTGTGCTGTCATGACTGGGTGTTTTTTTTGTCTTTTCGAAACAGGGTCTCCCTGTAGCCCCAGCTGTCCTGGAACTCGTCTGTAGACCAGGCTGGCCTTGAACTCACAAAGATCAGCCTGGCTCTGCCTCCCAAGTGCTAGGATTAAAGGCTTGCGCCACCACGCCCGGCTCTTAACTGGTTTTATATAAAGCGGCTTCGCTTTCCCGGTGCTGGGGAAGCTCTCTGCTATTGTGCTACATGCTTAGCCCTTTGCCTGCCTATCTGTCTCTTTTTAATTTTTTATTGTGTGTGTTTCTGTCTGTCTTTCGTCTGTCTGTACACGATATAGATAATGTGCAGCAGTCGGAGGACAACTTGCAAGAGGCCGTCCTCTCCTACTGTGGGGTTCCTAGGATCAAACTCAGGTTTTCAGGCTTGGCAGCAAGCTTTTTTTTCTTTTACTTGCTAAGCCATTCTGCCATCCTTTTCTTCATCTTCTGATATCCGATTTATGTGATGAATCATTGCCATCCTGTCACCCAGGACAAGGACTGAAAACTCCCAAGCTGTTGTCTGAACCACGTTCTGACTTCTGTTCCCTTTTCCCCTCCTGTCGACTCTGTTTCTTCCAGGGTATTCTAGTTTGCCTTCAATTGCTCTAACCAAACAATGTGACCAATTCCACCTTGGGGAGGGGGAAGAGTTTATTTGGCTTATATAGTTCATCACTGAGGGAGCCCAAGGTAGGAACTCAGGGCAGGAACCTGGAGGCAGGAGCTGAAACACAGGGCATGGAAGAGCACTGCTCACTGGCTTGCTCCCAGCCTGCGCTCAATCTGCTTTCCTTTATTTTAACATTTTATTTATTATTTTTATTTTATGTGTATGAATGTAATGCCTACAGAAGACAGAAGAAGGCATCAGATCCCCCTGGAACTGCAGTTATGGATAGTTGTTAGCTGTCATATGGGTGCTGGGAATTTAATCTGAGTCCTCTGCAAGAGAAGTCAGTAGTTTTAACCACCATCTCTCCAGCCTTTCAACCAGCTTTCTTAAATAATACAGGACAGCTACCCAGGGGTTGCACTGCCTACAGTGGGTAGCTGGGTCCTCCCAAATCACTCTACAATCAAGAAAATGCCCCCACAGACGTGGCTACAGACCAGTCCAATGCTGGTAATTCCCCGATTGAGATTCCCTCATCCCAGGTGTGTCAAGTTGACAACTAAAGCTATCCAGCACACAGGGTCCTCCGACGTCTTAAAACTTCACTGAGGTTGGTTCTCCAACCCCACAGAGCATTTTGTTGAATGTTACACGTGGGTTAATGCTGCTGGGTACCTGATATGAATCACTAAAAATTTTGTTTGAAAAGGACATCAGAAGAACAAGGAAGGGGCTATAAAAACAGGATGGGCAGAGGCATATGGATAACAGTGGCCATGCTGGCCAGAGGCCAGAGAATAGATCCTGAGCAGACATCTGGCCATCGTGGGATAAGATGGAGGTATCAAGAGCTACAGCAAAAGGCAGTAAGGGTCAGAAGGATCTAGTTACCACACTCCAGAGGTGGACTGGGCATAAGCCTGATGGGCCTGGCCTGGCCCTGGTAGACTATGGGCTGCTCCTCCTCCAAGCCACAACAGAAAGACAATAGTTGTGGAGAGCCCTCTCAGGATGGGCCAGCCGGTGCCAGGCTGCCCGGCAGGACAAGGGCTCCTTGTGTAGGTCTCAGCTTCAGATCCTGCTCCACCCTCTCTGGCCTTAGAGGGGGAGTTGGTCGGAAGTTCAGATCCTGGAGAGGCTGGAGCTCTGCTGCAGGGCCTGTCATGGAACTGGGGTCACCTGGAGGTCTCCAGGGAGCCAGGATAGGGCCGGTACAAGTCCTGGTTTCTGGAGTCGGGGGAGATGGTTTGTGGCCTTTCTGGGACCAAAATACTAAAGTTTCCAGACATTTCTCATTTGATCCTCACAATAACCCCAGGAGATGAATGCAAAGGATGATCACCCCCATTTTACAGATGAGAAAACAGATTCAAAGAGATGGAAGGCTTTCCCTGGACCTCTTCAGGGAGAAGAAGAGGCTTTGGGATCACACTGCCTTGGGTGTGGGGATGGGGGGTAGGTGGAAGAGCAGTTTGTTTGCTAAAGGCTTTGGATGTTCAGGAGCCCAGGGCCACCTAGAGTGGGAACCAGGACCCTCTCTGCCCTGAGGGTCAGGGTCCTTCCCCTGGCCCACCTGCTCCTTCTCTTTCCCGGGTCTTCCCACCCAGCCAGGGCAGTCCCTTGGGAGTCCAGGCCAAGCCTGCAACATTCCTGAGAAAGGAGTTGCAGCAAGCTGGGTCTGGGAAACTCAGGGGCTATGGGACAGCCCAAATCCACTCAGCTTTTCCTTGAAATTCCACACACCCTGGGCGTTTGGCAGGAGCCTGGAATGTGCTTCATGGGAACAATTTGTCTTTCATGATCCATTTGCATCAATCAAACCATTGTCCCTATGCCTTTGCCTGGACCATTCTGGCTGGCTGAGTCCTCCCGGTGCGTGTTGGGAAACTGGTGCGGGACATGGGGTACATAGAGGGAGGCGCGCCCTCTGGTGGCCCAATATACAAACACTCAGGTGCTCTGGCTGAGGTGATACTCAGGTGTCCATCAGAGCAGTTGGATGTCATTTCCCCAAGGTGACACTCTAGGATCCCCACTTCCTTCTCCCCTACCCTCCATTCTGTCCTTAGGAGACCTGGGGGCAAGGGGAAATTTGGGAAGCTGGGAAGGCATAAATAACACAGGTAGGTCAGGCACTTACTTGTGAGAAATGAGGTCCTCTCAGCCTGCACATTGTACCCAGTGCTCAATCCAGCCAGCCGTCCTCCCTGAGACTAGGGATTTAGCATAAAATTAGAATGGTGGCCTGGAGAACAGTGTATAATATTGGTAAAGCACTGGTCATGGAGGATTCTTAGGTGGGTTTAAAAATACTTTATTTATTGTTTTTATTTTATGTGTATGTATGTAAGTGTACCCAGAGAGGCCAGAAGAGAATGTTGGGTCCCCTAAAACTGGAGTTATGGATGGTTGTTAGCCTCCATGTGGGTGTTGGGAATTGAACCAAACCCCGTCCTCTGGAAGAACAGCAAGTGTTCTTGACTTCTGAGCCATCTCTTCAGCCCCCTTAGGTGGGGTTTGAATCCTGTATGAGCTATTTACAGGCTGAGTGCCAGCTGGTTACCCTGATAAATATCAATTTTCTGCTTTTGTAAAATGGTGATAGTAATACCAGAAGTCCTTGTTACTTGTGGATCTTACATTTGCAAATAAACTTGTTGACATTTCTTTTTCTCCGTGTTTGCTGTTTTGTTTGTTTGTTTGTTTGTTCATTTTTTGGTTTTTTGAGACAGGGTTTCCCTGTAGCCCCAGCTGTCCTGGAACTTGCCATGTAGACCAGGCTGGCCTTGAACTCACAGAGATCCATGCCTCTGCCTCCCGAGTGCTGGGAATAAAGGCATGCTCCACCATGCCAGGCTTCTTTTTCTGTTTTAAAGATTTATTTACTTTCTGTGTATGAGTGTGTTGCTTGTATGTAGTGCCCATGAAGGCCAGAAGAGGGCTTTGGATCCTCTGGACTGCAGTTATCTGAAGTGAGCCAGCCCAGACATAGGTGCTAGGAACTGAACTTAGGGTCTCTGGAAGAACAGCAAGTGCTCTTAACCGCTGAGCCATCTCTCCAGCCCTTAACATTTCTTTATAATTATCTAGATCAATACTTGTAGAGCTTGGGGTCATGTGCAATATGCAGCATGTTGAAAAATCCCAGGTGCAGGGCTGGAGAGATGGCTCAGCGGTTAAGAGCACCAACTGCTCTTGCAGAGGACCTGGGTTCGATTCCCAGCACCCACATGGCGGCTAAGAACCATCTTTAACTCTAGTTCCAGGGGAATCCGACGCCCTCTTCTGACCTATGCGGCATTGCACAACACGGGTAAAGCAACCTACATGCAGACAGTACACTCATATACATAAAAAAAATAATAAATAAAAATAAAAAAATTAAAAATCTAAAAAAGATTTATTCATATAAAAAAAAGAAAAATCCCAGGTGCCCAAAGCACATATTCCCTGAGGTTGAATAACGTGCCTTTTACTCCAGCCCTGATCCTGTAAGCAAGTATTCTTTTGATTTTTAAATTTTTTTTTAATTTTTATTTATTTCTGTATGTGTATCAATGTACTGTCTGCATGCAGGTCTGTGCACCCATGTCGTGCAATGCCGCGGAGGTCAGAAGAGGGTCTCAGATTCCCCTGGAGCTGGAGTTCTCCTGGAATTGGAGTTTCAGACGGTTCTCAGCCTCCGTGTGGGTGCTGGGGATCGAACCCGGGTCCTCTGTAAGAGCGGTCGGTGCTCTTAACCGTTAGGCCATCTCTCCAGTCCTTGTGTGATTCTTTATACATTCGGCCTTGAGGTCAGAGGTTAGAGCCTTTGCCTGAGCCTGAGTTTTTACCAGCTAGCCTGTGTATGTCTATCTGTAGGCCTGTGTGTGGCCTGTATGTGCCCGCATATGCCCAGGTGCCTGCCAGTGACTGCCTACTAGCAGCCTTTGCTTGGAATGAATGAAGCATATCTTATCTGCCTGTAACTCCTTGCATCTTCTTCAGCATCCTGGCCTCTCATGACCCCCCTCTTTTCCTGGCATTAGAACATGGACCTCACAGGAAGGTCCTGCCTTCATGACCTAATTATCTCCAAAGCCTCAATCTTCTTAAACCATTAATTTGGGGGTTAGAATCAACCCATCTTTTCTGTCTCTCCTTCTATCTCAGAAATTAGAAATTTGGGGGACCTGTGGATATGCAGATCGTAACATCATGTATTCTTTTTGCTTGGAAAATTTGTTAGGCGATACTTTTTAAGGAAACTTACTATTTGTGTGTATATGCATGATGTATGAGTGTGGGCACACATATACTATAGCATGTGTGAAAATCAGAGGACAACTTTTGGGAGTGGGTTCCAAGGATCTAACTTGGGGTGTAAGGCTTGCAGGGTGTGATGGGCAGTTTTAATTGTCAGCGTGATATAATATAGAATCACCTGGGAAGGAAGTCTCCATGAGGGATTGTCTGGATCAGGTTGGTCTATGGACATGTCTGCCTGTAGGGATTGTCTTGATTTTCTTAACTGATGTGAGAAGACACAGCCCATTGTGGGCAGCACCATTCTCTGGGTGGGTTCTGAACTGTATAAGACTGGAGCTGAGCTGAGCAGTAAGCATGCATGCACTCATTCTCTCTGCACTTGATCGTGGTTGTCATTAGCTACTTCAAGTCCCTGCCATCTTGACCTCTCCATAATGTCGGATTGTAACCTGGAATTGTGAGCTAAAATAAAGCCCCCCCCCCATTGCTTTTGGCAGGATGCTTTATCACAATAGAGACTAAGACATGTGGCAACCACTTTTACCCTCTGAGACATCCTGCCAGCCCTAGNGGCGCCCTCTGGTGGCCCAATATACAAACACTCAGGTGCTCTGGCTGAGGTGATACTCAGGTGTCCATCAGAGCAGTTGGATGTCATTTCCCCAAGGTGACACTCTGGGATCCCCACTTCCTTCTCCCCTACCCTCCATTCTGTCCTTAGGAGACCTGGGGGCAAGGGGAAATTTGGGAAGCTGGGAAGGCATAAATAACACAGGTAGGTCAGGCACTTACTTGTGAGAAATGAGGTCCTCTCAGCCTGCACATTGTACCCAGTGCTCAATCCAGCCAGCCGTCCTCCCTGAGACTAGGGATTTAGCATAAAATTAGAATGGTGGCCTGGAGAACAGTGATTAATATTGGTAAAAGCACTGGTCATGGAGGATTCTTAGGTGCGTTTAAAAATATACTTTATTATTGTTTTATTTATGTGTGTATGTAAGTGTCATGCATGCACAAGAGAGGCCAAAAGAATGTGTGGGTCCTAACCTAGAATTAGGGATGGTTGTTAGCCTCCATTTGGGTGTTAGGGAATTGAAAACCAAACCCGTCCCTGGAAGAACAGCAAGGGTTCTTGACTTCTGAGCCATCTCTTCAGCCCCCTTTAGGTGGTTTGAATCCTGTATGAGCTATTTACAGGCTGAGTGCCAGCTGGTTACCCTGATAAATATCAATTTCTGCTTTTTGTAAAAGTGTTAGTAATACCAGAAGTCCTTGTTACTTGTGGATCTTACATTTGCAAATAAACTGTTGACATTTCTTTTCTACGTGTTGTTGTTTTTGTTGTTTGTTCAGTTTTTTTGGTTTTTTGAGACAGGGTTTCCCTGTAGCCCACGTGTGGAACTTGCCATGTAGACCAGGCTTGGCTTGAATCAAGAGATCCATGCCTCTGCCTCCCAGAGTGCGGGATAAAAGTATGCATCCACCATGCCAGGCTGCTTTTTTGTTTTAAAATTTATTTACTTTCTGTATGCAGTGTGTTGCTTGTATGTAGTGCCCATGAAGGCCAGAAGAGGGCTTTGGATCCCTCTGGACTGCAGTTATCTGAAGTGAGCCAGCCCAGACATATGCTGGAACTGAACTTAGGGTCTCTGGAAGAACAGCAAGTGCTCTTAACCGCTGAGCCATCTCTCAGCCCTTAACATTCTTTATAATTACTAGATCAATACTTGTAGAGCTTGGGGTCATGTGCAATATGCAGCATGTTGAAAAATCCAGGTGCAGGGCTGAGAGATGGCTCAGCGGTTAAGAGCACAACTGCCTTGGAGGACCTGTTGGATTCCCAGCACCACAGGGCGGCTAAGAACCATCTTTAACTCTAGTCCAGGGAATCCGACCCTCTTCTGACCTATGCGGCATTGCACAACACGGGTAAAGCAACCTACATGCAGACAGTACATCATCCTATACATAAAAAAATAATAAATAAAAATAAAAAAATTAAAAATCTAAAAAGATTTTTCATATAAAAAAAAAGAAAAATCCCAGGTGCCCAAAGCACATATTCCCTGAGGTTGAATAACGTGCCTTTTACTCCAGCCCTGATCCGTAAGCAAGTATTCTTTATTGTTAAATTTTTTTTTAATTTTAATTTATTTCTGTATGTGTATCAATGTACTGTCTGCATGCAGGTCTGTGCACCCATGTCGTGCAATGCCGCGCGGAGGTCAGAAGAGGGTCTCAGATTCCCCTGGACTGGAGTTCTCCTGGAATTGAGGAGTTCATCAGACGGGTCTCAGCCTCCTGTGGGTGCTGGGGATCGAACCCGGGTCCTCTGTAAGAGCGCGTCTGATGCTCTTAACCGTTAGGCCATCTCTCCAGCCCCAAGCAAGTATTCTTTTGAGGTTAACTTAGTGCCACTTTTGGGGGGTATATGTATGCTTTTTCACTGTCAAGTGCCACTGACTAGCCCACCGGGGGTCGGGGTCTTAATCGTGGGTCAACAGAGTCCTCTTGGAAGGAAAACACAGGTTCGGTGAATGGCGTACAGAAGAAAAACCAAGAGAGGCTTTTTTGGATCTGTAGCGATTTTATTGAGCTCAAGGCAGTGATTTTTATAGTAAATTCAAGAAGAAACAGCAGGAGAGTTGGCAAACTTTCCAGAACTATCTGGACAGGTTACTAACAATTTAAGTTTCATACATTAACCAAAGTACATAGTCATGGGTCATGGTTGGCAGATTACAGCATAATACATCTTTTGGGTTTAGACAATGGTCACAAAACCGAGGCACAAGTCTGGAACAAAACTTTTTTGAACTGAGAGATTGTGCTTTTCTTTTTATTATTACTTTATAAACTAAATAACCTTTACTTGTGAGGTCTTAAAGTTTTTTTTTGTCTTCCCAGGGAAATGGCTCAGGCCAATTGTAATGCACCTGGAGCATTTTTTCAACATGTCTTGCTTTGGTACAGTGTGTGCAATGCCACCATTTACTATTGTATATTTGATTAACAATAGTTTGTTTTTCTGTGGGGTTAACAATGCCAAGGAGGTGCCCTCTTAGCAATTTTTGCATGAAGTTTAAAGTATAGTAAAAGACCATCCCCATCTATATTAACCCATCTATCTTTCCATTCATTATATGTTCCTGTGAAAGGAGGGGGAGAACAGGGACCCTTTGTATGTTATTTTTTTAAAGGAGGAGCCCACCATCTGCCTTTAATTAAATAATGCCTCCCATCATCACGACTGCCACTGGAATTCCCATTTTACTCAGTAACAGTCATGATATAAAACATCATTTTTACCTGATTATCCTATTTTGAACTTTCTTCAAACAATTTATTATTTTGTAATTGGTCTATGAATCACCAATGTAATGTTGTTTTTCTTATTTTTTTTATTAAATTTTATTTATTTATTATGTGTATGAATGTACTGTCTGCATGCAAGTCTGGTGCACCCGTGTCGTGCAATGCGCGAGTTCAGAAGAGGTCTCGTATTCCCCTGGAACTGGAGTTCTCCTGGAATTGGAGCGTTCAGACGGTTCTCAGCCGCCATGTGGGTGCTGGGGATCGAACCCGGGTCCTCTGTGATAGAGCGGTTGGCGCTCTTAACCACTAGGCCATCTCTCCAGCCCGATGTTGTTTTCTAATGAATTTTTGCAAGAGCTTTTAAGAAAGGAGGGTCGTACTCAAAATAAAAATATTTTTATTTTTAATTTGACTAAGATTTACAGAAAATTCCTGCTCCAAGAATGGCCTAAAACTGGGGGAGGTATTTGGCTATTATTGCCAACTCCCGGAACATCTAGGTAACTCTGTCCTTTGTCTATAAGGAACATTTAATTAAACTTGAGAGAGGACTTTGTTGTATTTAGAAAGTGTATTATAACTAAGAAAGACAGCATGCCAAGCCCAGCACCAAGGAAGTGTGACATCTTAGGAGCATATCGAGAAATGGTCAAGGCTGAGCACTCTGTCAGGGACCTCCAGGGGGTCAGGCCCCGAAGGACTTTGCTCCCCCGCTTGCCTCGAATATGACTTTTATCACAGCTCATACGCAAGCGACACTGGAGTTGGTGTAACAGTCAAGCATAGTGCTGGTACCCTTTCTGGTGCTCCTAAGGGGAAGAAAGCTGTGATATACCTGATGGAGAGAGTATGTATAATAGATCATTTTCATGTAGGGGTAAATTACAGAGGTGTTACCTGTGAATTCAGTGTTAGTGAGCAATATACATCAATAAGATGTCTTTAAGCAGAAATACACACAGTACAAGGTTATGAACTGATTAGCTGATAATCAGATCATGTCCAGGGACTCCTAGGAACCTAACCCCATGTTTTCCTTAAGATCAATTGGTCCCTATTTGGTGAGGATTCACGAGACGGTAGAACACAACCACCGCAAATACCATATATCAGTAGTATTTCATAGCACGTCAAGTGTGGACTTGTAGGTAATACAGTTACCACTGTCCTGTGATTCATGTGCCCACCTGACACCTGTCTATCTTCTGAAGCCCCTGAACCTCGGGTGGGTCTTAGGATCCTGGACGTAGCTTCCTCAAATATGCACACCCAGAAATGTATCAGCCCAGCTTCACTGATCCTGCCTGAAACTTCCATCCTGAACACTTAATTCATTCAGTTTCATTCAAAGGCCGGCACAGCTCTGGGTGACTCACAAAGACTCTTTTCACTGACAGGACCTCGTCGGGTCCTCACAGCAATACCAGGGTGGTGGCATCAGGCTTCCCTTTCTCAGATGAGCCTGAAGTTCACAGAGGCTAAGTAAGCACCCAAGTTCATCCAGCATGCTGGCAGGAGGTCAGAGTCCACTGTCTTTCCAGCACATCAATGCTCTGGAGGAGGTAAGAAGAAGCAGATCTGATGCTTTAGTGTGAATGGGTGCATTGAAGTCCACGAGGAAATTGGCTGGGAGCAGGAGAGTGATAAATGTCTCAGCACCCACACTCCAGCGTCTGCCTCTGCTTGAAGCTCCCCTCGCTCCTTCTGCTCCCCTACCTGCAGTCCCTACAAGAGGCTCTGAGTTACCTGCTCCATTGTCATCGCAGTCATCTTCCTGAACATCAATCCTGATGATCCTGCATGCTCTGAAATCAAACAGAGGAAGATCTGGCCTGGAGAGGGTCCACACTGCTTCACTGATACCCAGTCTGCAGGTAGGGAAGACCAAGAGCAAAAGAAAGGCCAATTCTTTGCTCATTGTGGGTTCATCTTCTGTTTTACAGACAACTACCTTCTTATTGTATCCTACATAGCCAAGAAAAAATAAAAAAAAAAACAGAAAACAAACTACCCTGATTCAAAAGGTCTTAATATATATGACAGAATGCATAAAATACAATAGGGATCTCTTGGATCTGCTAATGGGAGAGGGCAGTAAAAAATAATTATGAGGTTTTGTATGAAATACAGAAAAATTCAGTATTCAATTCAACACATTGAAAAAATATAGTAAAAGAAGAACAGAAAAAACTCAGTCAGTGGCATTGACAATAAAGGTCACATGGGAGATACTGAATAATAAATTAAGTGATATTTGCATACTAGTAATTTACATGTGTAATAATTCATGTGTAGTAATATTCATGTGTAATAAAAAATTATTCAACACTTGCCACAGGATCCCAGGAGCCCACAGTTTAATGCAGAAGACACCAAGTGCTCTAGCAACTTTGTATTCCTGTGCTGGATGTTCATGATTTGAGTTTTTAGAAAGTACCTGGATTTCTAACACAGTACTGTGTCAATAGATAGAGAACAAAATAGGGAATCCTATCAATGACTGTGCAATTAAATATTCTGTCAGAACACTGGCATTTATATAGGTTCAGGTTGTAAAATTAGTGTTCCACTTCTAATCATAGTTCAGAAAAAATTCCATGGAGGAAATGAAGCTTTACAATTGGGGTGACAATAGTATATTCTATAAAGTTTCTGAGTTTATCATGGAATAAAGGTGAAAGAAGCATAGCACCTCCCAAAGGACTAACATATAGAAGAGACAAAAATTACATTAAAGTGTGCTTTTCTCCTCTGAGAATTTCTCTTTATGAGATGTGAGACACATTCACACAAAGTTAAGACACATACATAATAGTTCCCCCAAGAAACTCTGAATATGATTTTAAGAAATTCTGGAAGAAAAATATTTTTTGAGACAGGTTCTCCCTGTAGCCACAGGGTGGCCTGCAACTCACTGCGTAGACCAGGCTGGCCTCGACCTCACAGAGATCGCCTTAAGGCCTGGGTGTGGTGGCACACGCCTTTATTCCTAGCACTTGGGAGGCAGAGGCAGGCGGATCTTTGTGAGTTCAAGGCCAGCCTGGTCTACAGAGTGAGTTCCAGGACAGCTGGGGCTACAGGGAGACCCTGTCTCAAAAAGACAAAAAGACAAAAAGGTCACATTTGTCATTGTCATCTTATGTCCTGGTGCAGGAAGCTTTGTCTGATTTAGGAAGTCCTTTCCAATTGCCATGGGTATTGTAGTCCTGAGCGCCAAGTTGTTCTTTCTATCACCTCCAGAGTTTGTGGTTTCACGTTGAGGTCTTTGAGATCCATCTGGGAAATTCACTTTTGTACATGGGTGAGAGGTAGGGGTTTAATTTCACTCTTCTCAGGATGGGTGTGCCGTTTGCAACACCACTTACTGAAGATGTTTCTCTTTCTTCTCCATTGTGTCTTCTTGGCCCCCTTGTCAATAATGAGATGGCATGAAATTGATGGTTCCCAGGTTTTGATCTCTAGTTTATAAGTCCCTGTCAACAGGTCTGTTTTGTGCCAGTCCCAGCTGTTTTTATATAGAATAGACCTGTCGTATATTGTTGAATCTGGTCCGTAACCCCCCTGTATTGTTCTTTTCACTCCGGGTTGCTTTGGCCTTTTTGGGGTCTTTTTTTTCCAAATCAAATTCAGGAATTTTTTTAGGAAAGACTTTCTAAATCAGACAGAATCAAGCAGGAAATGGGGAAGAACAATTGACAATTGGGACCTATTTAAAACTGAAGAGCTTCTGTACAGCCGAAGAAACAATCAAATAAAGTGAAGAGAAGACCCACGGAGTAGGGAGAAAACTTTCACCAAGTGATACAACGACAGAGAGTATTAAACATCCAAAATATATGAAACGCAAAAACAAAGAAGAAAACAAAGTTATACTACTCAAGCAGATGAGAAAACTAAAGAGTACTTCACAAAATGAAGGAAGAATAATATGGTGAGAAAGATCTAAAAAAGTTTCAACATTGGCCTAGTAATAGGAGAATGTAAAATATTAAAAAACCACTTTAAGATATCATCCAGATACAATAAGCTGGCTAGGATCAAGAGAAAACAAAAATACCAAGTGCTGGAGAAGTTGTAGGGAAGGGGAAACAACTTATCCACTACAGATGTTGGGAATAGCAAGACCTCAACAACCAACTATGGAAAAGCAAGCTGGTGGAGAACCCTTAAAGACTCAAAATATGGCCTACATCCTGACCCAGTATACAACTCCTGGGTATATTGTTGCGTCCTGGCCCCCAGGGGATCGCTGACACAGCTTGTTGACAACACTTACTTGCTGGAACTTATCCTGTTACCCTCCTTCTGTGAAGGCTGACCCACCCACGCCAGAAGAACCACCTGTCCTGGGGGCATGAACCTCTGGCTTGGTTTTTTCACTTGTGTGGTAAGCCTGTATATAAGGCTCCCCTGTCTCTTCAATAAAGGCATCTGGCATCCTCAGTACAGTATGACCTCCTGTCTTTTTCTTAAATCCTCAGCCCTCACCTGACACTTTTGGGTAATGCAGTAGCGCAGGCGCTGACATAAATTACCCACAAGACCTTCAATCCTACCACAAAGATAAGCAATATCCATGTTTATTATCAGCTCTCTTCACAATAAACAAAAGAGATGGAACCAACCCGACTGCACCTCAACCATGAATGATAGAGAAAATGGTGAGGACATCTACACAATGGAGTTCTTATGTTAATCAGGAAAGAAAGATGACATCATGAACAGTTGGCAGGTGAATGGAACTAAAGATATTATCTAATTGAAGTAACACAAGCCCAAAAAACAAACCAACGTGAATAGGTATCCGCTCATCGGGTGGATGCTAGCAAAGCCAAAACCTAGTTGTAAGCAAACTTAGCAATTGTAAATGTTTAATTATTTTTATCTTAAAGCAACTGTGGCTGTTATAAGGTGAATCCCTTTAGGCTGCTAGAATAACCTACAACTTACTTTTGCAGAACTTTGTAATTTTCTTATATGGGTGGAAGGTAATGTCTGCAACTATTTTTAGAGCATTAGGAAAGATTAAAAGGAAAATTGAAATTCACAAAATAGGATTTGGTAATTAACATACAGTATATTTTCAGATGACATAATTTAAATAGGTGTGATTTGTATATGCAATATTGAAGCAAAAACAAATTGGGAGGGGAAAACAACAAAAGGACTGGGTGGGACAAAGAACTGACTGAATAGTAAAGTCCCCCCAAGACAATAATCCCCTGCTGCACAAAAAACTTTAAAAGACTCAAAAAAAGATACAAGACATGTATGGATGTAAGGCATGAACTGCGGTGGAAGGGGGTGCACGGAAAAGGGAATGTATTGCCAATTGGACTGAGAAATGATTATGAAATGCACAAAACTTCAATAAGTTTAATTTAATAATTCCAATAATAAGAAAAAAAATAATACAAAGAGAAATGTCCCTTGACTTTACTCTTTCACTTGAGGGGTTGAAATGTTGAATACATATGAGCAAACCATTTTTCCCTTCTGTAAACATTATTTCACATTACAATGATATGTATAAGGATAGAAGGTAATATTTTTGAATTGCATCATTAGCAGATTCATTACTGAGTGACTGAGTGACAGGAATAATGGATTCAGCACCTAAAGGAAGTTCAGGAAGGAGGGTTGAAGAATGGGTTAGCAGTTCAGAGAAAGGCTGCTCTTGCGAAGACCACACTTTCAATTCCCAGTACCCACATGGTGAATAACCATCCATAATCCTGTTCAACGAGGTTCTGATGATCCAATTCAAGATCTTCCTGAGAAATGGAGATACTTAATAAAAATACATTCATACAATAAAAGATAAAATAATTTTAAAAGTCATAGGAACAAGTTTTATATTTTTGTATAAATGTATAAAAATTTGTCTATGTGAAAATTAATCACAAACCCAGAGTAGTAAAATGTGAGGGAAGGGTTATGCTAGTTCTAAATTTTCCCATCATTCTCTCATGTCACATTTTCCCAAGGTGAAGAGTCCCTAGATAATGATATTTGACTCTGTGATTATATTTGCTTACTTTTGTGAAATGTGGAATAAATTCGTGATGTGCATCATGAGGTTAACATGCATATTCATTCTCACTACTAGCATTCGCTGATCAGAGGAGAGCATTCTCTTGTGTCATTTTCCAAGCCTATAGTGATAACTAAGGAAAACTATATATTTTTAACTTAATTTCTTCCTCTCTGAAGCTGGAATTTTATTTCTATTCTGTCATGTTTCTACACATTTAGTATGGATTATTTTCATCTGATCTACAAGTGAGAAAAATAATTCAGTAGATAGAATGTTGGACTTTGGCTCCATCTTTAGGGGTTTCAGTCCAGTATCCTGTTAGCATAGTGGCTAACAGACAATATCAAGGCAGAACCATGAAATGGAAGGTCTTGATATAAGAAATCTCATCTCAGGGCTACCAAGGATTATAGAAAGATTGGTGCCATAAGAAGAACAATAAGGAATTCCTCCAAAGCGTGGCTCTGTGAATTATATCCTATCGATGAATATTCAAGTCAGAAAGTTTGTGGATGAAGAAGAGTATGAGCAGCATGAGAAAGCACGTGTCCTAAATAAGCTTAGACTGTCACACAGCACACAATAGAAGGCTTTACAAATTTCCAAGCTCAGAGATGGATGGTGTCTTAGGCAGTAAAATAAATCTTAAATATTCTACTTGATCAATACAATTTCTCGAATCTGCCTTTTCTGACCAATATTAGTAATCATATGTTAGATGGAAATCTGCAAATGACATGTAAAAGTCAAAGATATTTAACAAATTCTCATTAAAATGGAAGAACAGTATAAAATGTCAATGCTATTTAAAAATAGATTCAAAAAAATGTTTTTTTATTATTCTTTAAATATATAGTCCATATTAAGACAAATACTTAATAAATTTTTGTTTGAGACAGGGTGACTCCCCTATAGCCCCACAGCTGTCCTGGAGCATTCTGTAAGACACAAGCTGGCCTTGAAGCTCACAGAGATCCGCTTGCCTCTGCACTGAGTGCTAGGAGTTAAAGGCGTGGCGCCACCAGCCCCGTTTTAAAATTGGGCTCTTACTGCACATAGTGGGTGCTGGGAATCAAACCTGGGTCATCTGCTGCAAGAGCATCGATACTCTTAACAGGTGCTGAGCATCTCTCCAGCCATACATAAAATTCTAAAACAATTAAAAATCACAGGACCTGAAGGGCACAACATTTCAAACAGAAAACTAAGGCACGACTTTCCTAATTTCACAGTATTTTAAAAAACTCATGGCTTAAGGGGCGGAGAGATGGCCGTAGCGGTGTAAGAACGCTGACTGCGCTTGCAGAGGGACTGGTCGGATCCCCACACCCACATGGCTGGCTGAGAACCAGTCTAAACGTCCAATTCAGGAGAACTCCGTGTATCAGGGGAATCCGACACTCAACCCCCTGTGACCCGCCGGGATTGCACAATACGTAGTGCACAGAAGCGCCGCATGCAGGCAGCACTTATATACATATAAATAAATAAACAAAATAAAACTTAAAAAAACAACAGAACAAAACACAACAAACAAAAACTGGCTTGAGGTTCTGGGTCCTGGTGGAATGTAAGAAGCGTCTCTAACTATGAGCGGGTACACAACAGTACCCTGCTAAAGGAAGGGGAGTACAGTGGCCACCTGCATGTCAACTGGGGGAACTACGGACCCCTCGGTCCAGAGTCAGTTGGTTGTTCATTACTTTTTTTAACCTCAATCCTGATGAGGTACTACCTAACCCAAGTTCCTTTAGCTTGAGAAGCAAGCACTACTGGATGTGTTTCACCCACCTGCCTCAAGTATTGCTGGTCTCTTGAAGGCATTTCATGGCTTAGTTGCTAGCCTATCTTCTGCGCCTACACCCACTCACAATTCTATCCACAGGTTGGTGACACTGATTGGTCTCCCTCCAACCCTAAGCTACCTTACAAGGTTGGTGGTCAAGTAGATCCCCATCAACCCACTAGCCACTGACTTGATCAGCCTACTTCAGCCTGTATACACAAAAATAATGGCCAGGAATTCGGTAATGAATGGAGAATTTCAACTTATTGCCTTGTTTGCAAGTCACTATATAAACTAATGATGTCAGTCCCAGAGTAATCCCAGACCCCCAAGTTTTTCACCACTGTATACTGCTGCTCACCTAACATCATGTCCCTGGCATGTTTTTGCTTGCTCCCTCCTGGACAGGGATAGAAGAATCCCATGACTCCTCCATTGTACCCTGAGGGGTGCTAGCTGAGAACTAATCTCTAATTCAAACTGGATCGTCCCACAGTGGAACCATGCTTTTAATCCCTGTACTTGGAAGGCAGAGGTGGGTGGATCTCTGTGGATATTCAAAACAGCCTAGTCACCATAGTGAGGCCTCCAAGCATCAGGGAGACCCTCTTCATAACAAAAACAAAACAAAACAAAACAAAAATAGCCTGGTGTGGTGGTAAGGCCTTTAATCCCAGCACTCTTGGAAGGCAGAGAGCAGGGGGATGTTGTGAGCCAAGGCAAGCCTAGATCTACATAGTGGTTCCAGGCCAACTGGGTTAAAAGAGAAACCCTATTGTCAAAAAGTCAAAAAAAAAAAAAAAAACAGAAAACATGTCTGCATGCAGGTCTGTGCACCCGTGTCGTGCAATGCCGCAGAGGTCAGAAGAGGGTCTCGGATTCCCCTGGAACTGGAGTTCTCCTGGAATTGGAGTTACAGACGGTTCTTAGCCGCCATGTGGGTGCTGGGGATCGAACCCGGGTCCTCTGCAAGAGCGTCGGCACTCTTAACCGCTAGGCCATCTCTCCAGCCCTAAAGTTAGAAAACTTAATAGCAATACTGAATACTGTAGAAATGCACTTTGCTCAGTAATACTTGAGTTGTTGCAATATTACATTATCCATGTGGTTGTTACAGAAAATCATTAACTGTAATTGATGGTTGTTGCCGTAATAGTATATTGCCTGTATTTCTACCTCTAGTAATGGGCTTTATGTGCTAGATTTCAATATTCTTGAGCTTGGGCAAGTGCACAAGCCTTTTAAAAAGAAACATGGTTTACTTGCACAAAACTGATCAGATTTGAAAGATCGTTAATGCCCTTGAAGTGGTTTTTGTGGGTGTGAAACAAATGGTGAGATTTGAATTGCTCCCTTATTATAGTATTGAAATTAAGTCTACTTAATCTATCAAATCATGTTCATGCCCTGATTTTATATACTTGTATCTATCAATAAACATTGCGAAAGAAAGAAAATAAATATTCAACATTTTTCTTTAAAAAAAAAAAAAGAATATGCTGGCCTGGGTGTCACAGAGATCTGCCTCTCTCTGCCTCTTAAGTGCTGGGACCATGCTTGGCAATTTCTCTTCAGAATAGGTACTTGTATTAAACAACTGTATAGAATTTTAAAACTCATTGGTTGGTAAACTGCTATCTGTGTAAACAAATTTATGACAATTTTTCTAAAATAAAATTCCTAAAAATATACATGACTTAAGTTAAAAGAAAAAAATAATAACTTAAATTAAGAGAAATTGCACTGGGACCTAGAAAAAATACCCTAAAGTTCATATGGAAAAACAAAAGACCCAGGATATCCAAGGTAACCCTGAGCAAAAAAGAGCAATACAGGGAAGATTACCATGCCAGATTTCAAACTATATCACAGGGCTATAGTAATAAAAACACCCTGCTATTGGCACAAAAACAGACCCATAGATCAATGGAACAAAATGGAAGATTCAAACATCCAAGTTCAGCCACCTCATATTTGACAAAGGGGCTAAAAATACTCAATGGAGGAAAGACAGCATCTTCAGAAAGTGGTGTTGGCATAACTGGATCACCACTTGTAAAAGAATGAAATTAAACCCCTACCTCTCACCCTGTACAAAAATCAACACCAAATGGATCAAAGACCTCAACATGAAACCCAAAACTCTGAAGATGATTGGAGAAAATGTTGGCAACAACCTACAAGACATAGGCATAGGAAAAGACTTTCTTTTTTTAATATACACATATTTACTTTTATTTAGTCCTAAAACACCATGTAACCTGTAGACAGAGTCTGGGCAAAATTGGATACTTGTTGAACTCATGTCAATTAAATATACATTAATCGAATATACACCCATGTCCCTCTCCCATCCCTCCCACCCTTCCCAATTCACCATTTCAGTCAGTTTTCTGATGCAGTCTTTCTGTTGTTGTTCTTTTAATATGCATCCCTCTCCACAAGAAATATTTGTAACTGGGTTATTGGCGCTAACATCCACATATGAGGGATACCATTCGTCATTTGTTTTTCTGGGACCGTGTTACTTCACTTAATATAATGTCTTCTAGCTCCATCCATTTACCTGCAAAGTTCATGATGTTGTCTTTCTTTATCGCTGCATAGAACTCCATTGTGTACATGTACCACATTTTCTCTATCCACTTGTCAGCTGAGGGGCATTTAGGTTGGTTCCAGCTTTTTGCTATTGTGAACAGAGCTGCAATAAATATAGCTGTGCATGTATTTCTGCAGTTAGATGAGTCTTGTGGATATATGCCCAGGAGTAGTATGACTGGGTCAAATGGCCAGCTCATTTTGAGTCTTCTAAGAGTTCTCCACACTCCTTTCCATAGTGGCTGTACAAGTTTACATTCTCACCAGCAATGGATGAGTGTTCCCCTTTCCCCACAACCTCTCCAGCACTTGATATTGTTTGTTTTCTTGATCCTGGCCAGTCCTATCAGAGTGACATGATATCTTAAAGTGTTCTTAATTTGCATTTCCCTAATTATTAGTGATGTTGAACAGTTTTTAAGATATTTCTCAGCCATCTCTAATTCCTCCTCTGTGAAGTCTATATTCAGTTCTTTGCTCCATCTTTTGAGTGGTTCATTTGTTTTCTTTCTTCTTTGTTTTGTGAGTAGCTTGTATACTCTGGAAATTAATGCTTTGTCAGATGTATCTGCTGCGAAGGTTTCCTCCCACTCTGTGGGATTTCTCTTCACTTTCTTGATTGTTTCCTTTGATGTACAGAAGCTTTTGAGTTTAATGAGGTCCCATTTGTCAATTGTCAATCTTATTTCTGGTGCAGCTTCTGTCTGATTTAGGAAGTCTTTTCCAATGCCTATGTATTGTAGTCTGCTGCCAAGTTTCTGTTCTATCATCTCCAGAGTTTTGGGTTTCACGTTGAGGTCTTTGATCCATCTGGAATTCACTTTTGTACAGGGTGAGAGGTAGGGGTTTAATTTCACTCTTCTACAGGTGGTGTTCCAGTTTTGCCAACACCACTTACTGAAGATGTTCTCTTTCCTCCATTGTGTCTTCTTGGCCCCCTTGTCAAATATGAGATGGCTGAAATTGTATGTCCTCAGGTTTGGATCTTCAGTTTTATTCCATTGGTCAACAGGTCTGTTTTTGTGCCAGTCCCAGGCTGTTTTTATGATTATAGACCTGTAGTATAGTTTGATGTCTGGTAGAGTAATCCCCCCTGTATTGTTCTTTTCACTCAGGGTTGCTTTGGCTTTTTGGGGTCTTTTTTTTCCAAATGAAATTCAGGAATTTTTTAGGAAAAGACTTTCTAAATCAGACAGCAGTCAAGCAGGAAATGGGGATAACAATTGACAATTGGGACCTCATTAAACTGAAGAGCTTCTGTACAGCCGAAGAAACAATCAATAAAGTGAAGAGAAGACCCACGGAGTGGGGGAAAACTTTCACCAGTGATACATCTGACAGAGTATTAACATCCAGAATATATAAACTCAAAAAACAAAGAAGAAAACAAATGTTTCATTCAAAAGATGGAGTAAACAGAGACTTCACAAATGAGGAAGTAAATATGGCTGAGAAAGATCTTAAAAAGTGTTCAACATTGCTAGTAATTAAGGAAATGTAAATTTAAACCACTTTAAGATATCATCCCAGACCAATAAGTCTGGCTAGGATCAAGAAAACAAAGATACCAAGTGCTGGAGAAGTTGTAGGGAAAGGGGAACACTTATCCACTGCTGTTGGGAATGCAAACTCATACAACCACTATGGAAAGCAGTGTGGAGAACCCTTAAAAGACTCAAAATGTTCCTACCATCTGACCCAGTCATACAACTCCTGGGTATATTGTTGCGTCCTGGCCCCCAGGGGATCTGCTGACCAGCTTGTTGACCAAGTGCTTATCTTGTTGGAACATCTTGTTACCCTCCTTCCTAGAAGGCCTAACCACAAGTTCCTGTTTTCCACCGACTCCAGAGAACCGCCTGTGCCTGGGAGCATGAACTTCTGACCCTGGTTTTTTCACTTGTGCTGTAAGCCTGTATATAAGGCTCCCCTGTATCTTCAATAAACGGCATTCTCTCAGCATGAATGACCCACTGTCTTGTCTTCCTTTAAATCCTCAGCTCCTCGCCCGACACTTTGGGTAATGCAGTAGCGCAGGCGCTACAGTATGTACCCACAAGACTCATCCTACCACAAAGATAAGCATATCCATGTTTATTGCAGCTCTCTTCACAATAACAAAGAGATGGAACCAACCCGACTGCCCCTCAACCAATGAATGGATAGAGAAAATGTGGTACATCTACACAATGGAGTTCTATGTATCAGTAAAGAAAGATGACATCATGAACTTTGCAGGTGAATGGAACTAGAAGATATTATGCTAAGTGAAGTAACACAGTCCCAGAAAAACAAACGATGAATGGTATCCCTCATCTGTGGATGCTGGCACCAAATACCTAGTTGTAAGGCAAACTGAGCAATGTTAATGTTATATTTATTTTTATCTGAAAGCAACTGGCTGTTATAAGGTGAATCCCTTAATGGGCTGTAGAATTAACCTATCACTTATTTTCAGACTTTGTAATTTTCTTATATGGGTGGAAGGTATGTCTGCATATTTCAGAGTATTATAAAAGTAAAAGGGGAAAATATGAATTCCAAAATATGATTTGGAATTAACATACAGTATATTTTCAGATGACATAATTTTAATATAGGTGTGATTTGTATATGCATATTTTGAAGCAAAACAAATTGGAGGGGAAAACAACAAAAGGACTGGGACAAAGAACTGACTGAAATAGTAAAGTTCTCCCCCAAACAATAATCCTCTGCATCAAAAAACTTTAAAAAGACTCAGAAAAAAGATACAAGACATATATGGGAGAATGCATGAACTCAGGTGAGCTGGAGGCCATGGAAAGGGGAATGAGTCCAAATTGGACTGAGAAATGATGTATGAAATGCACAAAACTTCAATAATTTAATTTAATAATTCAATAATTTAAGAAACAAAAATAAAAAAGAGAATGTCCACTGACTTTACTCTTTCACTTGAGGGGTTGAAATGTTGAATACATATGAGCAAACCATTTTTCCCTTCTGTAAACACTATTTCCATTACAATGTATGTATAAGGATAGAAGGTAAATTTTTGAATGGCATCATAAGCAATCTCATTACTGAGTGACTGAGTGACAGGAATAATGGATTCAGCACCATAAAGGAAGTCAGGAGAGGGTTGAAGAAATGGGTTAGCAGTTCAGAGAAATGGCTGCTCTTGCAGAAGACACACTTTCAATTCCCAGTACCCACATGGTGAATAACATCCAAATTTAACTCCAGTTCTAGAGGATCCAATTCAGACTTCTGTGAGAATGGGAGATCTTAAAGAAAATACATTCATACACATAAAATAAAAATAAATTTAAAAAGTCAGGAGACAAGTTTATAATTTTGTATAAAATGTATAAAATATTTTCTTATGTGAAGAATATAATCACAAACCCAGAGTAGTAAATATGTGAGAAGGGTTATGCTAGTTCTAAATTTTCCCATCATTCTCTCATGTCACATTTCCCAAGGTGAAGAGTCCCTAGATAATGATATTTGACTCTGTGATTATATTTGCTTACTTTTGTGAAATGTGGAATAAATTCGTGATGTGCATCATGAGGTTAACATGCATATTCATTCTCACTACTAGCATTCTCTGATCAGAGCATTCTTTTGTCATTTTCCAAGCCTATAGTGATAACTAAGGAAAACTATATATTTTTAACTTATTTCTCCTCTGAAGCTGGAATTTTATTTCTATTCTGTCATGTTTCTACACATTTAGTGGATTATTTTCATCTGATCTACAAGTGAGAAAAATAATTCAGTAGATAGAATGTTGGACTTTGGCTCCATCTTTAGGGGTTTCAGTCCAGTATCCTGTTAGCATAGTGGCTAACAGACAATATCAAGGCAGAACCATGAAATGGAAGGTCTTGATATAAGAAATCTCATCTCAGGGCTACCAAGGATTATAGAAAGATTGGTGCCTGAAGAACATAGGTCCTCCAAAGCGTGGCTCTGTGAATTATATCCTATCTCTGATGAATATTCAAGTCAGAAAGTTTGTGGATGAAGAAGCATATGAGCAGCATGAGAAAGCACGTGTCCTAAATAAGCTTAGACTGTCACACAGCACACAATAGAAGGCTTTACAAATTTCCAAGCTCAGAGATGGATGGTGTCTTAGGCAGTAAAATAAATCTTAAATATTATACTTGATCAATATTTTACAATCTCTTTTCTGACCAATATTAGATATCAATCTTAGATGGAAAATCTGCAAATGACATGTACAAAGTCAAAGATATTTAACAAATTCTCATTTAAAATGGGAAGACAGTATAAAATGTCATGCTATTTAAATATTCTAAATGATATTCATCAAAGTCTAACAGTCATTTAGAGAAGAAATACATTAATAAATTTTTTTGAGACAGGGTCTCCCTATAGCCCCAGCTGGCCTGGAACTCATTCTGTAGACCAGGCTGGCCTTGAACTCACAGAGATCCGCTTGCCTCTGCCACCTGAGTGCTAGGATTAAAGGCGTGCGCCACCATGCCCAGTTTAAAATTGGCTCTTAGCTGCCATATGGGTGCTGGGAATCAAACCTGGGTCCTCTGCAAGAGCAGTCGATACTCTTAACTGCTGAGCCATCTCTCCAGCCACATACATTAATAATTCTAAAACAATTAAAAATCACAAGGAACCAGAAGGGCACAACATTTTCAAAACAGAAAACTAAAGGCACGACCTTTCCTAATTTCACAGTATTTAAAAAACCTGGCTTAGGGGGCTGGAGAGATGGCCTAGCGGTTAAGAGCGCTGACTGCTCTTGCAGAGGACCTGGGTTCGATCCCCAGCACCCACATGGCTGCTGAGAACAGTCTGTAACTCCAATTCCAGGAGAACTCCTGTTCCAGGGGAATCCGACACCCTCCTGTGACCTCCGCGGGATTGCACAATACGGATGCACAGAACTGCATGCAGACAGCACATTCATACATATAAATAAATAAACAAAATAAAACTAAAAAAACAAACAAAACAAAACAACAAACAAACAAAAAACCTGGCTTAGGTCTGGGTCTGGTGGAATGTAAGAAGCTTCTCTTACTATGAGCTGGTACAGCACAGTCCTGCTAAAGGAAGGGGAGTACAGTGGCCACCTGCAGTCACTCTGGGGCACTGACCCCTCGGTCCAGAGGTCAGTTGGTTACTTTTGTAACCTAACTTGAGAGGTACTTCCAACCCAGGTCTTTAGCTTGGGAAGAGAAGCACGACTATGTTTTCCCACCTGCTCAAAGATAGCTGGTCTCTGGAAGGGAATTTCAGGCTGATGGCTGATAGCCTATCTTCAGCCTACACCCACTCACAATTCACTCCACAGGTTGGTGACCTGATTGGTCTCCGTCCAACCCTAAGCTACCTTACAAGGTTGGTGGTCTGATAGACCCCTATCCAACCCACTAGCTACTGACACTGCTTCAGCCTGTATACATGCAAAATAATGGACCAGGAATTCTGTGTAATGATGGAGAATTCAACTTATTGCCTTGTTGCAAGTCACTATTATAAACAAAATTATGTCAGCTCCCAGAGTCAATCACAGACCCCCAGTTTTTCACCACTGTATACTGCTGCTCCACCTAACATCATGTCCCTGGGCATGTTGCTTGCTCCCTCCTGGGACAGGATCAGAAGAATCCCATGACTCCTCCATTGTACCCTGAGGGGTGCTAGCTGAGAACTAATCTCTAATTCAAACTGGATCTTCCCACAGTGGAACATGCCTTTAATCCCTGTACTTGGAAGGCAGAGGTGGGTGGATCTCTGTGAGATCAAAACAGCCTAGTCACCATAGTGAGCTCCAAGCTATAGGGAGACCCTCTCTCAAACAAAACAAAACAAAACAAAACAAAAATAGCCTGGTGTGGTGGTAAGCCTTTAATCCCAGCACTCTTGAGGCAGAAGCAGGGGGATCTATGTGAGTTCAAGGCAAGCCTGGTCTACAGAGTGAGTTCCAGGACAGCTGAGGCTACAGGGAGACCCTGTCTCGAAAAGACCAAAAAAAAAAAAAAGCTTGAAATTGCAGATAAGAAATAAGAACCAAAGGTCAAATAATGGATAAAACTAAATCACATAATTTAAATAGGATGGCTTTTTTCTTTATGAGAGAATGGAATTGTGTCAATTTAGCCAATTGTAGATTTTTTTTCTTTTTTAAAAATATTTTCATTGAAGTTTTGTCATTTCATACATCATTTCTCAGTCCAATTTAGACTCTAAGACTCAACAATTTCCAGAACAAAGGTAAGCTAAGAAACACCTAGTCTCAAGGCCTGGACTTCCAGTGAGGACTCCATACTTCTCAAAGGGAATTAGCCCCACCCTCTATGCAACTGTTAATGGTGCAGACCTCAGCCTAAAATGAGATGTTTTTTTTTTTCTCAAGTACTGGGCCAACAGAGCATACTTTGACATTGTTGGGGAGCATTTCTGTCTGATCTTCATCAGGGTAGAGGCTGGATCTCTGCAGTCCTAAGGGATTGATTGCATCCTGTTTTCAGAAAGCACAGTGGCCTATCTGAGCTCAGCATTCCAGGATGAGGAAATGTGGTCAAGTACAAGGATAGACTGGAAAGGAGGGTGTACCATGGCTTGGGAAGCAGAGCACCTCCAGGGCCAGGAGAATGCAGGGCTTTTACCTCCTAACTACTTGGCGCTTACCTTGGCTTCATTGGCATGGATACACAGCATCAGTGTGAAATCTTGGTGCTTCTTTCTGGCCTTGGAAGACAAAACTATTAAATGCCATTTTAAATAGTATTTATGAGACTTTATAATCTGTGTTCCTTTTTTTGTTTTATTGGAGATAGGCATTTAATATGTAGCCAATGCTAGCTTTGAGTTTCTGATCCTTCTGCCCCCAACCTCCTAAGTGCTGGGATTACAGGTATGTATTGCCCACCATGCCCAGCTTTAGACTGGTTGGTTCTCCCAGAATTTCATATCAGAAGGAAATGCAATTGATTTTTTTTTTTCTTTTTTTTTGGTCTTTTTGAGATAGGGTCTCGCTTTAGTCCCAGCTGCCCTGGAGCTCACTCTGTAGACCAGGTCAGCCTTGAACTCACAGTGATCTGCCTGCCTCTGCTTCCTGAGTGCTGGGATTAAAGGTGCACGCCACCATACCCAGCAAAAGGTGATTTAAAAATTTTTTTAATTATTATTATTTTTATTTTGTTGTCAAGAAGGGTAATGTGCCAACATGTAACAAGGTTTGAGGGGGAAAGTAATTTTTTTTAAAATACTGAATGTTAATTGTTGATCTCTGTAAGCCAGAGAGAACTGATTACTTCCTGAATTTAGTAACCATAGTCCCTTATCCCAGTCATACATTTGATTAATATATTCATTATACCGAATAATGTGTTTCATTATATTCTTTTTAAAAATTGCATTATTTATTCATTGTGTGTATAACATTATTTCGTGTGTGTGTGTGTGTGTGTGTGTGTGTGTGCCACAGCATGCATGTGGAGGTCAGAAGACAGTTTGCAGGAGCTGATTCTCTTCTTTCATGATGTGGGACCTAGAGACTGAACTCAGGTTGTCAGGCTTGGCAGCAAGTGTCTTACCCAGTGAGCTACCTTGATCATATTCCTGTATCATCAGAGTATGTTTTCTTTCACTTTTACTGAAATTTAAGTATTATTTTGCTTTTTTTTTTTTTTTTTTTTTTTTTTTTTTGTGACAGGGTCTCCTCATATCCCCAGCTGTCCTGGAACTCATTCTGTAGACCAGGCTGGCCTTGAACTCACAGAGATCTGGCTGTTTCTGCTTACCGGTGCTAGGATTAAAGGCATGCACCACCACGCCCGGCTTACAGAAGGCCCTAAGCCACCATTTGGGTGCTGGGAAGCGAACCCGTGTCCTCTGCATGAACAGTCGGTGCTCTTATGCTGAGCCATCTCTTTAGCCCTAAAATATATTTTCTGATTCAATAAATTCTATAATCATTCCTTCTGTGACTAATTCTAACAAGCTTTCTAGAAATGGCTAGACTCGAAGTCCGAACTTCACCTCCCTTAGCTACGGAAAAGTAGAACATGGAAGTCGGAATGCATGGATGAATTTAAACTGGACGAGCTTTCTTTTTTCCACAACAGCAAGGAGGAGGGAGCCAATTAACCTGAAGTAATTCCTGTAAACTGGAGATCACTTGAACCTATTTGCAAACATCATCACATTAATTCAAATAGTGTATGTGATTATTTTTATGAGAATATTTTGTAAACCATGAAATTGCTGATAAAACTCAGCACTGGTTTTAGTTCATATGGTCTTAAATTTACCTGAATGTAATGACCTTTAATAATCTAAATCCAAGAGGATGCACAGTTCAATGGAACAAAATATCTGCAAGCAAATTTTGAGACCTGCCTTTCTTGCTGTAGAGTAAGGAAAAACAATATTTAAATGTGGGAAAACTTAGTTAAGATGGGTAGCATTTTAAGCCAATGGTACCTCCTTGGCCACACCCATGGGGTGGGGTGTAGTGACGAAAAGATTTAGGATTCGGCCCTGAGAATTGAGTCATGATGGATATTTAAGAATCTTAGAATAAGACATCTTAAGACATCTTAGAATAAAATCTCTCTCTGCATTTGAACCTCAACATGCATCCACGTGGAGTGCTTTCCTGCCTGGGCTTTCCACATGGGTTGTCCTAGGATTAAGTGGGTCTGGACACAAATCTCGGAGGCGACCCCACAAGGAAACCTTGACAATTTAGTTATGCATACCCCTAAATCGTGCCTTTTTCTTCTCTTTGTTCTCTCTCTCCTGATATCTATCTGTTGTGGTGGAGCTGTATTTCCTGCTGGTTTCGATGGATGGGACAGTGGTATGAGGGCATGTGGCTTTGTACACGTGGAGGAGAGCAGCCTGGCTCTGATTTGGTTCAGAGGGAGCACCCAATGCCTTCCAGGCATGTGCCTCCTGGCATGGTCATTCCTGCAGGCTATAAAAGCCAGTGACCTCAAGACTGAATTTAATATTAAGGCTTAGCAGTTATGCTTCGCCTTAAAACCATTTTTCATAATTCTACAGGTCTGAAAAACTTTCTGGTTTTAAATTCCACCCCCCAAAGAAAGACTTCATCTCCTGCTGTGAGAAACCAGCTCCTCAAGTTAGGTTCCAATCTTAACTTGTTCATATGTAAATTTTCTCCTGGTAGCGCTCCTCGACCTGAGCCCACTTCTTTCTGTATCAAATTAAGGCCTTTGAACTCACCCTGTTCCAAGAGCATCCTCTTCTAGATAATTTCAAGCCTTGGCCATTTTTTCTCTTAAATTTTGTATACAAAATCTGTTTTTGGATAAAAGTGTGTTGCTCTCTTGTCTTCTTTTGGGTTTTCTCTAAATCTAACTCTTCTTACTTAAAACCTACTAGCTATTTGTAGATCCAAGGTTGGGATTTAGCTAACAGTAATTCAAATCCATTTCAGCATGCTTAACTTAAAGTGTAATATTTTTACTTAACCCCTGGGTACCCTAGATATCCTTTGAGTAAATGTATGTACACAGTTAAAATAATTGGTTGATTTAATTTTATCTTGCTCTTTTTAAAATGTGTTTCACCTTAAAAATCTCTTCTCACAGAATTCTTGATCACACGTGGTCTGAGCTCTGGCCTGGTGCCATAAGCCTGTCTGCTGTGCATGCATACCAGCTGCTGCACTGAGCACATGATATCTAAATCATGCCCTTTAAATTTTGATTTTAGGTAACATCCTTTTGATTTCAGCATTTTGGAAACAAGATAGATGGATTTCTAGGAAAATTTATAGGCCTTGGAGTTCTAACAACACAAACTTGTTCTGATAAATTGTCTTTTTTTAAGGACCATTGGTAAAAGTATCTTTAACAACATGAATTGATATTTTGGTTCAATTTAAATGAGAAATTTTTTGAATAAAACTGTTTTATGTTTCTTTAAGCCTATCTTCAAGCTGTGTGTATGTGTGAGTGAATGCAAGTTCCCGCTTTTAATTCATTATAATCCTACAGGTTTAAATCTATTTAGCTGACTATAAACAAAAATAGATTCAATTCATAGAAAATGTCTGTTTTATACCCCCTAGTGTTAACAATTTTGAATTAGGTTTATAGTATGCATATTATTCAGTTTAATGATAAATTGTTGTTGATTATTGTTAGTAATTGTTATTAACAGTTATAGCTATTGTTATTAAATATACTTATTAATAACAATTGATAAAAATTCAGTCCAATGATAAATTGTTCATTGTTGTTGGCTATTATTGTTGACAATTATTATTCATAATAATTAGTGATTGTTGTGTCTAATAATGGTTAACAATAATTATTAATAATTAATAATGGTTAATAATGGTTATAATTGTGATTATTGTTGTGATTATGGATAATTATTATTATTCTTCTAAAGTCCTTAATAATAAGACAAGATGGATCGGTCCAAGACTACAAACAAATTTGGCCTGTGTCTACTTTTGGAAATACTCAATCTTTAGATTTATAAATAGCATAGGGGCAATTAGGCTTAGCAGAGGGGCAGCTTATGGCAGTCAACCAGAAGAGATAGGATAGGGAAAGAATAGGAGTAAACTTTAGAGATAGTTCATTAAAGGGCCTAAGAGGTGGCATATGGATCTTGGCTGTTTCATGCATTACTAGTTCATTTATTCTAATTATGTAAAAATAACCCTATAACAAATTATAAAAATTTCACGTTTTTCATTGGACATCAAATAATATGGCTTTCTTCTCTTACAGGTCAACCTAACAAATCTTTCTTATGTATGTATGTGTGTATGTATGTATGTATGTATGTACATGCACATATGTGTATGGATGTGTGTACTTGTGTTCTAAGTATATTTTAATGTTAACAGCCATGATACCAGTAAAAACAATGCCTCTGAGTTGAAACGTAGCCCTTCCTTCACAAGACGCAAATTTATATTAAACAGCCAAAACATAATTGAATTTCAACAAAGGTTATGGGTTAGCTATTAAAAATTTTAAAATAATGGATCTACACTGCCACCTACTGGTTACGCCCTTTCAACATCTAAAACAAAGATGCAACTAGGTTTTCTTTGTATTAAAGTGTTAATAAGTTTTTGGATATTTGGGAATAAAAAATAAAAGGTATAAAAATTTAAAAATTTAAAAATAACATGAATTCTCATTAACATCATTGTGGAATTCGCGGCCGCCATTTTTCAAATTTTTTCATGCATACAGGCTAAGACAAGCCTGCATTTCATTCAGATGGCCAGTGGGTAGCTGGTGTTGAGGACTACATTTCATTTGGGTGACCAGTTGGTTGGAAAAAGGCTCCCTTTGCGGACCACCAACCTGGGAAGCTGGTATGAAATTCCTGTCCTGGACTTGGGCAGGTGGAAATTCATGGCCAAGAGTGGGAAATGTGTCTCGTTGTCCCAGGCTAAGGACCTGAGTAGGAAGTTACCTCTCCGGTTGGGTCACAGTAGTGACCAACTGACCTCTACGCAATGGGGAAGTTCCCCACACTGTCCACAAAGTGGGCACTGTGTCCCCCTTCCCTTAGCAGGACTGCACTGCACCTGTTTGTGACAAAGGAAGCTTCCTAGAAGCTCCCACAAAAACAAAAACAAAAAATCAAGATGGTAATGATGGTAACAATATCTCATGGGGCATATCTAGCCAGTCTTTAATTAGCTAATGTGCATAAGAACTGTAAAAGAATTTTATTAAGAGCTAGATATTGAAAAATCTTTAAAGCAGGTTTTCATGCTAGGCCTGGAGAAGACCAAGAGCTTGGATTTATTAAAATCCACTTTGTAAGGTTTGAAGTTTAAAATGGTATACTAAAAAATAACATATATTTATATAGAGGTATTTCAGTAGAGATATATACAGAAATACAAATTAAACCATATAAGTTAATGGACTTGATTTCTCTGAAGTCATAGTCTAGTCATACAGTTTTAAAGAACAAAGTGTATATTGGGTAAAATTTATTTGGCAGGTATTCAACTTTGTCCAAGCTTTGTCTACATACTATAGGATATTTTAAGACTTAGTAAAATGTTTAGATTAGTTAAATTTGGTTGAAGGTTTTGGTGAAAATGGTAATACATTTGAACTAATTGGGAATATAAAATGTTAATTGTTTTATTTGTAATCTGCACTGAATTTCCAACAATAACTTTGGGGTTAAGGTGCACAAATGGTCTTTATATTTTTCTGTGTTATACAGTGTATTAGTCACTTTTCTGTTGCTGTGATAAACCACCATGAGCAAGGGAACTTATAAAAGGAAGAGTTTATTTGAGCTTACGATTGATGGTTCCAGGGAATCAGAGTCCATTGTGGTGGGAAGCATGGTGGCTGGGGCTGAAGCAGCAAGCCAAGGGTCACATCTCGCAATGAGCACAGGAAGTCAAGAGAGAGAGTGAGAGGCTGGAAACCGCAAGGCTTGTTAAACTCACTAAGCCTGCCCCCAATAACGTACTTCCTCCAGCACGACCACACCTTCTAAGACCTCAAAGAACAGTGCCACCAACTGGAGTCAAGATGCCTGAATACTTAAAGCCTATGGGGGACACTCATTCAAACCACCACATTCCACTCCCTGGCCCCCATAGGCTCCTGACCATATAAAATGCAAAATGCATTTAGTCCAACCTTAAAAGTCCCCATAGTCTTTACCAGTTTCAATGCCATTCAAAAGTCTACAGTCCAAAGTCTCTTCTGAGACTCAGGCCAATCTCCTAAATTGTAAGCTCCTGTAAAATCAAAAGACAAATTACAAACTTCCAATGTACAGTGGAACTAAATACACATTCCCATTCCAAAAGGGAGGAATAGAGGCATAGTGAGGAAATACTGGACCAAAACAAGACCAAAAACCAGCAGGGCAAACACCAAGTCCAGTAACTTCATGTGCAACTTCTGGGACTTGACTTACAAAGGGCATAGATGGCTCAGCTCTTCCAGCTTTGCTTGTAACATACATCTCTTTCTTAGGCTAGTACCACTCCCTGTATGCAGTTCTCCTTGGCAAATATCTCACAGCTCTGGCATCTCGAATGTCTTCTTGGGGTCTCCACTGCCAACCAGGCTTTACATTCACAGCTTCACGAAATGGCCTATCAAGGCCTTCTTTATTCAGGGACGCCCCTGCTCCACTCTGTGGCTCTCTGAAACCATGGAGGAAGAACTGATGACCCCTTCACTCTTGCAAACTTCATGCCCCTAAAGCCAGCACCACATGAATGAAATTGCCGAGTTTGACTGCAAGTTCTGGATGGATTCTCTCCTACTTTAACCACATTTGCAAATTTTCTCTACCTTGGACTTGGAGTAGAAAACGCTTTCAGTATTTTCCTTTCAAAAATTGGAGGCTTAGCTGGGTGTGGTCTTGCCCTGAAGGTATTGATTCTATTGTTTACTTGTAAATCTTGAGTCCTCTCCTTAATCACTTTAATCTCACCTTTCCCATTGTTTACTTGTAAATAGCTAGGCCTCTCCTTTATCACTTTAGTCTCCTTATCAAAAGGAACCTCTGCTTCACATGACTTGGCCCCACCTTTAATCTTCCTAGTACAGTTTTCAGATACAAACTGTATGTTCTGCATTTCTTTCTGCCCCGTCTGCTCTTCTTCACTGTAGATCTGCACAATATTCACCATCAATAGCCAACCCACCATTTCTACATTAGGCTGTCTTGAAATATCCTCCACCAAGGACATTAGTCCATTGCTTTTCAACTTAGCATCAAGCAAGCATTTGGGCTGTGGGCAAACTGCTGCCAGACTCTTTATCAAAATATCCCAGTTGCTGCCTAAGTCTTTATTTTCCTCTGGAACTACTTTTTTATCTGAAAAAGATAAGGAAAAGGAACTACTTTTTTTTGGAAATGCTTTCTTCCAGGCTTCTACTAGAATGGGCCCTTAAGCTCTGCTTACAGTAGTCAACAGCCTTTCTAGCCCAAAGTTCCAAAGTCTTCCACATTTCTCCAAACATCCACATGGTCAGGTTCTTCACAGCCAACAGCCCACTCTCTGGTACCAAATAACTGTAGTGGTCACTTTTCTGTTGCTGTGATAAAACCACCATGAGCAAGGGAACTTATAAAAGGAAGAGTTTATTTGAGCTTACGATTGACGGTTCCAGGGAATCAGAGTCCATTGTGGCGGGAAGCATGGTGGCTGGGGCTGGAGCAGCAAGCTCATGGTCACATCTCACAATGAGCACAGGAAGTCAAGAGGGAGAGCGAGAGGCTGGAGACCAAAAGGCTTGTTAAACTCACTAAGCCTGCCCCCAATAACGTACGTCCTCCAGCACTGCCACACCTTCTAAGACCTCTAAGAACAGTGCCACCAACTGGAGACAAGGTGTCTGAATACTTAAAGCCTATGGGGGACACTCATTCAAACCACCACATACAGTATCACCTTGTACCATTTTCTCTTACTTGTAGGATAATTTAAAGAAATTAAGTTTAAGTTCACTCCCCAAATAAGAAGCATACAGTCAATGAAAAACAATGTGGGTGAATTTGATGAAAACTTACACCTTGGCTCCTGTTTATGGGTATGTGTAATACAACTTAGGCATCTATAGGTCAAAACATAAAAATTTAAAAAACAAAAAGAGGGTGGTGGTATAATATTCCTTCTGTATTCCAAACCTTTTGATAAATTTTCAATTTTGAGGTCTTGAAACTAACAATGGGAGGAGATTTGTATGTTCCCACAGGTTAAAAACACCAATATAAATGCCTGAAAATGTACAACTTTTGGCTGTTCAGGATGGACTGGGAAATGCCAGCAGAGAGGCTGACCCATCTGAACATTAAAGAAAACGGAACCCCAGATTGCCTGAGTCACAGACACTGAGCATCTCTCTGAATTCTATTTGGGATAACTGTTTATAATGTGCCCTAATGAAGTTTACCTTCCAGATGCTGAGAAACCTTCCTACCTCTCCCTTTTATAGGAAAAAGAAAAACATGATGGTAATGAAGTCATTCCCTAACTGTAAATTAGAGCCAATTGTTATAATGGTAATTTCTTATAAAACAGTAATTTCTTATAAAACAGATAAAACTCCTTTCTTTAATTGACTAATAGCATAGGAACTGTGAAAGGATAATTCTCTAATCTAGACCTATAATAGGTAAAGCTTTACTAAGTTTGTAAGATTAAGCAAAATATATTACTACGGAGGAGACTCTGATGTTCAGCATGTGAATTATTTTGCCAAGGAGATGTTGGCTAGGGATCCAAAGCCCCCCAAATTATAAAGGGCTTACCTATGAGTGGGAATATCTGCAAGCAGAAAGACAGTAAGTCACCTGACTGTTGAAGACCTGGTTGTAAGCATAAAAATGTGTTGAGACCTTTATCACCTGGAATATAGCAGTTGGCCTCTGAAATGGCCAGAAAGCATTACCAAAAGGCACGTAAACAATACAGAGCAGAAAATAATTGGGTCTCCTTGGTCAAGCAAGACCCGTCGTCGATCATCAGCTACACCGTCACTGTCTGTGGAGATACTGTTCAACAGTAGCAGCCATGTTTCTCCTCTCTCATCTCTCTCTCGCTCATCTCTCGGCTCCTCTCTCTCTCTATATACTATATATATATATATAAATATATATATATCTAATATATCCCAAATCTAATTGGCTATTATCTTTCTTCTTGAAGGAATAATTCAAGGTTGATGCCACAAGCTTACGTCCTCCAGTGGTTAGGAGATGTTATAAGCCACAATAAGAACTTGTCATCTTTTATAGAGAAACCACAGTTTGTGGATTAGCATACCATCCAAACATTTGTGTCTATGCTCACAGCTTAGCTTGCCATAATAATTAGTACTGTTTAAGTGCCTGTACATCTAATTCCTTGTGCTTTGTTAGTAGGATTAAAAAGGTACCCTGGGGGGCTGGAGAGATTGCCTAGTGGTTAAGAGCGCCGACTGCTCTTACAGAGGACCCGGGTTCGATCCCCAGCACCCACATGGCGGCTGAGAACCGTCTGAAGCTCCAATTCCAGGAGAACTCCAGTTCCAGGGAAATCTGAGACCCTCTTCTGACCTCCACGGCATTGCATGACACGGGTGCACAGACTTGCATGCAAACAGTACCTTCATACACATACAGAAATAAATAAAATTAATTAAAAAAATTTTTTAAAAAAAGGTACCCTGGATAAGCTGTCAATCCATGAAGGGAAACAACCTGAACAGACTAGAGTCCAAAATGACTTCTCCAGAGAAAATAGACTGTTTTGCTTCTCACCTACTTGTGCCCCTTTCCCAAAGCCTAGGTAACAAATTGCGGAAGAGGAGGTGTGGTAGAATGTAAGGGCTGAGGAGAGATTGGGGTGAATCGTGAGACTACAGCAATATACACTGGACTCTTATTTGATCAACATGCTTGTGCATACAAGCTTCTCCAATTGGACTATGGGAACCTTGGGTTGTTTCAAAATTTGGACATAGATACTTGCTAATTGGTTTTACATGAATGTTACTTACATTCATTGCTTATGCTTGACAATCAGCTTACTTCATGCTTGGGATTTTGGGATATTAATTGGCCTTAGTGTGAAAATAAAGTTTCAGGTCTGACCTGCCCCCCACTGCCTAGCACTTGAAACAGGCTTGAGCAGCTGGCTATTCAAAACTCAGGTTCCTTTGGGTTGTTAGCCTAGCCCATGGGCTCCCTTGCCTCTCAGAAAAATTAAAAAAAAATTAAATTAAAAGGGTGAGATGTGGGAAAACTTAGTTAAGATGGGTAGCATTCTAACCAATGGTACCTCGTTGGCCACACCCATGGGGTGGGGTGTAGTGACAAAAAGATTTAGGATTCGTCCATGAGAATTGAGTCATGATGGGTATTTAAGAAGACATCTTGGAATAAAATCTCTCTCTTTTTGAACCTCAACATGTGTCCATGTGGAGTGCTTTCCTGCCCAGGCTTTCCACATGGGTCATCCTAGGATTAAGAGGGCCCAGACACAAATCTCAGCGGTGACCCCACATTTAAATCCCAGGTCAATTTTGTGTACCTGCATCTGCTTTGAGGCCCCAAGTCTGACTGCAGAGAGCTCTGTGCAACTCTGATCACATGACTAGGATTCTTTCTGTGGCCTATGGTTCTGTCCACACTCTCCTTCGACCTCCCTATCTCTCCAGACCTCACCTTCCACTTCTGCATCTGCTCAAACTAACCTCTCCAAATGGTTCCTGTGGTTGGGGAGAACATCTGCATTGCCTAGACCCAGTCTGGTTCCTCACTACCCTGCTACTCAAGTGGAGTGCTCTCCAGGTCTCTGTGGAGTTTTCCAGGCTCAAAGGCTCCAGGGTCCCACCAGATATTGGCGCCTCTCTGTCTCATCTCTGGTCCTGCCCACTGCCTCCCAGGTTTTACAGGAAATGTATGAATCAGGAAGTGTCACTGGAAGCCTATTGAACAGAATTCATCTGGCAGTGTGCGGTAGGCACCACCAGAGGGCAGTCTTGTCATTTTGCAAACTCCAACAAATTTGCCTTCTGGAAATCAAGGAAAGAAGTAGTTTTAGGCCAGGCTTGGTGAAGCATGCCTTTAATCCCAGCACTCTGGAGAAAGAGTCAAGTAGATCTCTGTGAGTTCAAGGCCAGCCGCTCTACATATTGAGCCAGGCCAGCTAGAGCTAAAGGGAGACCCTGACTCAAAAAGAAAACAAAAACAATAGAAGTGCTTTTTTTTGTCTTTTTTGAGACAGGGTCTCCCTGTAGCCCCAGCTGTCCTGGAACTCACTCTGTAGACTAGGCCGGCCTTGAACTCACAAAGATCCGCTTGCCTCTGCCACCCAAGTGCTAGGATTAAAGGCGTGCACCACCATGCCCAGCAAGAAGTGCTTTATGTAAACCAGAGAAAATTCCTTTTTAAAAATGCACAAAAAAGTAATATACAGAAATTTTAGGACACCATTCAAAGGCCAAAGTTGCAAATTATGGACGGACAAGAAAGAACTTGAGAACAGAAGAATGGATATTTTAAATTTAATTAGGGAAGAAAGTTTTCAAAATCTACAGAAAAATTAGCCATACAAGTACAAGAAACCCACAGAACATTAAATATACAGGTTGAGAAAACAAACACTCTATGGCATACTATAGTTAAAACACTAAAGACACTGACTAAACAAAGGTTCCAATAGTTCCAAGAGTTCCAATAGTTCCAAGAGAGCAGAGTCAAGTCCCTGATAAAGGCAAAACTGTGATGATAATGCAGATTTTTCAGTGAAAACTTTTTTAAAATATATTTTATTTATCACGTTTATTTTATTTTATGAAAACTTTTAAAGTCAAGCAGCTTAGCAAGATTTTTCATTTTTCCATAATCACCAATGTGGACTATATTACACTTTACAAAACTATTGAAGGACAACTAAAAAGTTTTCAAGACACAAACTAAAGTATTATAAGTAATAAAAAATATAAGCCTAAGTCTATAGAAGATATTGGAAGGAATACTAGGAACATAAATAAGAGATAAATATGCAGATGCCATGAGAGAAAAATAATTCCCAAATTTATTCATCTCAAAGGACTAAGGAACAACACAAAATCAACAAAACGACAGGAGTTAATGCACATTATCTATATTGATTCTGAATATTAATGTTCACAATTCCTTGTAATGAAAGGACACAGACAAGCAAATTGGATTAGGAAAGAGGATCCATCTTCTTGGTACCTCAAAGAAGCATACATAGACACCACCTCAGAATTAAAGGACAGAAAAACCTACTCCATCATGGAACTAGGAAACAAACAGGTAAAAAACAAAAAACAAACAAAATAGATTTGAAACTGAGTTTTGCAGAAGTGATAAAATAAGGAATGGGGAAAATAAGCGGGTGGGGGGAGAAATTCTGGATCTGAACATACTAATCTACCTTTGCTGAGTTTATATCACATGGGGTCATAGTGCATGTATCTCAGATGGAAACTTAATAAGGAGTAAAACTGCTTTAAATACTAGCATCCTAAACTGTAGATCTACCTAAAATATTACTTCTTCATTAATCTGATATATTGTTAGGCCTTAGACTATATTCTCACAATCTCACTTGGAATGTAAAAGACCTATGTCAAAGGCCACACCTTTTGAATAGAAACAAAGTAGAAAAACTTTTTGGAGGATTTTATAATTAGAGAGTTGATTTTTCACTGTAACAGACCAGGCCTCATGGCACATACCTTTAATCCCAGAACTTGGAAGGTATAGGCAGGAAGATCTGTGTGAGATTGAAGCCAGTCTGTTCTACATAGTGAGTTCCAGGTCATTCGGGGCTGCAGGGAGATCCTGTCTCAAAAAGACAAAACAAACAAATAGGGGTAAGCAATATACACACTGCCAACTTTCCAAGCAGTGCCGCATAGTATCAGATAGTCAATCACATTTGAAGAGAATATGTTAGCTATAATTTATAATTTAAAATTTTCTAAAACAAGCATAACCCAGCATGGGAAGTACCAACTTCAGGAGTTTCAGAGACTGTTGCACTACTCAAGAGTTCTTAAAAAAAAAAAGCTGAAGTAAGTCCAAAGACACAGCAAATATGTGTAAATTCCACACAAACACAGATGCATAAATGTACAAAGTACAGAGGTAGAGTAGAAAAGATGGACTGTGAATAAAATGAATATTTTAAATTATGTGTTGTTTCCATTCATTCCTATTTAAGTACAATACTGCTCACAAGAATGGCTGAAAAGACAATTTGAATAATTAGTTATGAATCACATAATTTTAATTTTTTTTATTGAGAACTTGGACTGTAGTGTCTAAGATAACAAGAAAAATCAATACCAAGAGTCAATAAGCCAAGGAACACATTACATCTCCTATGAGGTTAAAGGACAAAAGAGAGAAACAAGCTACAATCTGAATCTACTCTCCAGAAAAATCAATTTTATGTCAAGATCAAGCCACATAAGCTTGCCGTATTCTAAGGAAACTAAGATGTTACAATGGTCAAATCCACACAACACATATGGATTTCATGCAACCCTGAAACTCTTGGTTTTAAACAATGACTGCAAATTAGAATCTCCTAAAAGGACCTTTAATACCATCCAATGTCATGCCACTATGGAGCAATGAAATCAGAATACCTGTGTCCTGATAAAACTGCCCAGAGGAATGCAGTGTGAGTCCAATCTCAAACGATTGCTTTAATCTACATTGAAGTACTGCCAAATAGTTTTCTACATTAATCTGGAAAATTTGGCTACTGCATTGTAACCTTTCACTCTTGTGTATTTTAGTTTGTTTTCTGTTGCTATAGTAAAACACTGATCAAAACCAAGCTGGGAAGAAAGGGTTTATTTTGCTTATGGAGGGAAGAGAGGGCAGGAACTCAAGGTAGGAGCCTAAAGACAGGAGATGAACCAGAGGCCATGGCAGAAGGCTTGTTACTGGCTTGCTACCTCATGGCTTGGTCAGCTTTTTTTTCTTGTCTTTTTTTTCAGATATAATCTCTCTTTTCTTGGCCTTTTCTTTACAATTTACAATTTTTGTTTTTATTTGAAGAGGTTTGCCTGCATGTTTGTATGACACATGCACGCCTAGTATCTGTAGAGGCCAGAAGAAGGGGATGAATCCCCTGGAACTTGAGCTACAGGTAGTTGTGAGCTGCCACATGGGTGCTGGGAACTGAACCCCGGTCCTCTGAAAAAGTAGCACGTGCTCTGAATTGCTAATCCACCTCTGCAGCCCCTACAATGTTGCCTTTTTTTGCTTTTTATTTTTTATGCTTTTATATATATTTTGTACAAGATTATCAAATCTAGACCCATGTCTCCCACCTTTCCCCCCACCCTACCAGAGCTCATTTATTCTGCCAAATACGCTTTTCATCTCTTTCTGTCTTCCTCAAAATTCTCCATGTGGAAGTTGACTGTTTTGAGCAGAAGTCCACTTTTTCAGTCAGTTCTTTGATGCAGTCCTTTCTGTTGTTGTTGGTGGTGGTGGTGTGGATGTTGTTGTTGTTGTTGTTGTTTCCAATATGCATCACTCCCAACTGCTTGGACAAAAGATCAAGGGGCTGCGCACAAGAACTACAACTAGGTAATTGGCACTAGCATCCACAGATGAGGGATACCATTCATCGTTTGGTTTTCTGGGACTGTGTTACTTCACTCAGCATGATGTTTTCTAGCTCCAGCCATTTTCCTGAAAAGCTCATGATGTCATCTTTCTTTCTGTTGCATAGAACTCCATTGTTTAGATGTACCACATTGTCTCTATCCACTTATCAGTTGAGGGGCATTTGGGTTGGTTCCAGCTCCTTACTATTGTGAAGAGAGCAGAAATAAACATGGCTGTGCACGTATCTCTGCGGTGGGGTGAGTCTTGAGGGTACATGCCCAGGAGTGGTATGGCTGGGTCTAGTGGCAAGTTCATTCCAAGTCTTCCAAGGGTTCTCCACATTGATTTCCATAGTGGCTGTATGAGTTTACATTCCTACCAGCAGTGGATGAGTGTTCCCTTTTCCCCACAACCTCTCCAGCATTTGGTATCATTTGTATTCTTGAACCTAGCCAGTCTTATTGGAGTAAGAGGACATCTTAAAGTGCTTTTGATTTGCATTTCTTTAATAATTAGTGATGTTGAACACATTTTTTTTGTCTTTTCGAGACAGGGTCTCCCTGTAGCCCCACCTGACCTGGAACTCACTCTGTAGAACACTTCCTAAGATGTTTCTCAGCCATTTCTAATTCCTCACTTGTGAAGTCTCTGTTCAGGTCTTGCTTCATCTATTGAGTGGGTCATTTGTTTTCTTTCTTCTTTGTTTTTTGAGTAGTTTACATATTCTGGAAATCAATGCTTTGTCAGATGTATCTGCAGTGAAGGTTTCCTCCCACTTTGTAGGTTTTCTCTTCACTTTCTTGATTGTTTCTTTTGATGTACAAAAGCTTTTGAGTTTAATGAGGTCCCATTTGTCAGTTGTCGACCTTAATTCTTGTGCAGCTGCTGTCTGATTTAGGAAGTCTTTTCCTATGCTGCCAGCTTTTTCTTCTATCGCCTTCAGAGTTTGGGGTTTCATGTTGAGGTCTTTAATCCATCTGGAGTTGACTTTTGTACAGGGCAAGAGGTAGGGGTTTAATTTCATTCTTCTACAAGTGGTGATCCAGTTTTGCCAACACCACTTGCTGAAGATGCTGTCTTTTCTCCATTGTGTCTTCTTGGCCCCCTTGTCAAATATGAAAAGGCTGAAACTGTATGTGCTCAAGTTTGGATCTTCGGTTTTGTTCCATTGGTCAACAGGTCTGTTTTTGTGCCAGTACCAGGCCGTTTTATGACTATAGCCCTGTAGTATAATTTGAAGTCTGGTATAGAGATCCCCCCTGTGTTGCTCTTTTCACTCAGGGTTGTTTTGGCTATTTGGAGTCTTTTGTTTTTCCAAGTGAATTTAAGGACTGTTTTTTCCACGCCTGTGAAGAAACACTTGGGGATTTTAATTGGGATTGTGTTAAATCTATACAAGAGTTTCAGTAAAATGGACATCTTTACAATGTTAATTTTCCCAATCCATGAGCATGGGAGGTTTTTCCATCTTCTGATGTCTTCTTCAATTTCTTTCTTTAAAGGTTTAAAATTTTTGTTGTAGAGATCTTTGGTGTCTTTGGTTAGGTTTGTTCCTAGGTATTTTATTGTTTCTGAGGCTATTGTGAGTGGGAAGTTCTCCTTGAATTCCTTGTCCAGTTGCTTGTTGTTGCCACTGATTTTTTTAGGTTAATTTTGTATCCTGCCACTTTGCTGAAGCTGATAATCGATTCTAGGAGATTTCTGGTGGAGGTTTTAGCATCCCTTAAGTAAACAATCATATCATCAGCAAATAGGGATAGCTTGACTTGCTCTTTTCCAATTAGTACTCCTTTAATTTCCTTTTCTTGCCTTATTGCTCTATCAAGTGTTTCAAGCACTATATTTAAGAGGAGTGGTGACAGGGGACAGCCTTGTCGAGTTCCTACCTTTAAAGGGAATGTTTCTGTCATTTCCCTGTTTAGGATGATATTGGCTGTGGGTTTCCTGTATATGGCTTTGATTACATTGAAGGATGATCTATCCGATCCAATACCCTCTAGGACTTTAAGCATGAAGGAATACTGGATTTTGTCAAAGGCTTTTCCGACAATCGAGATGATGGTGTGGTTTTTGTCTTTCAATTTATTTATATGCTTGATGATGTTTATTGACTTTCATATGTTGAACCATCCCTGCATCTCTGTGTATGAATCCAACTTGGTAATGATGGATGATCTTCTTGATGTGGGTCTGTATGCAATTTGCCAGTATCCTGTTTAGAATTTTTGCATATGTGTTCATTAAGGAGATGGGTCTATAGTTCTGCTTTTTGGTTGTATCTTTGCCTGGCTTTGGCAATAGAGTGATGCTGGCTTCTAGGAAGGAATTTGGGAGAATTCCCTCTGTTTGTATCCTTCTAAACGATTTCAGTAATAATGGTTGTAAGTCTTTTTGAAATGTTTTATAGACTTCTGCTGTGAAACCGTCTGGGCCTGGGCTTTTTTTCGTTGGGAGGTTTCTTATTACATCTTCAATTTCTTCCTGTATTATGGTTCTGTTTATGCTGTCGATTTCTTCTTGGTAGAGCTTTGGTGATTCCCAGGATTTCAGATATTCAAACATTTCTTATAGGTTTTCAAACTTGGTAGAGTATGGGTTTTTGAAGTATTCCTGTATTATTTTCTGGATCTTTTCCCTGTCTGTTGTGATATTTCCCTTTTCATCACGGATTATATTGATTTGGAGTTGTTCCTTCTTTCTTTTGATTAATTGGGCTAGAGGTCTGTCTATCTTGCTTATTCTTTCAAAGAACCAACTTTCGGATTCATTGATTTTTTTGTATTGTTTTCTTTGTTTCTATTTCATTAATTTCTGCTCTGATTTTTGTTATTTCTTCCTGTCTGCTGCATTTAGGGTTCATCTGTTGTTGCCTCTCAGGTGCTTTTAGCTGTAGTGTTAGATTGTTCACTTGTGCTCTTTCTGTTTTTCTAATGTAGCCACCCAGGGCTATAAACTTCCCTCTTAGGACTGCTTTTAAGGTATCCCATAGGTTTTGTTGTATTGTATTGTCATTGTTATTCAGTTCCAGGAATGCTTTTATTTTTTTCTTTATCTCTTCCTTGACCCATTCATTATTCAAGGGTGTGTTGTTTAGTCTCCATGTGTTCTTGTAGGTAGTAGGGCTTATCCTGTTGTTTATGTTGAGCTTTATTGCACTGTGGTCTGATAGAATGCATGAAATTATTTCAATCTTTTTGTATTTGTGGAGGTTTCTTCCGTGTCCCAGTATGTGGTCGATTTTGGAGAATGTTCCGTGGGGTGCTGAGTAGAAAGTGTATTCTCTGGTATTAGGGTGGAATATTTGGTAGAGGTCTATGAGGTCCATTTGTTGTTACATGTCATTCATTTGAGATGTCTCTCTGTTTATACTTTGTCCTGTTGACCTGTCTAAAGGGCTCAGTGGGGTATTGAAGTCCCCTACTATGAGTGTACTGGGGTTAGTATGTGACTTGTGGTCCTGGATAATTGTCTTTATAAAGTTTGGTGCACCAGAGTTTGGGGCATATATATTCATATTGTGAAATCTTCTTGGTGAATTGTTCCTTTGATAAAAATGTAATGGCCTTCTTTGTCTCTTCTGATTTCTTTTACTTTGAAGTCTATTTTGTCTGATATTAAAATAGCAACATCTTTTTTTTCTTTTTGGTACCATTTGCTTGGAATATTTTTTCCATCCCTTCACTTAAAGGTGGTGCCTGTCCTTGAAGGTAAGATGTGTTTCTTGTAGACAGCCTGTCGATGGGTTCTGTTTCCTAATCCAATCTCCCAGTGTATGTCTTTTGATTGGGGAATTTAGTCCATTAATATTTAAGGTTATGACTGATAGGTTTGTGTTGTTTCCTTTTGCCTTATTATCCATTTGCAGTTTTGGTTTAGGTTTCTACTTCTGCAGTTATGCCTTTATTGATTTCTCTTTCTAGGTGCCTGGAGATGGTTGCTCCTTTCTTCTGTCCTTTGAATTGCTTCAAGTATTCTCTGAAGGGTTGGTTTTCCGGACATGTATTCTTTCAAGTTGTTTATGTCATGGAAGGTTTTTCTCTCTCCTTCAACTATAATTGACATTTTTGCTGGGTATAGTAACCTGGGTTGGCATCTATTGTCCCTTAACACTGGGAATGCTTTGCTCCAGGTTCTTCTTGCTTTCATAGTTTGCATTGAGAAGTCAGTTGTAATTCTGATAGGTTTCCCCTTATAGGTCACTTGTTGTTTTTCTCTTGTGGCTTTAAGGATTTTGTCTTTGTTTTGGGTGTCTAGCATTTTAACTATGATGTGGCGTGGAGAATTTCTTTTCTGATCTTGTCTGTTTGGAGTTCTATGTGCTTCTTGTATTGGTATTGGTTTGTCCTTTTTTAGTTTGGGGAAGTTTTCATCTATTATTCTGTTGAAGATCTGATCAATACCTTTCTCTTGGGATTCTTCTCCTTCCTCTATTCCTATGATGCGGAGGTTTGATCTTTTCATAGTGTCCCACAGCTCCTGGTTGTTCCATTTTTGTGTATTTTTAAATTTTTCATAATCTTTACTTGAAGTTTTTAGTTGTTCTGTGTTATCGTCCATGTCTGATATTCTTTGTTCTGCTTCCTCCATTCTGCTTCTGAGGCTTTTTCCATTCCTTTCCTCTTGATTGGATGAGTGTTTGATTTCCTTTTTCATTTCCTCTTCTGATTTCTTTAGTATTTCTACTTCCTTTTGGAGCTTCTCTTTTTTTTAATTATTTTTTTAATTTTTTATTAATTTTATTTATTTCTGTATGTGTATGAATGTACTGCCTGCATGCAAGTTTGTGCACCCGTGTCGTGCAATGCCGCGGAGGTCAGAAGAGGGTCTCGGATTCCCCTGGAGCTGGAGTTCTCCTGGAATTGGAGTTTCAGATGGTTCTCGGCTGCCATGTGGGTGCTGGGGATCAAACCCAGATCCTTTGTAAGAGCAGTCGGTGCTCTTAACCGCTAGGCCATCTCTCCAGCCCCTTTTTGGAGCTTCTCAATCTCTTCCTGTAGCTCTTTGCTTCACTGGTTGGTTTCCTTACCTTTTTCAGCATGGACTCTTTTCAGTGTTACCAATTACTTCTGGAATTTGTCATTCTCTCTCTCTGTACGTCCTTCCTGAATTCTTCATTCTCTTTTCTTAGTTCTTTGATTTGCTCTTTATAATCTTGTACTTCTTTAAGTATGTTCACAATTTTGCCTCTGATATCTGTGTCTTGGGCCATCCCCAGGGGGATCCCACTGTAGGACTCTTCCACAGGGTTGGTAGAGCCTGGTGGGTGATTATCCTGCCCCTTTTCCGTTGTCTCTTCTTTGTGTTCCTGGCATATGGGCTTCTCCTTGCCTGTATTCCAATGTGACTCCCAAATGCCTCTTCACTGTGCTGAAGTCTTGCTTTGCTTGCCTCCTTCAGTTGCCCTCATAATCCCAGTTTGCAGAGGGGGGTGCTCTTCAGCCCGCCTTGCTGAAGTACCCAGCTCTTACCTACCTGTGCTTCAAGTGGCACCTGGGAGATCTCCAATCTCAAGACTCACACAAACCCACCTTTTATACTAGCTGGGAGGATAACTCCGTCCCACAGTCACAAAAGACAATCAAGCCAAAGACAACTAGATTAACTGGATTAAATCAAACAACAATCTGCCTTGCTGAAGCACCCAGCTCCTACCTACCTGTGTTCAGTTTAAAATTGAGTCTTGAAGTTAGATTTAGGATTAGGGTTAGTGTGAGGTTAGGACCAGTGTTAGGGTTAGGGTTAGAGTGTTAGGATATTAGACTGTTAGGATATTAGACTGTTAGGATTAGGGTTAGGGTTAGATTGTTAGCATTAGGGATAGGTTTAGGCTTAAGGTTAGGTTAGGGTTTGGGTTAAGGTTAGTTAGGATTAGAGTTAGGGTTTGGTATTAAGGTTAGGGTTAGAGTTAATGTTAGATTTAGGGTTGGGGTTACCACTGGGCTAGAGTTAGGGTAAGAATTTGGGTTAGGGTTTGTTTATAGGGTTAGAATTAGGTTTAAGGTTAGGGTAGAGTGTTAGAGAGGTTTAAGGGTGGGGATTGCTTAGGATTAGAAGGTTAGGGTTAGGTTAGTATTAGGGTTAGTGTTAGTATTATGGATGTTAAGTTTAGTGTTATGGTTAGAGTTAGTGTTTTAGATTTAAGGCTAGGGTTAGAGTTAAGGTAAGAATCAGGTTTAAGGTTAAATTAGGGATAGAAATAGGGTTATGGTTAGTGTTGGGCTTTAAATTTAGCATTAGAGTTTTGGTACGGATTAGGATGGTGTTGTGTTTGGGGCTAGAGTTAAGAGTGTTAGAGGGTTAGAGTATTATTTAAGTCTTGGGGTTAGGGTTACAGCTAGATTAAAGTAAGGGTTAATGTTAGGTTTAGACTTGTTAGGGGAAGGGTTAGTATTAGGGTTAAATTTAGGTTATTAGGGTTAGCATTTTGGGTTATGGTTAGTTTTAGATTTAGGGTTAGTGTCAGTGTTAGGGGTTAGCTTTAGAGTTAGATTTAGGCTTACTAAGGTTAGGGTTAGACTTAATAAGGTTAAGATAAGGGTAAGATAATCATGTTAGGGTTTGGGATTGTGTTAGTTTACAGTTATCATTAGAGTTTGGGTTAGAGGGTTAGTTTAAGTGTTGTTTTAAGGTTTCCGTTAGAGTTAGGGTTATGTTTAGGTTAAGGTTAACTTTCAGGTTAGGATTAGAGAGTTAGGTGAGCTTTAGAGTGAGGGTTGTTAAAGTCAGAGTTAATGAAAAGGTGACGGTTAGGCTTAAGGTTAGGGTTAGATTTAGGTTTAGATTTAGGGTTAGGATTTGGTTAAGATTACTATTATGGTTAATTTTTAGAGTTAGGATTATTGTTAGGGTTAGTTTATTGTTAACTTGGATAAGGTTAAGGTTTTAGTTAGGCTTAATGTTTGGGGTTGTTAGGGTTAGTGTTAGTGGTAGGTTTGTGGTTAGATTTAGGATAGATGTTAGAGGTCTACAAGGTTAAAGTTTTATGGTCAGAATTATGTCTATAGTTTCAGTTAGAGGGTTAGGGTTAGAGTTTTGGGATTAGGCTAGGTGAAGTTTAATTTTGTTAGTATTAGTGTTATTGCTAGTGTTTTATTGTTACAGGTTTTGTTGTTACTGTTTTAGGGCCATTGTTAGGGTTTGAGTCAGGGTTAGGGGTTAGGACAAAGTTTAGGGTTAGTGTTATATTTTACAGTTAGTTTTATGGTTAGAGTTAGTTTACATTAGTGTTAGGTTTAGAGGATTAGTTTTAGGGTTAGGTTTATCATTGGGTTTAGGGATTATATTTAGGGTTAGAGGGTTTGTTTTAGTTTTAGGGTTAGTATTGGGAGTAAGGTTAGGATTAGAGTTGGATTAGGGTTAGAAATGGTTAAAGGGAAGGATTAAGGTTAGAGTCATGTGGCGGAGCCATCCGTGAAAGATTCACTGCTTGACAAAGTTCCAGTGACCTGACCTGTCTGGTTGGTCTGCTCTCCAGCTGACCTTGGTTTTTACTAATTCTTCTTATCATATTAATTCTTATTTTTCTCGCATGCTTAACTTTTGGCTTTCTAGCAGTTAGGGTACCTGCTTCTGCCTCAAGGAGTGGAACTGACAATTTTCCCTTTTCTAGAAATGAGTACTTTGTGGGAAATAATGGCACTGTGTACACAACTTAAAAGTATGATACAGTAGTAATTGAGAACTCTACAGAAACTGTGTCATCCAAATCCTCAGTTGGCAGGCAAACTGAGCAACTTTATTACTATATTTCATTGTCTCTGAAAGCAACTGTGCAATTACAATTTGAATCTCTTAATGGGCTCTAGAACTGACCTACCACTTGTATTCACACATTGTAATTACCATGTATGGGTGGAAGATATGTATTCATATACTAAAAAATAAAAGTATGTAAAGTTATACTTCTTTTTTACCTGCATGCAACTTTACTGTTAAAATGTGAACCATTAAATGTATTTTGGAATTAAAAAAAAAAAAAAAAAGAAACTGTGTCATGTACAGATTGCCCAAGTAAAGAAAGGAATTTTGATTTCTTGGTCAGATTTAAACTAAAAAGAGGATAGTAGGGAAAAGTGAAACTAAGTCCAGTAAAACAGTGGATTCTAGTGATCTGGCTCAAAGTTTAGTAGCCCTTAGAAAATCACCTTAGCAGAAAGTGTTAAAAACAGAAACTGAGGAAAACAATGACAAGAATAAAAACAAGATAGGAATCAAAGCTACTCCAGCCACAAAATAACTTACAGGTCGAGCGAACAAGGAACTAAAGTGGGAAAAATAAAGTTCTCTATTGTTAAAGCTTTAAAACTCATTTTTACACTGTCCAGCACCTATGTAAACACAGGGCATAAAGAATGGAGTCCTGAGATCTCCTGAGACCAGCCGAAGCACAGGAAGGTAGGTAGGAACTGGGTGCTTCAGCAAGGCTGATTGTTGATTGACTTAACCTAGTTAATCCGTAAATCCAGTTGTTTTTGGCTTAATTGGCTTTTGTGGCTGTGGGGGAGGAGTTATCCTCCCAGCTGGTATTAAAGGTAGGGTTGTGTGAGTCTTGAGATCTGAGATCTCCTGAGACAAGCTGAAGTGCGGGTGGGCTAAAGAGCCCCCCTCCCCCGCCAACTGGTATTATGAAGGCATCTGAAGGAGGCAAGCAAAGCAGGCCTTCAACACAGTGAAGAGGCATTTAGGACTCATATTGGAATACAGGCAAGGAGAAGCCCATATGCCAGGAATATGAAGAAGAGACAACATGGGAAAGGGGCAGGATAATCCCTCACCAAGCTCTACCACCCCTATGGAAGATTCCTACAGTGGGATCTCCCTGGGGATGGCCCAGGACACAGATATCAGAAACACAATTGGGAACATATTTAAAGAACTACAAGATTATAAAGAGCAAATCAAAGAACTAAGAAAAGAGAATGAAGAACTCAAGAAGGACCTAGAGAGAGAGTGACAAACTCCAGAAGGAAGTAGAAACATTGAAAATATCCCATGCTGAAAAAGATAAGGAAACCAACCAGCAAAGCAAAGAGCTACAAGAAGTGATTGAGAAGCTCCAAAAAGAAGTAGAAATACTAAAGAAATCAGAAGAGGAAATGAAAAAGGAAATAAAACCCTCATCCAATCAAGAGGAAAGGAATGGAAAAAGCCTCAGAAACAGAATGGAGGAAGCAGAATATAGAATATCAGACCTGAAAGATAACACAGAACAACTAAAAACATCAAGTAAGGATTATGAAAAATTTAGAAATACACAAAACTAGAAAAACCAGGAACTGTGGGAAACTATGAAAAGATCAAACCTCCACATCATATGAATAGAAGAAGGAGAAGAATCGGAAGAGAATGGTATTGATCAGATCTTCAACAGAATAATAGATGACAACTTCCCCAAACTAAAAAAAGAGAAACCAACGCAAATATAAGGAGCACATAGAACTCCAAACAGACAAGATCAGAAAAGAAACTCTCCACTCCACATCATAGTTAAAATGCTAAACACCCAAAACAAAGACAAAATCCTTAAAGACACAAGAGAAAAACAAGTGACCTATAAGGATAAACCTATCAGAATCACAACTGACTTCTTAATGCAAACTATGAAAGCAAGAAGAATATGGAGCAAAACATTCCCAGTGTTAAAGGACAATAGGTGCCAACCTAGGTTACTATACCCAGCAAAAATGTCAATTATAGTTGAAGGAGCGAGAAAAACCTTCCATGACATAAACAGGTTGAAAGAATAAATGTCTAGAAAACCAACCCTTCAGAGAATACTTGAAGCAATTCAAAGGACAGAAGAGGGGCTGGAGAGATAGCCTAGTGGTTAAGAGCACCGACTGCTCTTGCAGAGGACCTGAGCACAATCCCCAGCACCCACATGACAGCTAAGAACTGTCTGTAACTCCAATTCCAGGAGAACTCCGGTTCCAGGGGCATCCTAGACCCTCTTCTGACCTCCGCAGCATTGCACAACACGGGTGCACAGACCTGCATGCAGACAGTACATTCATACACACAAAAATAAATAAAAATTTAAAAAAAAAAACAAAGGACAGAAGAAAGGAGCAACCATGTCCAGGCACCTAGAAAGAGAAATCAATAAAAGCATAACTGAAGAAGTAGACACCTAAACCAAAACTGCAAATGGATAATAAGGCAAAAGGAAACAACACAAACCTATCAGTCATAACCTCAAATATTAATGAACTAAATTCCCCAATCAAAAGACATAGACTGGGAGATTGGATTAGGAAACAGAATCTATCGATATACTGTCTACAAGAAACACATCTTACCTTCAAGGACAGGCACACCTTAAAGTGAAAGGATGGAAAAAATATTCCAAGCAAATGGTACCAAAAAGAAAGCAGGTGTTGCTATTTTAATATCGGATAAAATAGACTTCAAAGTAAAAGAAATCAGAAGAGACAAAGAAGGCCATTACATTTTCATCAAAGGAACAATCCACCAAGAAGATTTCACAATTATGAATATATATGCCCCAAATTCTGGTGCACCAAACTTTATAAAGACAATTCTCCAGGACCACAAGTCACAGACTAACCCCAGCACACTCATAGTGGGAGATTTCAATACCCCACTGAGTCCTTTGGATAGGTCAACAGGACAAAAAATAAACAGAGAGACATCTGAACTGAACGATATGATACACCAAATGGACCTCATAGACCTCTACCGAACATTCCATCCTAATACCAGAGAATACACTTTCTACTCAGCACCCCACGGAACATTCTCCAAAATCGACCACATCCTGGGACACAGAAGAAACCTCTACAAATACAAAAAGATTGAAATAATTTCATGCATCCTGTCAGACCACAGTGCAATGAAGCTCAACATCAACACCAGGACAAGCCCTCCTGCCTACAAGAACACATGGAGACTAAACAACACACTCTTGAATAATGAATGGGTCAAGGAAGAGATAAAGAAAGAAATAAAAACATTCCTGGAACTGAATGACAATGACAATACAACACAACAAAACTTATGGGATACCTTAAAAGCAGTCCTAAGAGGGAAATTTATAGCCCTGGGTGCCTACATTAGAAAAACAGAAAGAGCACAAGTGAATGATCTAACACTACAGCTAAAAGCACTTGAGAGGCAACAACAGATGAACCCTAAACGCAACAGACAGGAAGAAATAACAAAAATCAGAGCAGAAATCAATGAAATAGAAACAAAGAAAACAATACAAAAAATCAATGAAGCCAAAAGTTGGTTCTTTGAAAGAATAAACAAGATAGACAGACCTCTAGCCCAGTTAACAAAAAGAAAGAAGGAACAACTCCAAATCAATACAATCTGTGATGAAAAGGGAAATATCACAACGGACAAGGAAAAGATCAAGAAAATTATATGGGAATATTACAAGAACCTATATTCTACCAAGTTTGAAAATCTAGAAGAAATGGATGAATATCTGAAATCTTGGGAATCACCAAAGCTTGGCCAAGAGGAGACCAGCAGCTTAAACAGACCCATAACATATGAAGAAATAGAGGATGTAGTAAGAAGCCTCCCAACTAAAAAAAGCCCAGGCCCAGACGGTTTCACAGCAGAATTCTATAAAACATTTCAAAAAGACCTACAACCATTATTTCTGAAACTGTTTAGAAGTATACAATCAGAGGGAATTCTCCCAAATTCCTTCTATGAAGCCAACATCACTCTATTACCAAAACCAGGCAAAGATCCAACTAAAAAGGAGAATTATAGACCCATCTCCCTCATGAACACAGATGCCAAAATTCTAAACAGAATACTGGCAAATCGCATACAGACCCACATCAAGAAGATCATCCATCATGACCAAGTTGGATTCATACCAGAGATGCAGGGATGGTTCAACATACGAAAATCAATAAACATCATCAAACACATAAACGGAATCAAAGACAAAAACCACACCATCATCTCAATTGATGCTGAAAAAGCCTTTGACAAAATCCAGCATCCCTTCATGCTTAAAGTCCTAGAAGGAATTGGATTGGAGGGATCATTCCTCAATGTAATCAAAGCCATATACAGGAAACCCACAGCCAATATCATCCTAAATGGGGAAATGACGGAAACATTCCCTTTAAAGGTAGGAACTCGGCAAGGCTGCCCCCTATCACCACTCCTCTTCAATATAGTGCTTGAAACACTTGCTAGAGCAATAAGGCAAGAAAAGGATATTAAAGGAGTACTAATTGGAAAAGAGGAAGTCAAACTATCCCTATTTGCTGATGATATGATTGTTTACTTAAGAGATGCAAAAAACTCCACCAGAAAACTCCTAGAAACGATTAACAGCTTCAGCAAAGTGGCAGGATACAAAATTAACCTTAGAAAATCAATGGCCTTTCTTTACACCAAGAACAAGCAACTGGAGAAAGAATTCAAAGAGACCTTCCCACTCACAATAGCCTCAAAAACAATAAGATACCTAGGAACAAACCTAACCAAAGACACCAAAGACCTCTACAACAAAAATTTTAAACCCTTAAAGAAAGAAATTGAAGAAGACCTCAGAAGATGGAAAAACCTCCCATGCTCATGGATTGGGAAAATTAACATTGTAAAAATGTCCATTTTACCAAAACTCTTGTATAGATTTAATGCAATCCCAATCAAAATCCCCAAGAGTTTCTTCACAGGCTTGGAAACAAAAGTTCTTAAATTCATTTGGAGAAACAAAAGACCCCGAATAGCCAAATCAATCCTGAGTGAAAAGAGCTACACAGGAGGGATCTCTATACCAGATTTTAAACTATACTACAGGGCTATAGTCATAAAAACAGCCTGGTACTGGCACAAAAACAGACCTGTTGACCAATGGAACAAAACCGAAGATCCAAATCTGAGCACATACAATTTCAGCCATCTCATATTTGACAAGGGGGCCAAGAAACCACAATGGAGAAAAGACAGCATCTTCAGCAAGTGGTGTTGGCAAAACTGGATCACCACTTGTAGAAGAATGAAATTAAACCCCTACCTCTCACCCTGTACAAAAGTCAACTCCAGATGGATTAAAGACCTCAACGTGAAACCCCAAACTCTGAAGGTGATAGAAGAAAAAGTTGGCAGCAGACTACAAGACATAGGCGTAGGAAAAGACTTCCTAAATCAGACAGCAGCTGCACAAGAATTAAGGTCGACAATTGACAAATGGGACCTCATCAAACTCAAAAGCTTCTGTACATCAAAAGAAACAATCAAGGAAGTGAAGAGAAATCCCACAGAGTGGGAGGAAACCTTCACTGCAGATACATCTGACAAAGCATTGATTTCCAGAATATATAAACTACTCAAAAAACAAAGAAAAAAGAAAACAAACGACCCGCTCAATAGATGGAGCAAAGAACTGAACAGAGACTTCACAAGCGAGGAATTAGAGATGTCTGAGAAACACCTCAAGAACTGCTCAACATCACTAATCATTAAGGAAATGCAAATCAAAACCACTTTAAGATATCATCTTACTCCAGTAAGACTGGCTAGGATCAAGAAAACAAATGATACCAAGTGCTGGAGAGGTTGTGGGGAAAGGGGAACACTCATCCACTGCTGGTGGGAATGTAAACTCGTACAGCCACTATGGAAAGCAGTGTGGAGAACCCTTGGAAGACTTGGAATGAACTTGCCACCCGACCCAGCCATACCACTCCTGGGCATGTACCCTCAAGACTTACGCCACCACAGAGATACATGCACGGCCATGTTTATTGCAGCTCTCTTCACAATAGCAAGGAGCTGGAACCAACCTAAATGCCCCTCAACTGACGAGTGGATAGAGAAAATGTGGTACATCTACACAATGGAGTTCTATGCAGCAGTAAAGAAAGACGACATCACGAGCTTTGCAGGAAAATGGCTGGAGCTAGAGGACATCATGCTGAGTGAAGTAACACAGTCCCAGAAAAACAAACGACGAATGGTATCCCTCATCTGTGGATGCTAGTGCCAATTACCTAGTTGTAAGTATTTCTTGTGCATGGCCCCTTGAGCTTTTGTCCAAAGCAGTTGGGAGTGATGCATATTGGAAACAACAACAACAACAACAACAACAACAACAACAGAAAGGACTGCATCAAAGAACTGACTGAAACAGTGAACTTCTGCTCAAAACAGTCAACTTCCTCATGGAGAATATTGAGAAAGACTGAGAAAGAGATGAAAAGCATGTTTGGCAGAATGCATGAGCTCTGGCGGGGTGGGGGAATAGGCGGGAACATGGGTCTAGATTTGTTAAAAAAATAAAAATAAATTTATGTTTAAAAAAAGAACATTTATTTCTCATGTGTCTGGTCTCTGATTCAGGTGATAAGCACAAAAGGAAAATACAGGTTTTCAGGGCTCAGTGCTGTAATGCACACTGCCACTTGCTGCCAGAACCAGATGTATACAAAAAAAGAAAACAAAACCACAAAACCACCTCCTTTCTATAGCCATTAAGGCAAAGTTTACTTTCTGTTTTAACAGATTTTTATTTTTATAACACATCTTATTTTAAAAAGTATAACCCTGGCGCTGGAGACATGGCCTAGCAGTTAAGAGCTCTTGCAGAAGACCCTGATTCGATCCCCAGCACCCACATGGTGGCTGAGAACAGTCTTTAACTCCAGTTCCAGGGGAATCCAACACTCTCTTCTGACCTCCACAGCATTGCACGACATGGATGCACAAACCTACATGTAGACATTATATTCATACACATGAAAAAAAGTACCTTTATAGTAATGGTTTAGTACAAGTAGGTATTTCAGCTTGATGTTTGTGTGTGCTAAGTATTCTTTTATTCCGCATCACAGAGCATAGTTAAGGCAAATAGAATGGGATTTTTTGAAATATATTTTAAAATAATAAAAGGTAACAATTACACGCAAAAAAAGAAAAAAATAGGGTTAGTTTATGGTAAGAGTTTTAGGGTTACAGGGTCAAGGTTAGGTATAGGTTGGGTTAGGTTAGGGTTATGAGTTATGGTTATAGTTTTAGGGTTAAGTTTAGAGTAATGGTTAGAGGCTGTGAGAGTTAGAGGGCTTGGTTTAGGGTTATAGGGTTAGGGCTAAATTAGCATTTTTAGGGTTAGGTTTAGTCTTAAGATTACTCTTAAGGTTATGGTAATTGTTAGGTTAGGGTAGTGTATTGGTTCATGTTTGGGTTTGGGTTAGTGTTAAGTTTATGTTTACATTTGGATTAGAATTATGGGTAGATGTTTAGGCTTAGGGTTATTTAGGCTTATGCTTAGGGTTAGGTTTAGCATTACCATTAGCTTCAGGTTTAGGTATGGGTTTTGTATTTGATTTTGTATTAGTTTTGGATTATTGTTAGAGTTACAGTTAGTATTAGGCCTATAGTTAGGTTTTGGCTTAGGCTTAATATAGGCTTAGTGTTATGCATAGATTAGTAGTAGAGGTATGGGTGGGTGTTGAGTCAGGATTAGTGTTAGGTACAGGGTTAGTATTTGTTTTAGGGTTTGGTGATTGTTCTATTAATTTAAAGGTTAGTGTTATTCTTAGGGTTAGAGTTTTTTGTTTTTTTTTTTAATTAATTTATTTTTAAGGGATTCTACAATACAATGACACAGTTGTTTGCACATAGCATTGATGTCACTCATTATGTCATACAATCAGGTAATTGGTACATTTTGCAAGTATCTATGTCCAAAATTTGAACAACCCAAGGTTCCCATAGACCAGTTGGAGAAGCTTGTATGCACAGACATGTTGATCAATCAGGAGTCCAGACTATATTCCTGTAGTCTCATGATTCACCCCTATCTCTCCACAGCCCTTACAATCTACCACACCTCCTCTTCCGCAGTTTGTTCCCTGGGCTTTGGGAAAGGGGCACAAGTGGGTGAGAAGAAAACAGTCTAATTTCTTTGGAGTTGTCATTTTGGACTCCAGTCTGTTCAGTTTGTTTCCCTTCACGGATTGACAGCTTTCCCAGTGATACCCTTTTCAGTCATACTAACAAAGCTCAAGCTATTGGATGTACAGGCATTTAAGCAGTACCACTTATTGTGTCAAGCTAAGCTGTGAGCATAGACACAGATGCTTGGATGGTATGCTAATCCGCAAACTGTGGTTTCTCTATAAAGGGTGACAAGTTCTTATTGTGGCTTATAACATCTCCTAACCACTAGAGGACATAAGCTTGTGGCATCCGCTGTGAGTTATTCCTCCAAGGAGAGAGCCAATAGCCAAATAGATTTGGGATATATATAGACACTTGGCTGCCACTGTTGCACAGTATCTCCAGGCTGTTGAGGTGTAGCTGATATTGATGGAGGAGTCTTGCTTGTCTCAGGGAGACCAATATTTTAACTGAGACTAAAATAAACTCAATTTATTTTAATGTGCAATCCAGATGATTCTGATGTGCTTTCCACATGATTCTAAATTAGAATTAGGGTTAGGGTTAAGAATAGGGCTAGGGTTATGATTAAAGTTGGCATTAGTCATAGATTTAAGTTTAGGAGTTTTAGGGTCATATAGTGTTAGGGTTACAGTTTAGGGTTAGGGATAGCATTAGAGCTAGGATTTGTTTAGGGTTAAGATTAAGGTTAAGCTTAGGTTTGCCTGTAGAGTTAGGTTTAGGGTTAGGTTTAGGCTTATGTTTAGGGTTAAGTAAGGGTTAGGGATGGGTTAAGTGTATGTTTAGTTTTATGCATAGGTTATGTTAGGATTAGCATTATTTTTAGAGGGTTAGGGTTATGGTTAGTGTTAATTTTAGGTTAAGGGTTGAAAATAATGTTAATGCTAATGCTAATATCCCTGTGCAGTTATAGTAATATGACTCACAGAGGATTGTAATGTGGCTCCATGGTGGTCTTTTATTCCCATTTTTTTCTACTGTGCTTCACAGGTGATTCTCATGTACATTGTTGGTGATTCTAATATATTTTTAGTTGATTGGGATGCTCCTACCAAGTTCTTGTAATGTATATTCTTAGTGAATATATTGTGTTTCCCAGGTATTTCTAATGTGATTCTCATATGATAATAGTGTGCCTGCCAGGTGTTTGTAATAAACACCCATGTGATTCTAATTTGCCATCCATGTGATTCCAATGTGCTTCCCAGGTGATAATGTTACTATACATCACAGGTGATTCTAATGTGCCTCCTAGAAGACTCTAATGTGACATCCAGATTATTATAATATGCCACTGTGTAACTTTAATGTATATACCAGGTGTTTCTAATGCAGTGATTCTAATGTGTCTTCTAGGTGATTGTAATATACATCCCAGGTAACTTATTGTGTTTCTTTTATTGTGTTTATTGTATTCTTTTATTGTGTTTCCCAGGTGTTTCCTTTTTATTTTTTTTTCATTTTTTTAACAATAAGTAATAAACCTTCATGTAAAACTAATTTGCAAGCAGTTGTGCCCAAACCCACACAGCCCATGAGTCCCACCATCCAGTTGGGGGGGCTTGTATGTTCAATCAAGTTGATCAGATGAGTGTCCAGTCTATATTGCTGTAGTTTCACCATTCACCCCAATCGCAGCTCTTACATCCTATCACGCCCCATCTTCCACAGATTATTCCCTAGGCTTAGAAAAGGGGCACAGGTGGGCAAGAAGCAAAACAGTCTACTTTCTCTGGAGCTGTTATCTTGGACTCTGGTCAATTCTGGCCGTTTCCTTTCATGGGCTGACAGTTTGTCCAAGAATAACCTTTCAATCCTACTAATGAAGCACAAGTAATTAGATATATAGGTATTTAAACAGTACTAATTGTTATGGTAGGTTACTTTGGTATAGACACAGATGTTTGGATGGTATGTTAATCCATGAATTACGTTTTTTCTGTAAAATATGACAGGGTCTTACTGTGGCTTATAACATCTCCTAACNAACAAAAACAATGGAGGAAGCCAGAATATAAGGGCACTATCAGCCCTGAAAGATAACACAGAACAAATAAAAAACATCAAGTAAGGATTATGAAAAATTTAGCAATACACAAAGTAGAAAACCAGGAACTGTGGGAAACTATGAAAAATTCAAACCGCCCACATCCATATGAATAGAAGAAGGATGAAGACTCGGCAAGGAGAATGGTATTGATCAGCTCTTCAACAGCATAATAGATGACAACTTCCCCACCTAAAAAAAAGAGAAACCATACAAATTTAAGAAGCACATAGAACTCCCAAACAGCAAGATCAGAAAAGAAAATCCTCCACTCCCCATCATAGTTAACAATGCTAAACACCCAAACACAGACAAATCCTTAAAAGACACAAGAGAAAAAAGTGACCATAAGGATACACCTATCAGACTCACAAATCGACTTCTTAATGCAAACCTATGAAAGCAAGAAAGCATAGGAGCAAAACATATCCCAGTTTTAAATGACTATAGTTGCCAACCTAGGTTACTATCCCAGCAAAAATGTCAATATAGTTGAAGGAGCGAGAAAAACTTCCATGACATAAACAGGTTGAAAGAATAAATGTCTAGAAAACCAACCCTTTCCTGAGAGTACTTGAAGAATTCAAAGGACAGAAGAGGGGCTGAGAGATAGCCTATGGTTAAGAGCACCGACATGCTCTTGCAGAGGACCTGAGACAATCCCCAGCACCACATAGACAGACAGACAGAAAGAAAAAAAAAAACTCCAATTCCAGGAGACTCCGTCAGCGGGGCATCCTCTTCGACATCCTCTTCTGACTCCGCAGCATTGCAATACACGGGTGCACAGAACCTGCATGCAGACAGTACTATTCATACACACAAAAAATAAATAAAAATTTAAAAAAAAATAACAACGGACAGAAGAACGAGCAACCATCCCCAGGGCAACTAGAAAGAGAAATCAAAAAAGCATAAAACTGAAAGAAAGTCGACACCTAAACCAAAACTGCAAATGGATAATAGGCAAAAGGAAACACACACAAACCTATCAGTCATACACATCAAAGATTACTTGAACTAAATTCCCCAACTCAAAAGACATAGACTGGGAGATGCAGATTAGGAAAACAGAAATCCTATCGATATACTGTCACACGAACAATATTACCTTCAAGGACAGGCACACCTTAAAGTGAAAGGATGGAAAAAATTCCAAGCAAATGGTACCAAAAGAAGAGTGTTGCTATGTTTTTAACAATTTTTTTATTTATTTGTTGTGTATGAATGTTACTGTCTTCATGCAAGTTTGGCCCCGTGTTGTGCAATGCTGTGGAGTTGGAGATGGCCGTTGGATGCCCCTCGAACTGGAGTTCTCCTGGTAATTGGAGTTTCCGACGGTCTCAGGCCCATGTGTTGGCTGCCGGGATCGAAACCCGGGTCTCTTGTATAGACGCGGTCAGTGCTCTAACACTAGCCATTCTTTCCATGATGCTATTTTAATATCGGACAAAATAGATTCAAAGTAAAACGAATCAGAAGAGACACGGAAGGCCATTACATTTCTTATCAAAGGAAAAATTCACCAAGAACGATTTCACATTATGAATATATATGCACCCCAAACTCTTGTGCACCAAACTTTATAAGACAATTCTCCAGGACCACAAGTCACACACTAACTCCTGTACACTCATAGCTAGGGACTTCAATACCCCATGAGTCCTTTGGATAGGTCAAACAGCGGGGTGGTGGTGGGTGGGGGGGGGGGGGGGGGGGGGGTGGGGGGGTGGGGGGTGGGGGGGGGGGGGTGGGGGGGTGGGGGGGGGTGGGTGGGGTGGGTGGGGGGGTGGGGTTGGGGGGGGGGGGGGGGGGTGTGTGTGGGTGGGTGGCGGGGGGGGGGGGGGGCGTTTGGGGGGGTGGGGGGGGGGGGGGGGGGGGGGTGGGGGGGGGGGGGCGTGGGGGGGGGGGGGGGGGGGGGGGGGGGGGTGGGGGGGGGGGTGTGGGTGGGGGAAACACCCACAAACAAACCAAAAAACAACCAACCCCACACCCAAAACAACAAAAACCTACAAAATCAAAAACAAACACAACACAAACACCAACCAAACAAACAAAACCACACAAACCAAAAAAAACCACAAAAAACAAAAACCAACCCCCCCCCCCCCCCCCCCCCCACCCCCCCCAAAACCAAACCAAAAAAACACCAACACCACCTTCACACAACAACAAAAATCAAAACAAAACAAAAAAAAAAACAACACCAAAAAACAAAAAAAAAAAAAAAATACAAAACTAAAAGGGGGGGGTGGGGGGGTAACACCCCCCCCCATTCCGCTCAAATTTTTTTTTTTTTTTTTAACACACAAAACCAACAAAACACCCAACCCCCAACACACACAAAACCCACATACACTCCTAACAAAAACCACAAAAAAAAAAAACAAAAACCAAAAACAAAACAAAAAAAAAAACAAACCACAAAAACAAAAAAAAAAAAAACTCCCCCCACCCCCCCCCCTCCCCCCCCCCCCCACAGAGAGAATCTGGACTTGAATGATCATGATACACCAAATGGACCTCATGAACCTCTTCCAAATATTCCACCCTAATACCAGAGAATACACTTTCTACTCAGCCACTCCATGGAAACATTCTCCAAAATAGAAAAAAAAAAAAAAAAAAAAAAAAAAAAAAAAATACAAAAGATTGAAATACTTTCAGCATTCTATCAGACCACAGTTGCAATAAAACTCAACATACAAACACCAGTACAAGCCCTACTGCCTACAAGAACACATGGAGCCTAAACTACACACTCCTGAATAATGAATCGGTCAAGGAAGAGATAAAGAAAGAAATAAACAACATTCCTGGAACTTAATTCGCACAAGACAATACAACAAGCAAAAACTATGGGATACTTAAAAGCCTTCCTTCTAGGAAGTTCTAGCCCTCGGTGGCTACATCTAGAAAACAGAAAGAGCAAAGTGAATGAATCTCAACACCTCAGCTAAAAGCACTTGAGAGCAACAACAGATGAACCTAAACGCAACAGACAGTGAAGAAATAACAAAAATCAGAGCAGAACAAAGAAATAGCACCTAAGAAACAATACAAGAAATCAATGCATCTGAAAGTTGGTTCCTTTGAAAGAATAAGCAACATAGACAGACCTCTATCCCAGTTAAACAAAAGAATGAAGGAACAACTCCAAAATCAATCCCAATCCTTGATGAAAAGGAAATATCACAAAAAGACAAGAAAAGATCCAGAACTCCTATGGGCATATTACAAGAACCTATATTCAACCAAGTTTGAAAATCTAGAAGAAAATGGTTGAAATACTGAATTCCTGGGAATCCCCAAAGCTCAGCCAAGAACAGATCAGCAGCTTAAACAGACCCATAACATATGAAGAAGCAGAGGAAGCTACTTAAGAAGCTGACTCTAACAAAAGCTCATGCCCAGATGGTTTCACAACAAATTTCTGTAAAACATTTCAAAAGACCTACAACCATTATTACTGAAACTGTTTAGAGCGATACAATCAGAGGGAATTCTCCCAAATCCTTCTATGAAAATGCCCAGCATCACTCATTACCAAAACCAGGCAACGATCCAACTAAAAAGGAAAAATATAGACCCATATCACTGATGAACCCAGAGGGACACAAATTCTTAAACCGAATACTGGCCACATTCACATACAGACCCACATCAAGAGATCATCCATCATCACCAAATTGGATTCATCCCAGAGTTGCAGGAATGGTTCAACATAGAAAAATCAACAAATATCATAACACACATAATGGAATCAAAGCCAACAACCACACCATCATCTCCATTGTTGCTGAAAAAAGCCTTTGACAAAATCCGCATCCCTTTCTACTTAAAGTCCTAGAAGGAATTTGGATTGGAGGGCTAATTCCTCAATGTAATCAACGCATTATACAGGAAACCCACAGGCAAAATCATCCTAAAAGGCTGAAAATGACAGAAAAACATTCCTTTAAAGGTAGGACTCAGCAAGGCTGCCCGCTATCACCTCTTCTCTTCAATATAGTGTTTGAAACACTTGCTAGAGCCAATAAGGCAAAAAGGAAATTAAGGAGTTACTAATTGGAAAAGGGAAAGTCAAAGCTCTCCTATTTGCTTATGATATGATTGTTTACTTAAGGGATGCTAAAAACTCCACAGAAAACTTCTACAAGCCAATTAACCGGTTTCAGCCAAGCGGCAGGATACAAAATTAACCTTCAAAAAATCAATGGCCTTTTCTTACACCAAGAACACGGCAATGGATAAAGGTAATTCACAGAAACCCTTCCCACTTCCAATAGCCTCAACAACAATAAAAACCCTCGGATAAACCTAAACCAAAGACACCATAAAGAATCTCTACAACAAAAATTTTAAGCCTTTAAAGAAAGTAATTGAAGAAGACTATCACAAGATGGACAAAAACCTCCATGCTCATGGCTTGGGAAACTTAACATTGTAACATGTCCATTTACTGAAAACTTCATTGTACAGATGAACGCAATTTCCATCAAATCCCCAAGAGTTTCTTCACATGGCTTGGAACAAAAGTTCTTAAATATTCCATTTGGAAAAACAAAAGAACCCGATTACCCCAAAACACCCCTGATTGAAAAAGAGCTACACAGGGGGGATATCTATACCATGACTTCAAATATACTACAGGGTGATAGTCATAAAAAAACAGCGGGTTACTGGCAGAAAAACAGACTGTTTGACCAGTGGAAACATACAACCGACGATCCACATCTGAGTACATAATTTTCAGCATTCTTACATTGACAAGGGGGCCAATGAAGCCCCCACTGGAGAAAAAGACAGCATCTTCAAGCAAGTGGTGTTGGCAAAAAAAAACTGGATCACCACTTGTAGACGAATGAAATTCACCCCTACCTCTCACCTTGTACCAAAAGTGGAACTCCAGATGGATCAAAGCCTCAACGTGAAACCCCAAATCATGAAGGTGATAGAAGAAAAAAAAAAAAAGTTGGCAGCAGTCTACAAGGGACAAAAGCGTAGGAAAAGACTTCCTCACTCGACAGCAGCTGCTCAAGATTAAGGTCGACAATTGACCAAATGGAACTCATTAAACTCAAAGCTTATGTACATCCAAAAGAAACAATCAGGAAGTGAAGAGAATCCCACTAGAGTGGGAGGAAACCTTTCACTGCCGATACATCCTGACAAAGCATTGATTTCCAGAATATATAATAAACTACTCACAAAAACAAAAAAAAAGAAACCAAATGACCCACTCCATCGATGGAGCAAAGAACTGAACAGCGATTTCACAAAGGAGGAATTAGAGATGTCCAAGAAACACCTTAAGAAGTGGTTCAATACCATCACTAATCATTAAGCAAATGCAAATCAAACCACTTTAAGCATATATCTTTACTCCAATAAGACTGGCTAGGATCAAGGTAAACCGAATGCCCCCACGTGCTGGAGAGGTGTGGGAAAGGGGAAACACCATCCCCTTGGTGGGAATGTAACTTGTTGCATTCACTATGGAAAAGCATGGGGGCAACCTTAAACAGATTTGGAATGAACTTGTCACCCGGACCCAGCCATACCACTCCTGGGCATGTCCTCAAGACTCAACCCACCACAGAGATCCATGCTGGGCCATGTTTATTTCAGCTTCTCTTCACAATAGCAAGGGGCTGGAACCAAACCAAATGGCCCTTCATGCCGAGTGGATAGAGAAAATGTGGGTACATCTACCACAATGGAGTTATGCAGCAGTAAAGAAATACCTCATGAGCTTTGTAGGAAACTGGCTGGAGCTAGAGGACACATGCTGTGTGAAGTAACACGTCCCAGAAAAACAACATGATGAATGGTATTCCCCATCTGTGAATGCTAGTTGCCAATTATCTAGTTGTAAGTATTTCTGTGTAGGGCCCCCTGAGCTTTTTGTCACGACGTTGGGAGTGATACATATTGGGAAACAACAACAACAACAGAAAGGATGCATCATCAAAAGAACTGGACTGAAACAGTGAACTTCTGCTCAAAACAGTCAAACTTCTCATGGAGAATATTGAGAAAGACTGAGAAAGAGATGAAAAGCATGTTTGGCAGAAATGCATGATGCTCTGGCGGGGTGGGGGAATAGGGGAACATGGGTCTAGTTTGTCTATAAAAAATTAAAAATAAATTTATTGTTAAATAAAAGGGAACATTTATTTCTCATGTGTCTGGTCTCTGATTCAGGTGATACGCACAAAAGGAAAATACAGGTTTTCAGGGCTCAGTGCTGTAATGCACACTGCCACTTGCTGCCAGAACCAGATGTATACAAAAAAAGAAAACAAAAACCACAAAACCACTCCTTTCTATAGCCATTAAGGCAAAGTTTACTTTCTGTTTTACTAGATTTTTATTTTTATAACCACATCTTATTTTAAAAAGTATAACCCTGGCGCTGGAGACATGGCCTCGCAGTTAAGAGCTCTTGCAGAAGACCCTTGCTTCGACCCCAGCACCCACATGGGGTGAGAACAGTCTTTAACTCCCGTTCCAGGGACAACACTCTCTTCTGACCTCCACAGCATTGCACGACATGGATGCACAAACCTACATGTAGACATTATATTCATACCCTATGGAAAATCAAAGTCACCTTTTATAGTAATGGTTTAGTACAAGTAGGTATTTCAGCTTGATGTTTGTGTGTGCTAAGTATTCTTTTATTCCGCATCACAGAGCATAGTTAAGGCAAATAGAATGGGATTTTTTGCAAATATATTTTAAAATTAATAAAAAAAAAAAAAAAAAAAAAAAAAAAAAACGAAAAAAAACCATAGGGTTACGTTTATGGTAAGAGTTTTGGGTTACAGGGTCAAGTGTTGGTTAGGGTTGGGTTAGGTTAGGGTTATGAGTTATGGTTATAGTTTTAGGGTTAAGTTTAGAGTAATGGTTAGAGGCTGTGAGAGTTAGAGGGCTTGGTTTAGGGTTATAGGGTTAGGGCTAAATTAGCATTTTTAGGGTTAGGTTTAGTCTTAAGATTACTCTTAAGGTTATGGTAATTGTTAGGTTAGGGTAGTGTATTGGTTCATGTTTGGGTTTGGGTTAGTGTTAAGTTTATGTTTACATTTGGATTAGAATTATGGGTAGAGTTTAGGACTTAGGGTTTATTTTCGGCTTAGTGTTTAGGGTTAGGTTTAGCATTACCATTAGCTTCAGGTTTAGGTATGGGTTTTGTATTTGATTTTGTATTAGTTTTGGATTATTGTTAGAGTTACAGTTAGTATTAGGCCTATAGTTAGGTTTTGGCTTAGGCTTAATATAGGCTTAGTGTTATGGCAGAGATTGGTAGTAGCGGTAGTTTTTTTTTTTTTTTCGGTGGTTTGAGTCAGGATTAGGTGTTAGGTACAGGGTTCAGTATTTGTTTAGCGGTTTGGTGATTGTATATTAATTTTAAAGGTTCGTGTTATCTTAGTGTTCGAGTTTTTTGTTTTTTTTTAATAATTTATTTTTAAGGGTTCTACCCATACAATGACACAGGTTTGCACAATAGCATTGATTCACTCATTATGTCCTTACAATTAGGTAATTGGTGTAATTTGCAAGTATCTATGTCCCAAAATTTGAACAATCCAAGGTTCCCATAGACCAGTTGAGAAGCTTGTATGCACAAGACATGGTGATCAATAAGGAGTCCAGACTATATTCCTGTAGTCTCATGATTCACCCCTATCTCTCCACATCCTTTACATTCTACCATGCCTCCCTTCCGCAGTTTGTTCCCTGGGGCTTTGGGAAAGGGACACAAATGAGTGAGAAGCAAAAGCAGTTTAATTTCTTTGGAGTTGTAATTTTGGACTCCAGTCTATTCAAGTTGTTTCCCTTCATGGATTGACAGCTTTCCCAGTGGATACCCTTTTTAGTCATACTAACAAACACAAGCTATTGGATGTCCAGGCATTTAAGCCGTCCCCACTTATTATGTCAGTAAGCTGTGAGCATATACAAGATGCTTGGATGGCATTGCTGTCCGCAACAATCTGTGGTTTCTCTGTAAAGGTTGACAAGTTCTTACTGTGGTTCACAACATCGCCCAACCACCGAAGGACACAAGCTTGGGACATCCACTGTGAGTTATTCTCCAAGGAGAGAGCCAATAGCCCAAATCGCTTTGGATAATTAGACCATTGGCTGCCATGTTGCACAGTATCTCCAGGCTTGTTCGAGGTTGTAGCTGATTAATTGATTGGAGGGTCTTGCTTGCCTCTCAGGGAGGACCAAATTTTAACTAGACTAAAATTTAAACTCACTTTATTTTAATGTGACAATCCAGATGATTCTGATGTGGCTTTCCACATGATTCTTAAATTTAGGATTTAGGTAGGGTTAGGGTTAAGAATAGGGCTAGGGTTATGATTAAAGTTGGCATTAGTCATAGATTTAAGTTTAGGAGTTTTAGGGTCATATAGTGTTAGGGTTACAGTTTAGGGTTAGGGATAGCATTAGAGCTAGGATTTGTTTAGGGTTAAGATTAAGGTTAAGCTTAGGTTTGCCTGTAGAGTTAGGTATTTAGGGTTATGTTTACGGTTCTGTTTAGGGTTAAGTAAGGGTTAGGGATGGGTTAAGTGTATGTTTAGTTTTATGCATAGGTTATGTTAGGATTAGCATTATTTTTAGAGGGTTAGGGTTATGGTTAGTGTTAATTTTAGGTTTAGGGTTGAAAATAATTGTTATGTAATGCTACTATCCCTGTGCGTAGTTATAGTAATATGACTCACAGAGGATTGCTAATGCGTGGTTGGGGTTGGTTTGGCTCCATGGTGGTCTTTTATTCCCATTTTTTTCTACTGTGCTTCACAGGTGATTCTCATGTACATTGTTGGTGATTCTAATATATTTTTAGTTGATTGGGATGCTCCTACCAAGTTCTTGTAATGTATATTCTTAGTGAATATATTGTGTTTCCAGTTTTCTAATGTGATTCTCATTGATACTAGTTGCCTGCCCACGGTGTTTGTAATAAACACCCTGTGATTCTAATTTTCCATCCATGTGATTCCAATTGCTTCCCAGGTGATAATGTTTACTATACCATCACAGTCGATTCTAATGTGCCTCCTAGAAGACTCTAATGTGACATCCAGATTATTATAATATGCCACTGTGTAACTTTAATGTATATACCAGGTGTTTCTAATGCAGTGATTCTAATGTGTCTTCTAGGTGATGTAATATTACATTCCAGGTACACTTATTGTGTTCTTTTATTGTTGTTTTTGCTCTTTTATTGTTGTTCCAGGTGTTTCCTTTTTTTGTTTTTTCATCTCGTTTGTAACAATAGTAATAAACCATTTGGTAAAACCAATTTGCAAGCAGTTGCCAACCCACAAGCCCATGGGTCCCACCATCCAGTTGGGGGTGGCTTGTATGTTCCAATCATAGTTGATCAGATGAGTGTCCAGTCTATTATTGCTGTAGTTTCACCATTTCACCCCAAATTCAGAGCTCTTACATCCTATCACGCCCCACTCCACAGATTTTCCCTAGGCTTGAAAAGGGGCCCACGGTGGCAGGAAGCCAACCAGTCTACTTATCTCTGGAGCTGTTTATCTCGTGGACTCCTGGTCAATTCTGGCCGTTTCCTTTCATGGGCTGACAGTTTTCTCAAGAATAACCTTTCCATCCTACTAATGACGCACACACGAATTAGTATATATAGGTATTTTTCAAACAGTATTCTCAATTGTTCTGGTAGGTTACTTTGTATAGACACAGATGTTTTGGCTGGTATGTTAATCCATGAATACGTTTTTTCTGTAAATATGACAAGCGGTCTACTGTGGTTTATAACATCTTCTAAACCACTAGAGGATGTCAGTTTGTGGGATCAGCCATGGTTATTCCTCCAAGGGAGTAGACTAATAGCCAATTAGATTGGGAATACAGCGATGGGCCTGCAGTGCTGCACAGTATTTTCCAGGCAGGTGAGGTGTAGCTGGCACTGATCAGAGGAGTCTTACTTGACTCAAGGAGACCTATATTTGCTTTATTAGTTTAGTGGCCTTTGGAAACACTCTCTGGTATTCCAGAGACCAACTGTACACTTGCAAGTGTGGTCTCAATAGATCTTTCCCATGCTTACATCAGGTCTTCAACAGCATGCCTTATCGCCTCTCTTCTTGCAGGTATCCCAGTTTACAGGCAAGAAGTCTTTACCTTTTGGGGGAGGGGGCTTGGATCCCCTGGCCAACATTTCCTTGGTAGAATAATCCATTGCTGATATCAGAGCTCACCTATATTAATATATTTTGCTTAAGTGCATAGCTTAAGGAGACTTTAGTATTATATTTGGTTCTGAATAGAGAATAATCCTTTTCACAGTTGCTATGTCTATTAGTCAATTAAAGAAGGCAGTTTTACCAGTTTTATAAGAGATTACCTCTACAAGAGTTGGCTTCAATTTACAGTTAGAGAACGACCTCATCAACATCATATTTCTCCTTATTCTATGGGGGGAGGTAAGAAATTCTCTCATATTAAAACCTTTGCGGCACGTAGAAGGTAAGTTTCATTAGGACTCATTATAAATAGTTGTTACAAGTAGGATCGACTGAGGGGTTTGATTTCTGTAGCGATCTGAGGCTTTTCTTCCTTTCAATGGTCAGATGGGCCAACATTTCTGCTGGCACTTCCTGGTACATCCTACAGAATGTGCAAAGCTGTATCTTTTCTTTCTCAGCCATTAAGTTGGTGACATTTTGACCTGTGGGAACATGCAAATCTTTTCCCATAGTTAGTTTTAAGATTTGAATTGCAAGGTTTTTGACAAAAAGGTTTCATATCTATCTGTATCCCCTTTTTATTTTATGCTTTTAGTTTGTTTTTGTTTGTTTGTTTGTTTGTTTTTTGACCTATGAGTCTCCAAAAGGCAGTTGTACTACACATACCTATAGACTGGAATCCAGGCGCAGATTTCATCAAATTCACCCATGCTGTTTTGGGTGGCTATATGTGGTTAACTTGGGAAGCAAACTTAATTTTTTAAGTTAGATCATCCTACAGGTAAAAGAGAATGCCACAAGGTGATACTGTACAACAGAAAAAATTATAGAGAACATTTGTATGTGACAATCCCAAAGTTATCGTTGTACAGATTTTAAGTCAAACAAATGTGGACAACAGCAATTTATATTTCCAATTAACTCAGGTGCATTACCATTTTTATCAGAACCTTTAAGCCAATGTTGTAAACAACATTATACACATATTTACTTTTGTTAAGTCCTAAAACATCATGTAACCTGTAGACAGAGTCTGGGCAAAATTGGATACTTGTTAATCTCACGTCAATTAAATATGTATTAATCAAGTATACACCCGTGTCCCTCTCCCACCCCTCTCATCCTTCCCGATTCACCATTTCAGTCAGTTTTCTGATGCAGTCTTTCTGTTGTTCTTTTAATATGCATCCCTCTCCACAAGAAATATTTATAACTGGGTTATTGGCGCTAGCATCCACATATGAGTGATACCATTCGTCGTTTGTTTTTCTGGGACTGTGTTACTTCACTTAATATAATGTCTTCTAGCTCCATCCATTTACCTGCAAAGTTCATGATGCCATCTTTCTTTACCACTGCATAGAACTCCATTGTGTAGATGTACCACATTTTCTCTATCCACTCGTCAGTTGAGGGGCATTTGGGTTGGTTCCAGCTTTTTGCTATTGTGAACAGAGCTGCAATAAATATAGCTGTGGATTTATTTCTGCAGTAAGATGAGCCCAGGAGTGGTATGGCTGGGTCAAATGGCAAGCTCATTTTGAGTCTTCTAAGGGTTCTCCACACTGCTTTCCATAGTGGCTGTACAAAGGTACATTCCCACCAGCAATGAATGAGTGTTCCACTTTCCCCACAACCTCTCCAGCACTTGATATAGTTTGTTTTCTTGATCCTGTCCAGTCTTATCGGAGTGAGATGATATCTTAAATTGGTCTTAATTTGCATTTCCCTAATTATTAGTGATGCTGAACAGTTTTTTTAAGGTGTTTCTCAACCATCTCTAATTCCTCCTCTGTGAAGTCTCTATTCAGTTCTTTGCTCCATCTTTTGAGTGGTTCATTTGTTTTCTTCCTTCTTTGTTTTTTGAGTAGCCCATATACTCTGGAAATTAATGCTTTGTCAGATGTATCTGAAGTGAAGGTTTCCTCCCACTCTGTGGGTTTTCTCTTCACTTCCTTGATTGTTTTTCTTTTTGATGTACAGAAGGTTTTGAGTTAAATGAGGTCCCATTTGTCAATTGTTGATCTTATTTCTTGTGCAGCTGCTTTAGGAAGTCTTTACCTACACCTATGTCTTGTAGTCTGCTGCCAAGTTTCTCTCCTATCACTCCAGAGTTTGGGGTTTCACGATGAGGTCTTTGATCCATCTGGAATTCACTTTTGTACAGGGTGAGAGGTAGGGGTTTAATTTCATTCTTCTACAAGTGGTGGTCCAGTTTTGCCAACACCACTTACTGAAGATGCTGTCTTTCCTCCATTGTGGCTTCTTGGCCCCCTTGTCAAATATGAGGTGGCTGAAATTGTATGTCCTCAGGTTTGGATCTTCAGTTTTATTCCATTCGTCAACTTGTCTGTTTTTCTGCCAGTACCAGGCTGTTTTTATGACTATAGCCCTGTAGTATAGCTTGATGTCTGGTAGAGCGATCCCCCCTGTATTGCTCTTTTTGCTCAGGGTTGCTTTGGCTATTCGGGGTCTTTTGTTTTTCCAAATGAAATTGAGGATTTCTTTTCCAAGTCTCTGAAGAAACTCTTGGGGATTTCAATTGGTATTGCATTAAATCCATACACTAGTTTGGGTAGGATGGACATTTTTACTATATTTATTTTCCCAGTCCAAGAGCATGGGAGGTTTGGCAATCTTCTGATGTCTTCGTCAATTTCCTTTTTCAGGGGTTTAAAAACCCAGCTTTGGGTGTTGGTGATCAATAATCCTGAATTTATTTTTTTCTTATAAAAAGTTTCCTGGGGCTGGAGAGATGGCCTAGCAGTTGGGAGCGCTGACTGCTCTTGCAGAGGACCCAGGTTTGATCCCCAGCACCCACATGGCAGCTGAGAACAGTCTTTAACTCCAGTTCCAGGGGAATCCAACACCCTCTTCTGACCTCCGAGGCATTGCACGACAAGGGTGCGCAGACCTGCATGCAGATAGTACATTCATACACATACAAAAATAAATGAAAATTTAAAAAATATTCCTTTGGAATCAGTGGCAATTCTGAATTTGGGCAAGCTTCAAGAAGCATTCTCAGAAAAAAAAAAAGAAGCAAAAAAAAATTTTGTTGTTGTAGAGATCCTTGATGTCTTTGGTTAGGTTTGTTCCTAGGTATTTTATTGTTTTTGAGGCTATTGTGAGTGGGAAGGTCTCCTTGTAGTCCTTCTTCATTTGCTTTTTGTTGGTGTAAAGAAAGGCTACTGATTTTTCTAGATTTATTTTGTATCCTGCCACTTTACTGAAACTATTAATCACTTCTAGGAGTTTTCTGGTGGAGTTCTTAGCATCCCTTAGGTAGACAATCATATCATCAGCAAAAAGGGATAGCTTGACTTCCTCTTTTCCAATTAGAACTCCTTTAATTTCCTTTTCTTGCCTTATTGCCCTAGCAAGGGTTTCAAGCACTATATTGAAAAGGAGTGGTGACAGGGGGCAGCCTTGCCGAGTTCCTACCTTTAAGGGGAATGCTTCTGTCATTTCCCCATTTAGGATGATATTGGCTGTGGGTTTCCTGTATATGGCTTTGATTACATTGAGGAATGATCCCTCCAGACCAATTCCCTCCAGGACTTTAAACATGAAAGGGTGCTGGATTTTGTCAAAGGCTTTCTCCGCATCTATTGAGATGATGGCGTGGTTTTTGTCCTTCAGTCCATTGATATGTTTGATGATGTTTATTGATTTTCGTATGTTGAACCATCCCTGCATGTCTGGTATGAATCCAACTTGGTCATGGTGGATGATTTTCTTGATGTGAGTCTGTATGCGATTTGCCAGAATCCTGTTTAGAATTTTGGCATCTGTGTTCATTAGGGAGATGGGTCTATAGTTCTCCTTTTTGGTTGTATCTTTCCCTGGTTTTGGTAGTAGCGTAATGCTGGCTTCATAGAAGGAATTTGGGAGAAGTCCCTCCATTTGTATCCTTCTAAACAATTTAAGTAGTAATGGTTGTAAGTCTTTACGAAATATTTTATAGAATTCTGCCGTGAATCCATCCGGGCCTGGGCATTTTTTGGTTGGGAGGCTACTTATTACATCTTCGATTTCTTCCTGTACTATTGGTCTGTTTAGGCTGTCGATCTCTTCTTGGTTGAGCTTTGGTGATTCCCAGGATTTCAGATATTCATCCATTTCTTCTAGGTTTTCAAACTTAGTAGAATATAAGTTTTTGAAGTAGTCCCGTATGATTGTCTGGATCTTTTCATTGTCTGTTGTGATATTTCCCCTTTCATCACAGATTCTATTGATTTGGAGTTGTTCCCTCTTTCTTTTGGTTAACTGGGCTAGAGGTCTGTCTATCTTGTTTATTCTCTCAAAGAACCAACTTTTGGATTCATTGATTTTTTGTATGGTTTTCTTTGTTTCTATTTCATTGATCTCTGCTCTGATTTTTGTTATTTCTTCTTGTCTGCTCCGTTTAGGGTTCATTTGTTGTTGTCTCTCAAGTATTTTTAGCTGCAGTGTTAGATCATTCACTTGTGCTCTTTCTGTTTTTTTAATGTGGGCACTTAGAGCTATAAACTTCCCTCTTAGGATTGCTTTAAGAGTGTCCCATAGATTTTGCTGTGTTGTTTTATCATTGTCATTCAGTTCCAGGAATGTTTTTATTTCTTTTTTTATTTCTTCCTTGACCCACTCATTATTCAGGAGAGTGTTGTTTAGTCTCCATGTGTTCCTGTAGGTTGTAGGGTTTATTCTGGTGTTGATATTGAGTTTTATTGCACTGTGGTCTGATAGAATGCATGAGATTATTTCAATCTTTTTATATTTGTTGAGTTTTTCCCTGTGTCCCAGTATATGGTCTATTTTGGAGAATGTTCCATGAGGTGCTGAGTAGAAAGTGTATTCTCTGGTGTTTGGGTGAAATATTCGGTAGATGTCTGTGAGGTCCATTTGGTGTATTGTGTCATTTAGTTCAGATGTCTCTCTGTTTATCCTTTGTCCTGTTGATCTGTCTAGAGGACTTAATGGGGTATTGAAGTCCCCTAGTATTAGTGTGCTGGGGTTAATCTGTGCCTTGAGATCCTGAAGAATTGTCTTTATAAAGTTTGGTGCACTGATGTTTGGTGCATATATATTTATGATTGTGAAATCTTCATCGTCAATTGTTCCTTTAATAAGGATGTAATGGCCCTCTTTGTCTCTTTTGATTTCTTTTGCTTTGAAGTCTATTTTGTCTGATATTAGAATAGCCACACCCGCTTTCTTTTTGGTACCATTTGCTTGGAATACTTTCTTCCAACCCTTCACCTTAAGTTGGTGCCTATCCTTGAAATTGAGATGGGTTTCTTGTAGACAGCATATAGATGGGTTTTGTTTCCTAATCCATTCTCCCAGTCTATGCCTTTTGATTGGGGAGTTTAGCCCATTAATATTTAAGGTTACAATTGAAAGATGGATGTTGCTTCCTTTCACTTTATTATCCATTTGGACTTCTAGCCTTTGATTTTGCTCCTATGGTTATGTTTTTATTAGTTTCTTTTCCTAGGTGTTTGAGGATTGTTGCTCCTCTCTTCTGCCCTTTGAATTGCTTCAAGTATTTTATGAAGAGTTGGTTTTCCAGACATGTATTCTATCATCTTGTTTATGTCATGGAAGGTTTTTCTCTCTCCTTCAACTATAGTCAACATTTTTGCTGGGTAAAGTATTCTGGGTTGGCATCCATAGTCCTTTAACACTGGGAATGCTTTGCTCCATGTTCTTCTTGCTTTCATGGTTTGCAGCGAGAAGTCATTTGTGATTCTGATGGTTTTCCCTTTGTATGTGACTTGTTTTTCTTTTGTAGCCTTCAGAATTTTGTCTTTGTTTTGGGCATCTAGCATTTTAACTATGATATCACGTGGGGAGTTTCTTTTCTGATCTTGTCTATTTGGAGTCCTATGTGCTTCTTGTATTTGTTTGGGTTTGTCTATTTTTAGTTTGGGAAAATTTTCATCTATTATTCTGTTGAAGATCTGATCAATACTATTCTCTTGAGATTCTTCTCCTTCCTCTATTCCTATGATGCAGAGGTTTGATCTTTTCATAGTGTCCCATATTTCCTGGTGGTTCCACTTTTTTGTTTTTTTTTTAATTTTTCATAATCTTTATTTGAGCTTTTTAGTTGCTCTGTGTCATTTTCCAGATCTGATATTCTTTGCTCTGCTTCCTCTATTCTGCTTCTGAGGCTTTTTCCTTTTCTTTCTTCTTGATTGGATGAGTGTTCTAATTCCTTTTTTGTTTTATCCTGTGTTTTCTTTAGTATTTCCATTTCCTTTTTGAACTTCTCAATCTCTTCTTGGTGCTCCTTATTTCATTGGTTGGCTTCCTTTTTCAGTGTTTCTACTTCCTTTTGTAGTTTGTTTTTTTCTCCCTCTAGTTCTTTCTGGAGTTTGTCAATCTGTTCCTTTATTTCTTTCTGAAGTTTGTCATTGTATCCCTCTAAGTCCTTTTTGAGTTTTTCATTCTCTCTCTTTAGTTCTCTGAATTCTTCTTTATTTTCTTTAATTTCTCTGCATAGGTCTGCAATTATTCCTCTAAGCTCTGTTCCTTGGTTCTCCTCCAAGGGGATCCCATTGTAGCTATCTCCTACAGGTTTGGTAGAGCCTGATGCGGGATTATCCTGTGCCTTTCCCTTGTTGTCCTTTCGTCGTGTCCCTGGCATGTGAGTTTCCCTTTTGTGGTTCAAATCACAAATGTCTTTTCACTATGTTAGCGGATGGCTTTGCTTGCCTCCTTCAGATGCTTTTTTTTTCTTTCCTCCTCCTTGTTTATGGAGTATTGACTTGTCTAGGTTTCAGGCTTGCAGTTTTGTTTATATATTGGATAGTGGAAGCCTAAGTCACTCTTCTCTTCCTGTTCTGCCTGAGTGACTTATGGCCTCCTGCCTGCACCTCAGGAGCAGGCCTGCACAAAGCTGCAGTGGGACCACTTCCCAGGTGTTTCTAATGGGACTCCTTCATAATGTTACAGTAAATTCCAGTTGACTCTTAAGTACATTGCAGGAGATGCTGAAGTGCAACCCAGGTGATTCTGATGTACATCCTATGTGATTCTAACATGCCTCACAGATTATGCATCTCAGGAGATTCTAATATTCCTCACATTTGATCTTAACATGTTTAGCAGGTTATTATGATGTGATTCTCTGTGTTGTAAATCCAGGTGAAACTAAAAATAAACTCAGCTTATTGTATTGTGCTCTTCAGGTTATTTTGATGTGCTTCCCCACATGATTCCAATTAGATTCCAGGTGATTATAACGCTACTCAAATGTGATGTTGGAGTATAGTAACCCCCCGATGACTTTCACGTGCATTGTAGTGGATTTTAAGGTGCATTCTAGGCGATTCTACTGTGCTTCTCAGGTGATTCTATCATGACTCTATGGTGATATTATTTTGCTTCCCAGGTGATTCTCAGGTGACTCTAAGGTGATTTTATGTTGCTTCCCAGGTGATTCTAACGAGATTTCCAGGCGATGTTACAGTAAATCCCAGGTAACTCTAAAATACATGGCAGGGATCATAGTGTGCAATCCAGGTGATTCCAATGTACATCCCAGGTCATTTTATTGTACAGCTCAGGAGCAACAAGTAGAAAATTATTGCCGGTTGTGGTGGGAGGCAGAGGTAGGCTGATCTCTGTGAGTTCAAGGCCAGCCTGGTCTATAGAGCGAGCTCCAGGACAGCTGGTACTAAAAGGGAGACCCTGTCTCAAAAATACCAAAAAAGGGGGGAAAAAGAAAATTATTTTATATTTCATCTTGTTTAATTGACAGTACTAGGTAGAAATTTTTTCCTTAGGAGTGAAAAAGGAACATGTTACACAGACAGCAGTTTCAACACTTAGCTAGGATGAGAGCATTTACTAAAAGAAAGGAAATAAGTTTCTTTTTCATTTGTCATGCAATCTTTAATTTATTGATTGCAATATTATGTGTAATATTCTTCCTTAGACCTGAAAAGAAACTTGTGTTACAGACATCATTCCATCTGTTTCATTTATATTGAATTCCATGTTTACCTAGAAATATAGTTTTTACTAATTAAAAGCAAACTCCTATAAACTCAAGTGCTATGTCATGCTCTTTATTGCCTTGATCTTTCTGGCTTGATCAGGAAAAAGGAAAAGTGCCTTCTGATATAAACAGATATAAACACAATTGAATTGGCATCCACCTTGCCTTACTTAATGCAGAACTAGGAAGAGCATTCAACCTTAGAAGGGAAAATATCTGTTTGATACAAAAAGCCAGTTCTAAACATAAGCTAGAATGAATGTCTTTACTATGAGAGAGAAAACAGAGAGAAACACATTTGAAATATAATCTTCTTTATCTTATTGTCTGCAATACCAGGTGAAACTTTCTTTCTTAGAAGTCAAGAGGACCCTGTGATACACACAAGGTTTCTACCTTTAGTTAGAAAATACCAAAAAGAAAGAAAGAAAGAAAGAAAGAAAGAAAGAAAGAAAGAAAGAAAGAAAGAACCAATGCATTATCTCAGGGAAAACATATATTTTACATGACACATTGTTTATCTTATTGAATTCACTACATTAGTTAGAATGAATACTAATGCATTTCTGAAGAGAAAGCACACATTTTACATGACATGTTAATACAGTACTAGGAAGAGCTTTCATGCTTCGAAGTCTGATATAGAGTTGCAGGTCTAAGAAGAATCAATGCATTTTTATGAGAGAGCAAAGAGGAAGAAACTCATATGAAATAGAATCTTTTTACCTAATGGACTGTAATACTAGGTGGCACTTTCTTCATAAAAGTGAAGAGGACTTTGTGATACAGACACTGTTTCTTACATTAGTCAGAAAGAGTAATAATGCAAAAAAAAGAAAGTACTAATGCATTTAATATGAGAAAGCACACATTTTACATGAAATATTTATCTTACTGAATTCACTGCTTACCAAATGATAACTTTTTCCTTTTAAGTGAAAAAGATCATATCAATAGAGAGTCGATTCTTGATTTACCTCAAAATACTGTGTTTGGAATGAGAAAATAAAAGGATAGAAATATATTTGTCGAGATGTTTTTATTTTACTGACTGCAATACTTGGTGGTGCTTCCTTCCTTGTAACAGAAAATGCACTTCTATTACAGACTGGTTGATTGCATTAGCTAGAATGAATGTGCTTACTAAGGGAAGGCATGAGATACAAACACATTTGACATGGCATCTTCCTTACCTTATATTCTATCACAATGCAGACCCCTTTTCTTCTCAGTAAAAAGTACATTCTGATACAGATAATCATTTCTCACATTAAATTTGAAGGAATGCATTCGCTAAGAGAAATCAGTCAGAGAGAAACACATATGATTGGCCTCTACCTTACCTTATTGTTTTCTTTTTTTAAATTGATATTTTATGTATTTCATACATCATTTTTCATTTATGTTCAGGCATATTCCCCTATCTCTTCCCCCCACCCCACCCCAACCCATCCCAGATCATGCATTATGCTATAACTGTCCTGCATCTTTCTCTCAGTCTTTTTTTATGCTTAGGAATTCACATTTTCCTCCATTAATTTCATATTATTCTAAAAAAGGATACATACTCTCCACCCAAATACAGTAATTACAGAGTCTGAAAATAATTGGTGGGTGTATTCTAGAGCCCATTGAGAGATTCACATTATAACAACATAGTTGCTTTCAGATAAACAAAAATATAACCACACTGTTGCTCAGCTTGCCTTTCGTCTGGGGGATTTGTCCACCTTACTTTATTAAATGCAGAACAAGAGGGAACTTCCTTCTGTAGAAGTACATCTATCTGATGGAGAGAGCTGTGGTAAAAATCATAAATTCCTGTTGCTAGAAGTGCTAGGTGTCCAGGAGGCTGTTGGCCTTCTGGGAGTCGTTCAATGTTGATGGTCCCATGACCTGTGCCTGAGCTGATGGCTTTGTGAGCAAATCCGAGGTGGGGAGTCGGTAACTCTGTAGCCACACCTGGCCAAGAAAGTACTGGTTTCCGTGGCCCCCATATATGGGCCATCCCATGGCCGGAGGCTGTTGGCCTTCACTACCACCCAACCAATCGTGAGATCCAGCCCCAGGATTGCACAAGGGGAAGCTAGCTGAAAGATTAGTAGTTATGGAACTACTAATCAGTCTCACAATAATAACTCAGAGATCTCTGTCCTGTAGCAAAGCTTATAGGAAATCCTTTATTTATGCAGAGCAAGCAGTTAGAATAGGCAACTCCCACACTGCATGACATCACCTCCCAATAGCCAATACCAGACCCTTAGCCCAACTCGTGGGGCTTAAATAAGGAAGTCTTGTATTTGGTTCATGACCCCAAAACTTGCTAGCTGAAATGTTAGCTTTAGCTAGAATGGCCGTGTCTACTCTGAGAGAGCAAATAGAAAGAGACTCATGTGAAATGGAATCTTCATTACCTTATTCACTGCACTACTAGGTGGAAATTTCTTCCACAGAAGTGAAGAAGACTGTGTGATACAGACACTGTTTAATGTGTTTCCTACTAAAAACCCAGATTTTACATGAAATCTTTATCTTTTGAATTCACTACTAATTGCCAGATTCTTCCTTTGAAGTGAAAAGTATCATGTGATATACCGAGCCTATTTAGATTCAGCTCTGAATGAGAAAGTAAAAGTATAGAAATATATTTCACATGGTATGTTTATATTACAGACTAAACCAAATCTTTTGTGTGTAAATGTACCATGCATGTGCAATGCCCACAGAGATAAAAAGAAGGTGTTAGATTCCTGGGAACTGATTATGGATATATTTTATTTCCCATATTGGTGCTGGGAACTAAACCCAGTACTCTATAAGAGCAGCCATTGCTCCAGCTCCAATGTGCTTACATTTTTAAAAGTTTGAAGGTTTTAAAATAAATAAAATAATAATATACATAAAGATTTTCAAAGAACAGGTGAATCACAAGTATAGTCAATGATATGGGATAATAAATATATAGTTTAGTTTTATTTTTTCTTTCACATCACATTTATTTTCACAATACCACAAGGTGAGTCACAAACTTCATAATTCTTCATATGCTTCTCTCATTTTTAAAGAAAAACCTTAGACTATCAAACCACATTTAAATTTTTTTAAATCTGAATAATTTTAAGTTATGGCAATGAAACATATGCCAGCCAGTCAAAACTCCAAAGTAATAAACTTTTAAAATGAGCAAAGACCATCACTGGAGCCAATTACATGTCACAGCTGTAAAGGCTGAACTATTATTACACTAATGTTAGCACCATAACCAGTAATGCCACTCATGCTCTGAAAAGAGGTTTGCCTGCACATCTTAAACACTAAGGTATAAAGCCATGTTTTACCAGCTTCTTTTTTTAATTAAACAAAAATCTTCCACAATGGCAACTGTGGTAAAATAACATTAGCCAGCCTGCTGACATGCCCATGGTCTAATCAATACAGTGCAGGCATTTTTTAACTATACAGCCACACCAATTCATCGGCAACTAATAAAATTTGAAGTGTTAGGAATATAATAAGATTATAAATGGTTTTCTCTTTTTTCTTTTCCTTATATATTTTTATAATCATGCATCTCACTTATTTGTTTAGCAGACTTTTAAATTCAGGATTTAAATATGGCTAAGCATAAAACAAAAGAGAGCTGAGTTTTAGTAGGTCTAAGTCCCTTAAAGCTATGAACTAGAAAACAAATTATTCAACCTCGGGCAAACACGGAGAAAAGTTGTATTTGACTTTTAGGTTCTTGACATAGATTGACTTGTCAAATCCATATGACCATCCATGGTACCAAATCTGAATGCCACAAAGCTAACTGTGTCACCAGTGGAATATCAATTATGTAAAGGCCCCTACCGTGTTCACCTTCACAAGATGTGGAGTTTGTAGTAGTTAGCAATCAGATTAACAAGCTTTTAAGACAGCCAGAAAAAAAATACTATAAATAAATAATGACTTCTAAGGAACTTTCAGTTTAAATTTCATTGTCCACCACCAGAAGAACTTGAGCTAGTAGTTCTACAATCCTAATAACAATAATTTTTCTTCAGCAAATCATTAAACTAACTTCCTGCGACCTGAAGATTACAGTGGACTCCACTGCCTGACACGCATTCACCATATGTTCAGTAGTGAGATGAGCTCTTTAAACTTTTGAGGGTTAGGTAAAACCAATGATGAGTAACCTTGTTATATTTTCCTGAAGTCCTTTAATTTCCACTAACAAATTTGGGGCTTGTTGCTAGTCAGGCGGAAGTATTATTTCCCCTATGTAACTCTTTTCAACATTATGGCTCCATTTCTGCTAAACCATTCTTATAGTCTTTAAGTTTCCTTTTAGAACTCTAAGAGTAATATGGAAACATTAAAAATAATTTTTGATTTGTTTTTCAAACAATAAAATTCTGATACATGTTGTTAAAATAATTCAATTATTAATCCATGTATTACATTTTCTTCTGTTAAGTATGACAGGGTAGTCATGTGGTTTATAAAATCTCCTAACCATTAGAGGATGTAAGCTTGTGGCATCAGCCATGGGTTATTCCTCCAAGGAGAGAGCCAATAGCCAATTAGATTTGGGATATACAGACATATGGCTGCCACTGCTGCACAGTATTTCCAGGCAGATGAGGTGTAGTTGGTGCTGACGGAGGGGTCTTGCTTGACTCAAGGAGATCTATATTTGCTTTATTGGTTTAGTGGCCTTTGGTAACACTCTCTGGCATTCCAGAGACCATCCGTATGCTTGCAAGTGCGGTCTCCATGCATCTTTCCCATGTTTATATCAGGTCTTCAACAGCAGGGCCTTATCGCCTCTCTTCCTGCAGATATCCCAGTTTGGAGGCAAGGAGCCTTTACCTTTTGTGGGGGCTTGCATCCCCTGGCCAACATCTCCTAGGTAGAATAATCCATTGTTGATGTCAGAGCTCCTGTATTAATATATTTTGCTTAAGTGCGTAGCTTAAGGAGACTTTAGCATTATATTTGGTTCTGAATAGCGAATAAACCTTTTCACAGTTTCTATGTCCATTAGTCAATTAAAGAAGGCAGTTTTACCGATTTTACAAGAGAATACCTCTATAACAGTTGGCTCCAATCTACAGCTGGAGAACGACCTGATCATCATCATATTTCTCCTTATTCTATGGGGGGGAGTTAAGAAAGTCTCTTGTATTAAAACCTTTGCAGCACCTAGAAGATAAGTTTCATTAGGATTCATTAAAAATTGTTGTTACAAGTAGGATCCAGATGGATTAACATACCATCCAAACATCTGTGTCTATACCAAAGTAACCTACCATAACAACTAGTAATGTTTAAATACCTATATATCCAATTGTGAGTGCTTCATTGGTAGGACCGAAAGGCTATATATTATACTGTTTAAATACCTATATATCTAATTGCATGTGCTTCATTAGTAGGATTGAAAGGTTATGCCTGGACAAGCTGGCAGCCCATGAAAGAAAACAGCCAGAATTGACTAGAGACCAAGACAACAGCTCCAGAGAAAGTAGACTGTTTTGCATCTCATCCACCTGTGCCCCTTTTCTAAGCCTAGGGAACAATCTGCAGAAGAGGAGGCATGGTTGAATGAAAGGGCTGCGATTAGGGTGAATGGTGAAACTACAACAATATAGACTGGACACTCATTTGATCAACTTGATTGAACATACAAGACCCCCTGCTGGATGGTGGGACCCATGAGCTGTGTGGGTTTGGGCACAACTGCTCGCAAATTGGTTTTACATGAAGGATGCTTGTACTCACAAACTATCACTTATTGTTAAAAAAAAATGAAAAAACAAAAAAACCCAGAAAGATGCAGAAAAGTTATGGCAGAATGCATGATCTGGGATTGTTAGGGGGTGGGGTGGGGTGAAGGGAAGGGGATATATGCCTGAACTGAATTGGAAAATGATGTATGAAATACACAAAGCATCAATAAAAAAATTAATTAATAAAAAAATAATTCAATTATTAGATAGGGATCTCTTATTACCTAATATAAATTTTATAAAGAGGTTTAACTGCATTTTTATCTAGTGAGGTGAATTTCAATTGTTTTAAAAACAGTAAATGAGCTTATTGTGTGTAAATCTAAACTGTGTCCTTTACAAGATTATCTGTAAATCACAAATGAAAATTAGGCATATGGTTATTAAAAATAATGTTAACAGATACACTAAGCAATAAACAACCTTTTAATTTAACTTTCATATCTGCTTAGTTTTTTATGAGTTTAGTATAAAGGTCTATTAATCAACTCAAAATGGTCAAGGCAAGACACTTGAACTACACGATTGGATTTTTAAAAGCAGTTGGTTTTGTAGTAGTTCTCTGGTAAACACACACACACACACACACTCACTCACACACTCACACACAAATTGGTAGAGTACTCTGGATATTAGATCCCCCTCATAATCTTATATAATTCACTGTTCACAATCTGCAGTATTTTGAAAGCTATATAAATTAAACTTGGCCAAATTAGAGCTATCTGATAAAAATTCATATAAAAACACAATAGGGTCAGCACACATCTTGAAAAAAAATTCAACTCGTAACTGTTATTAGTAGTAATGACATGTAAAAAAGAAGAAACTATTAACTGGATGAACTTAAGGGGAAGCTATACCGTATTGTTGCACTCCACAAAAATGCAGACAGACTCCAGCACTCAAAAACTATTTTGCACTGAGGTTTTCCAGGAGGCACAACGAGCCTGCCAAGAAGCATCTGGTCTCCACTAACAGTTCGCTGTCTTCAGTACAGGCCTTCATAATGTCAGTCCCACTGCCCTTGCAAAATCCCTTAAGTGTAAAAGAGTTTTCAGTGCTGCTAGGTAGGGCTATGGTTGATGGTGTGGAATTGAATCCATATACACATTGAGCTTCATTTCATTGTCAAGAATTTGAACAAGTTGTTGCATGGATGGAAGATGGCCAGATTCCAGCTTAGACCATACAGGTACATCATTTAAAGTTATCTCAAATGAATCTGTTGACATACACTCTTTCTCAATCAGGTTGCTCAAGAAGAAAACCATCATACATGCATAGACCTTATTTTCTTGGTCCCACTGCCAGATGCTAGGAGCTTGCATTCCGACAAAAGCAAAAGGATCCTTGCCAACAATTATTAAGCCTATTAATACTAGTTTGAAGATTGACAGAAAAGATGCTATGTGTCTATAAATTGGTTGAGGGAGATAATTCTCCCCTTCGATGCGGATGTCTGGATACTACTGGCTAATAACCCGCATGTACTCCTCAAACACCCGCCTGTACCCTCAGGATACACAAATCTGGAACTTGAGCAGCGGCCCCGTGGCGTACTGCATCTTTAATCTCTTGCTGGGCATGACAGCCAGGTTGGCCGAGGCCTCTCTGTGACCACCGCTGAGGTGCCACCAGGAGAAGCAGCAGAAACCTCATCGTAATTGAGGCAGCTGCTCTGGCCGCCTTCAGACCGACACTCTAGTTAGTTTATTTTTATATTTCTTTGATATTTGTTGATTTTCAGTTTGGAGTACCTATATGAAAATGAGAATTGGATGTTATCCTGTTACTGTATCAGGAGTTATTTGACATTTTATGTTCAAGTGTTTCTATATGAAATTAAGAGCTGTGTATTCTTTGGATGAGTTATAATTAGTATATATTCTAAGAGGATTGTTTCCTGAATTAATATGCAATAAAAAATTTTTATTCTTTATTATGTGTAGTGTGTACTGTCTGCATGAAGATAAGTGCACCCATGTTGTTGAATGCTCCCAGAGGTCCACAGAGGGCATCAAATTTCCCTGGAACTGGATTTATGGATAGTTGTTAGCCACCATATTCATTCTGGAAATTGAACCTGCAAGAACAGCCAGTGATCTTAACCACTGAGCAATCTTTCCAGCCCTTGTAATGAATATTTTATTCTCTTCTGACTTGCTTTGGTTTGGTCTACTTTATCAGATATCATAAAAGCAACACTTGCTTATGTCTTCCATTTACTTGGAAGTTAGACTTCTATCCTTTAATTCTGCTTTTGGATTTCACTGGCACTGAGCTTTGTTTCTTGAATACAATATGTAGTTGAATTTTTTAGTCTAGAGAACTAGTCTACATCTTTTCAATAATGTGATGAGGTCATTTGGATTTTTAAGGTGTTTTGTACAAGGGTTTGCTGTTTTCTATGGTTTGGTTGCTTTTTGTTCTGGTTAAGATCATTGGTAATCTATTTCTTCTTCCCCTTTTAGTATTAAGAGTACAGAGCATGCTGTTTTTTTAAGGGATTCTACAATATAATGGTGCATTTTGCAAGTATCTGTCCAAATTTTGAACAACCCAAGGTTCCCATAGTCCAGTTGGAGAAGCTTGTATGCACAGGCATGTTGATCAGTTGGGAGTCCAGACTATATTCCTGTAGTCTCACGATTCACCCCTATCTCTCTGCAGCCCTTACAATCTACCACGCTTCCTCTTCCGCAGTTTGTTCCCTGGGCTTTGGGAAAGGGGCACAAGTGGGTGAGAAGAAAACAGTCTAATTTCTTTGGAGTTGTCATTTTGGACTCCAGTCTGTTCAGGTTGTTTCCCTTCATGGGTTGACAGCTTTTCCAGTGATACCCTTTTTAGTCATACTAACAAAGCACAAGCTATTGGATGTACAGGCATTTAAGCAGTACCAATTATTATGTCAAGCTAAGCTGTGAGCATAGACACAGATGCTTGGATGGTATGCTAATCCGCAAACTGTGGTTTCTCTATAAAGGGTGACAAGTTCTTATTGTGGCTTATAACATCTCCTAACCACTAGAGGACATAAGCTTGTGGCATCCGCTGTGAGTTATTCCTCCAAGGAGAGAGCTAATAGCCAAATAGATTTGGGATATATATAGACACTTGGCTGCCACTGTTGCACAGTATCTCCAGGCTGTTGAGGTGTAGCTGATATTGACGGAGGAGTCTTGCTTGTCTCAGGGAGACCAATATTTTGCTGTATTGCTTTAGTGGCCTTTGGTAACGCTCTCTAGCATTTCAGAGGCCAGTTGTACGCTAGCAAGTGACGTCTCATAACATTTTTCATGCTCACACCAGGTCTTCGACAACAGGGACTTACTGCCTTTCTCCTTGCATATATCCCACTTATAGGCAAAAGGCCTTTATAATTTGGGGGGGGGGGGTTGAATCCCCTAGCCAACATCTCCTAGGCAGAATAATTCATTGCTGATGTCAGAGCTTTCCTGTAGTAATATATTTTGCTTAATTACACAACTTATAAACACTTTACTATTGAATTTGGCTCTAGATAGAGAAATATCCTTTCACAGTTCCTATGCCTATCAATCAGTTAATACGTTGTGCCTGTTTTATAGGAAATTACCACTGTAACAATTGGCTCTAGTTTACAGTTAGGGAGTGGTTTCATTACCATCATGTTTTTCTTTTTCCTATAAAGGGGAGAGGTAGGAAGGTTTCTCAGTATCTGGAAGGTAAACTTCATTAGGGCCCATTATAAACAGTTAACCCCAATATTATTCAGAGAGATGCTCAGTGTCTGTGACTCAGGCAGTCTGAGGTTCCTCTTTCTTTAATGTTCAGATGGGTCAACCTCTCTGCTGGCATTTCCCAGTCCATCCTGCATAGCCATAAGTTGTATGTTTTCAGGCATTTAGATTGGTGATTTTTACCTGTGGGAACATAAAATTCTCCTCCCATTGTTAGTTTCAAGATCAGAAAAATTGAAAATTTATCAATAGGATTGGAACACAGAGTTTTCCATTTGTATCCCAGAAAGGATAGTACCCCACCTCCCACCTCCCTCTTTTTTTTTTTTTTTTGTTTTTATGTTTTGACCTATAGATGCCTAAGTTGTATTACACATACCCATAAACAGGAGCCAAGGCATAAGCTTTCATTAAATTTACCCAAACTGTTTCTCATTGACTGTATGCTACTTATTTGGGAAGGAAATTTAAGCTTAGTTCCTTTAAATTGTCCTACAAGTAAAAGAAAGTGTTATAATGTGATGTTGTGTAATTCAGAAAAAATATATAGGCCATTTGTATACCTTAACCCAATACAAATTATAAATAAAACAATTAACATTTTATATTCCCAATTAGTTCAATTGTATTACCATTTCCACCAAAACCTACACCTAAATTTAACTAATCTAAACAATTCACTAAGCCTTAAAATATCCTATACTTGGTGGATAAAGCTTGGGCAGAGTTGAGTACCTGCTAAATAAATTTTACCCAATAAACACTTTGCTCTTTAATGCTATATGACTGGACTATGACTTCTACTTATTTGGGAAGTAAAATTTAAGCTTAATTCCTTTAAATTGTCCTACAAGTAAAAGAAAGTGTTACACTGTGATGTTGTATAATTCAGAAAAATATAGAGACCAACCTAATACAAACTATAAATAAAACAACTAGCATTTTATATTCCCAGTTAGTTCAAATGTCAGTATCTAGCTCCTTTTTTTTTTAGCACAAGCATCCTTCATATAAAACCAATTTGCAAGCAGTTGTGCCCCATCCCACACAGCTCAAGGCTCCCACCATCCAGCTGGAGGGGCTTGAATGTTCAATCGAGTAGATCAAATAAGTGTCCAGACTATATTGTCGTAGTTTTACCATTCACCCCAATCGCAGCCCCTACAATATACCACTCCCCCTCTTCCACAGATTGCTCCTTAGGCTTAGAGATGGGGCACTTGTGGACAAGAAGCACAGCAGTCTACTTTGTCTGGAGATGTCGTTTTGGACTCTGATCAGTTCTGGTTGTTTCCTTTCATGGGCTGACTGATTGCCCAGGGATGAGCTTTCAATCCTACTAATGAAGCACAAGCGATTAGATATATACGTATTTAAACATTGCTAGTTACTATGGTAGGTTACTTTGGTATAGACACAGAGGTTTGGATGGTGTGTTAATCCCTGGATTACTTTTTTTCCCTGAGAAAGATGACAAGGCCTTACTGTGGCATATAAATCTCCTAATCACTAGAGGGTATAAGCTTGTGGCAACATCCACGAGTTGTTCCTCCAAGGAGAGTGCTAATAATCAAATAAAGTTGGGATATACACTCATATGGCTGCCATTGCTGCACAGTATCTCCAAGCAAGTGAGGTGTAGCTGATGTTGGTGGAGTCTTGCTTGACTCAAGGAGACCAACATTTGCTTTATTGGTTCAGTGGCCTTTGGTAACACTCTCTGGTATTCCAGAGACCAACTGTATACTTGTAAGTGTGATCTCTATACAATCCTCCCATGGTTACATCAAGTCATTGACAGTAGGGCGGGCCTTATCACCTCTTTTCTTGCAGATGTCCCAGTTTACAGGCAATAAGCCTTTACCTCTTTGGGGGGGGGGCTTGGGTCCCCTGGCTAACATCTCCTTGGCAGAATAATCCATTGCTGCTATCAGTGCTCTCTTGTATTAATTATATGAACTACTTAAAGAGACTTTAGTATTATATTTGTTTCTGAATAGACAATAATCCTTTTTACAGTTCTTATGTATGTTAGTCAATTAAAGAAAGCAGTTTTTCCAGTTTTATAAGAGACTACTTCTATAACAGTCAGCTCTAATTTACTGTTAAAGGATGACTTCATTACCACCCTGTTTTTCTTTGTTCTATGAAAAAGAGGTAAGGAGGTCTCTCATATTGAAACTGTGCTGCACCTAGAAGGTAAAGTTCATTAGGACTCACTGTAAACAGATGTTACACCTATGATCCTCAGAGATGTTTGGTGCCTGTAGCAGTCTGAGGCTTTTCTTCCTTTTAGTGTTAAGATGGGTGAACTTCTCTGCTGGTATTTCTTGGTACAATCTACAGGACGCAAGGCTGTAACCTTTCTTTCTCAGCCTTTGAGTTGGTGACGTTTTGACCTGTGGGAACATACGAATCTTTTCCCATGGTTAGTCTTAAGATTAAATTGAAAGCTTTTGACAAAAAGGTTTATATGTAACTGTATCCCCCTTTTTTAATTTAATTTTATTTTTTGACCCATGAGTCTCAAAAAGGCAGCTGTAGTACACATACCTATAGGCAGGGATCAAGGTGTAAATTTCATCAAATTTGTCCATTTTTTTTGGGTGACTGCATGTTGTTAATTTGGGAAGCAAACTTAATTCCTTAAGTTAAATTACCCTACAGGTAAAAGAGGAAGTTACAAGATGATACTGCATAACACAAAAATTATAGAGAACATTTGTATATGTTAATCCCAAAGTTATTATTACATAAATTTTAAGTAAAATACCATGTAATTTTAAATTAAATACACATTAATAAAATATAGACCCATGTCCCTCTCCCGCCCCTCCCACCCCTCCTGGTTCACCATTTCAGTCAGTTTTCTGATGCAGTCTTTCTGTTGTTGTTCTTTTAATATGCATCCCTCTTCGCAAGAAATATTAATAACTGGGTTATTGATGCTAACATCCACATATGAGGGATACCATTCGTCGTTTGTTTTTCTGTGATTGTGTTACTTCACTTAATATAATATCCTCTAGCTCCATTATTTACCTGCAAAGTTCATGTTATCATCTTTCTTTATTGCTCATAGAACTCCATTGTGTCAGTTCCCACAATATTTTCTATCCACTCAGTTGAGGGGCATTGGGTTGGTTCAGATTTTGGTAGTTGTGAACAGGCGGGCAATAATCTATCTGTGCGTGTTTCTTGTGCAGTAAGATGAGTCTTGTGGTATATACTAGGAGTGGTATAGGACTGGGGACCAAATGCAAGCTCATTTTGAGCTTCTAAGGGTTCTCCACACTGCTTTCCATAGTGGCTGTACAAGTTTTACATTCCCACAAGCAGTGGATGCAGTGTTCCTCCTTTCCCCACAACCTCGCCAGCACTTTGTATCAGTCGTATTCTGATTGACTCCTATGATTATGGTTTTTATTAGTTTCTTTTCCTAGGTGTTGAGGATAGTTGCTTTTCTTTTCTGCCTTTGGAATTGCTTCAAGTTATTTTCTGGAGAGTTTTGGTTATCCGGAATGATCATTCTATCATCTTGCTTAAGTCATGGCAGATTTTTCTCTCTCCTCAACGTAAATGACATTTTTGCTGGGTAAAGTATTCTGGGTTGGTATCATAGTCCTTAACACTGAATGCTTTGCTCCATGTTGCTTCTTGCTTTCATGGGGTTTTTTTTGCAGCGAGAAGTCATTTGTGATTCTGATCGGTTTTCCCTTCTGATGTGACTTGTTTTATCTTGTGGCTTCAAAATTTTTATCTTTGTTTTGGGCATCTAGGCACTTTACTATGATATGGCGTGGGGAGTTTCTTTTACTTGATCTTGTTTATTTGGATTCATGTGCTTCTTGTATTTTGAAAGGTTCTGTCTACTTTTAGTTTAGGGAAGTTTTCATCTATTGTTCTTTTGAAGTATGCTACTCAATGACTATTCCTCTTGAGATTTTCTCTTCCTCTATTCATGATGTGGAAGTTTGGATCTTTTTCATAGTGTCCCTATTTCCTGGTGTTCCACTTTTGTGTATTGTTTTAAATTTTCTCATAATCTTTATTTGAGTTTTTTATTGCGCTATGTTTATCTTCCAAATCTGATATTCTTTGCTCAGCTCCTCCATTCTATTTCGAGGCTGTTTTCCTTTTCCTTCCTCTTATTGGATGAGTGTTCTATTTCCTTTTTCATTTCATCCGTGATTCTTATTTAATATATCATTTCCTTTTTGAGTTTCTCACAATCTCGCTTCGCTGCTCCTTACTTCGTTGGTGGCTTCCTTTTTCGGTGTTTCCACTTCCTTAAGGTGTATTTTTTCTCTCTCTAGTTCTTTCTGGAGTTTGTCAATCCCTTCCTTTAGTTCTCTGAATTCTTCTTTATGTTCTTTAATTTCTCTGCATAGGTCTGCAATTATTCCTCTAAGGTCTGTTTCTGGGGTCACATCCAAGGGGATCCCATTGTACCTGTCTCCTACAGGGTTGGTAGAACTTGGTGTGGAATTATCCTGTACCTTTCCCATGTTGTCCCTTCATCGTGTCCCTGGCATGTGGATTTCCGTTTTGTGATTCAGATCACAAATGCCTTTTCAGTGTGTGGAAGGCTGAAAGCTTCTTTTGTTTTGCTTACCTCCTTCTTACGCTTTTTTTTTCTTCTTCTCCCCCTCCTTGTTTATGGAGTGTTGACTTGTCTAGGCTTTCAGGCTTTCACTTTTGTTTATAGATTGGATATTGGAAGTCTAAGTCACTCTTCCTTTCCTGTTCTGAGAATTCTCCTAATCCAGTCCACTGGATACTCTCTCTTCCTCAATTCCAATTGTTGGGGGGGGGTATGCCTGGCTTAGCTCACACCCCGGCACCTGAGTCAGGCACCAGAGTCAGACCCAAGGTCAGGACCCCTTCTGGCTGCAAGGGGGGAAGGGCGACCCGCCGGGCTTAAGGCACAAACCTAGCCCCCGCCAGCCACCAGGCCCTCTGCACCAGACCAGAAATCAATTGTCCAGCACCACAAAAGTCACTCTGTCCTAAGCTTTTACCTGCCTAGAGCCATGTCGGGCGGCTCCAAGTGTTCCTCTCAGGTATGGAACTGGAGTCCAAACACATGACCCTACTGCGGTGCCTGAGGCAGGCACCAGAGTCAGACCCAAGCTCAAGACCCCTCCCAGCTGCAAGGGTTGAAGGGTGACCCGCCGGGCTTAGGGCACAAACCTAGCCCTGCCAGCCACCAGGCCCTCTGCCACAGACCAGAAATCAATTGTCCAGCACCACAAAAGTCACTCTGTCCTAAGCTTTTACCTGCCTAGAGCCATGTCGGGCAGCTCCAAGTGTTCCTATCAGGACCAGAACTGGAGTCCGAACACATGACCCTAGTGCAGTACCTGAGTCAGGCACCAGAGTCAGACCGAAGCTCAGGACCCCTTCCGGCTGCGAGGGGGAAAGGGCGACCCACTGGGCTTAGGGCACAAACCTAGCCCCCTCCAGCAACCAGGCCCTCTGCCACAGACCAGAAATCAATTGTCCAGCACCACAAAAGTCACTCTGTCCTAAGCTTTTACCTACCTAGAGCCATGTTGGGCAGCTCCAAGTGTTCCTCTCAGGTACAGAACCGGAGTCCGAACACACGACCCTACTGCAGTACCTGAGTCAGGCACCAGAGTCAGACCAAAGCTCAGGACCCCTTCTGGCTGTGAGGGGGGAAAGGCGACCCACCAGGCTTAGGGCACAAACCTAGCCCCCACTAGCCACCAGGCCCTCTGCCACAGACCAGAAATCAATTGTCCAGCACCACAAAAGTCACTCTGTCCTAAACTTTTACCTGCCTAGAGCCATGTTGGGTGGCTCCAAGTGTTCCTATCAGGTCCAGAACCGGAGTCTGAACACACAGCCCTACTGCGGTACCTGAGTCAAGCACCAGAGTCAGACCCAAGCTCAGGACCCCTTCCAGCTGCAAGGGGGGAAGGGCAACCCACTGGGCTTAGGGCACAAACCTAGCCCCTGCCAGCCACCAGGCCCTCTGCCACAGACCAGAAATCAATTGTCCAGCACCACAAAAGTCACTCTCCTAAGCTATTACCTGCCTAGAGCTGTGTTGGGTGGCTCCAAGTGTTCCTATCAGGTCCAGAACCAGAGTCTGAACACACGACCCTACTGCAGTACCTGAGTCAGGCACCAGAGCATGCTGTTTTTATTGTTTTTTTTTTTTTTTTTGTCTTTTTGAGACAGGGTCTTCCTGTAGCCCCAGCTGTCCTGGAACTCCACTCTGTAGACCCAGGCTGGCCTTTTGAACTCAACAAGATCTGCCTGCCTACTGCCTCCCAGTGCGGATTAAAGTTGTGTGCACCACACCCGGCAGCATGCTGTTTTAATTGGATACCTGACTTCTATCCTGCTCTTCCTTTGTTCATTTCTTCCTCCATATGAAACTTTTTGTGGTTTCATAAATAAGTATCTTTTTTTCATTACTTGAATATAGTTCTCTTTTTAAGTATTTTCTATAGACTTCACTTTCATAATACTTATCTGTGAAATGTCCCTATTTTCTACTTTTTGAAAACTTTGAGAGGCATAAGTGGCACATGACTTTAATCCCAGCACATTGAGATGTAGGTCCTCCCTAAGTGATCCCTGTGAGTTCAAGGCCAAGCCTGGTATACCATAGTGAGCCCAGGACAAGCCGGGACTAAAGGGAGACCCTGTCTCAAAAAGAACAAAAAAATAGAGGGGGAAAAAAATCATATACGTAGGAGAAGTAGCCCTGCTTTCTCACATACACTGAGCATGCTCATTGTAATTTCCCATGGAGCCAACTTGAAATCTGCCTAGCAGCCTGGCAACAGATGATGCAGCATCAGACTGAACCTATGGGAGAAAAAATACGCCATGACACACTACTACTGCTAGGGACCAATGGAGTCAGGGAAGGGTAGAAAAGTCTGCGCTGGATTCTGTAAATAAATGACCCTGTTTTGTTCTTTCACCTGGCTCCTGGGGTCACTCTGAGTGTTTCTTGCGCAATTTACTACCCATGCCCGAAGATGTGCCTGTGTTCAGGTGCACAAATAATCGTTTTGTTAAAAAATACATAATATTTATGATTGGATACTCAATATTATAAAAAAAAACTTTTTTATTTTCTTATTGTTTCGTTACTTTCAGGTACCTATGAAATAAATGCAATCCTAATGCATTTCTGGTGTTTTAGAATTTTGCTGAGTAGATTATTATTGTTATTCTATTGTTTACTCATCCTTAATTCAAATTTTGTCTTCCCCTTATAGATTTTTGTATTGTTTCATTGTTTTATTTTTTAAAATCTTTCTTATGATACATGATAGAGAGATTTTCATTTATAGACATAATATGTATATATATATATATATATATATAAAACATTTGAAATATTTCTACTTTTTGGATGTCCCTTTTTTCTCTAGGGCTGAGAAATTTACTGCTCTTACTTCATTGAATAGATTGTGTATAGCTTTAGACTAGGTTTGGTTTTTTGAATGTAGAATCCTCAGAAGCCTATTAATTTGAGATGATAACATTAGTAAGTGGAGTAATCTTAATTGACAGTTTAATGGCATGAAATAAATCATCCATGCATTGCTGGATTGTCATGTTCCTTAATCTTTATCTCTATTTATGTTTACATTTACTATTTTTGCTTTGTCTTTCATTCTTGACATTTTTTAGTCTTTTCATTTGGTGATTCCCTTTATTTTATTTTAAATATTTTATTTATTATTTTTATGTGTATACATGTATTGCCTACATATTTATAATTTCACCAGTGTCTTTCAATCCCCACAAAAGACAGAAAAACTCATCTGATCCCCTAGAACTGGACTTATATGGTAATTGTTGGTGCTGGGATTTGAACCAGGGTCTTCTGTGAGAAGAGCCAGTGCTCTTAACCACTAATCTTTCTAACCTGATTCCTTTTATTTTATTGATATTTCTATTGATTCTTTGAGAATTTAATACACTGTATTTTGATAATATTCAGCCTTCCTGCTCTATCTACTCTCATATCCAGCCCAACATCCTCGTTTCCTGTCCTCTATCTTTATTCTAAGGTCTACAAAGTCTAATTTATTTTCCCCAAATGCACTTGGTTGTAGCTCATTCCCTGGAGTCTGTTAAATGTACCAGGCATCAAGTTCATATTTTTTTCTTTCAATGTATATTTTTATTGAATTTTTAAGCACTTCATACAAAACATCTTAATCATATTTAGACCCCCTCCTCCCATCTGCACCCCACCAGATTTCATCAATTATATCACATTTTTTAAAGCCTATAAATTCAAGTTTGTGTACCAAGATGTCCCTCAGGACAAGTTAATCCACTTGAGTTTAGTCAGCCTATCTTGCATCAATCCCTTAAAGAAGATCAGCTCTCCCTCATTCAGCGATATCAGCTGCCAGTAGTTCTTCAGTTAAGGAGCCTGCTGTCCATTTTCCCAGTTCTATACACGTTTGTTGTCTGATTGAATTTGTATGTTGTCACCATTGCTATAAGTTTATATGAGAAAGTTCCCAGAGACCTGGAAGACTGTTTCCTTATGATGATGCACCAAACCTGGCTCTTACAATTTTTCTGTCCCCTCTTCTTCAATGGTCCCTGAGTCTTGGGACAATGAGGTTTAATAGAAGTCTTATCCAGGGCCATGCTCTTTGAAGTTCTTTATATTCTGGCACCCTTAAATAAACTGATGCTTCTTCCTCCAATAGCCTTTGGCTTCCAGTAGTTCCTAATATTTATCCATTACCTATGGCTCTTACAATCTTTCTGCCCATTCTTCCACAATGATTCCTGATCCTTTGGAGGATAGGGTATGATATAGCTATCTCATTTAGGTCCCTCAACTCCACAGTCTCCTATTTTCTGTATATTCTGTACATCTGAGTTTCTGTTTTAATCACCATCTGTTTTAAGAAAATGCTTCTGCGGTGGAAGCAAGAGATGCAATAATCTATGGGACTAACAATAAATCATTAGTTCATTTAATCATATGTCCATTTAGCAGGATAATAGTAATAGGTTCTCCTTTCTGTCCCGTGACCAGTCTAGCCACAGAATTTTGGCTGTGATTACATTGTCAGATATGGGCTTCATCTTGTGAAGTGGGCATTAAATCCAGTCAAAATCTTCTTCAGTTGTACCACTATTGCAGCAGTAGGCATATTATCATACTTGCAGGGTTCACAGATTAGTATGGTTGATGATTATTTTTCTCTTTCAGTATAATGCGTAATACCTTTTAGCACTATAAAGGCTAGCCAGTAGAAATAATGTTTCAAGGTCAGAATCAGCTTGATTTCTCCATGGTTGTTGTTATTATTATTATTATTATTATTGTTGTTGTTGTTGTATTTTACATACACGAGTGTATTGCCTGCAGGAGTGTAAGTGCACCCATGTCCTGCAATGCCTGTAGAGTCAGAAGAAGGTGTTAGAGTCTCCTCAAACTAGAGTGGTTGTTAGCTACTATATGGGTGCTGGGAATCAAACCTGGGGCATCTGCAAGAGCCATCTTTCCAATGAGCCATCTCTCCAGACCCAGTTTTTCTATATAAACCAAGCCTCTGCCTTCTGAGTACTGAGATTAAAAGCCAATTAATGTTACTCATACATACATTGTATGTGTGTTTTTAGGTGTGTTTATGCATGTATGTGGAAATCAGAGAAAAGCTGACCATTACAGTCTAGCATGTAAGTCCTGGTGATTGAAATCAAGTTTGGCAGCAAGAACCTTTAACCACAGGGCCATTTACAACCCCTAGTTTATAAGCTATAATTAGTAAATTAAGGATGGAATTGTTGAAGGGGGAAAGTGGAGAAAACTATGAATGATATGGAAAGAAAATGGAATTAAAGAAGGAAACAACTACCAGAAAAGCCTAACCAGGTGATATACAAGCTAAAACAAAACAAAGTATACAAGGCGAAAAAGACATTTGAAATAAAATGAAGTGGAAGATATATCTTCAGTAAGTGTTTTCAATAATTGAGATGATATTGTTTCACCTCCCCCATAGTTTTTTTTCAGGATTCACCACACTTGGGGAGTAGGGGGAATTGACATTCTCAATAATTAAGACATTAAGCCAGTATGTTCTTCTACCGAGTGAAGTTTCTATGGGCCAGAATTCCTCGTCATCATACTGCTTTATGTCTTATGTTTGGATCATTCTCTCTATGGGCAAACATTGACTGATGATCTAAGGTTGCATGGAAGAGCTGTATTTGCTTTTGTTATTGGGTGGTCTCTTTTGAGCCATTCATAAAACTCATAACACTCTTCCTTCATTCTTGTGTAATTCAGGCATGTAGTAGTGTCAGGGGGAGGTGCATTCACAAACTCCAGGGAACACATGGAGAATACAGTCCTCAAGATCCTCTGCCACACTCTGCCCATGTCTCTACAGCCATGACTATTCCAGCCATTTCTCCATCTATGGGATTTCCAGCCCCTGTTTGCATCTCAATAGCATGATCAGAGTCATACTTCAGTTTGTGTGCTGACTATATCTAGAAGAGACAGCACCTACTTGGCACTGGCAACTAAGGAACCCAGTCTGACCAGTGTGCTGAAGTTGTATGTCATTGGTCACTACACCAGGATGCTTATCTGCAAAGAAAATAACACCTAAGTTTTGTTCAATTCCTTCTCTTAAAGGAGTAGGAACTTTCTTATTATCTTGACTCCCTCTTTCTTTTTTTTTTTCTTTTTTTATTTTTGTATGTGTATGAATGTACTGTCTGCATGTAGGTCTGTGCACCCATGTGGTGCAATGTTGCAGAGGTCAGAAGAGGGTGTTGGATTCCTCTGGAACTGGAGTTCTCCTGGAATTGGAGTTTCAGATGGTTCTTGGCCGCCATGTGGGTGCTGGGGATCAAACCCGGTTCCTCTGTAAGAGCGGTCGGCCTTCTTAACCGCTAGGCCATCTCTCCAGCCCCTTGACTCCCTCTTTCATTGACTTTTAAAGAATGTCTTCTAATTCACCATTGTTAGTTGTGGAAATTTTACCTAAATTACTAACCTTTGATGCTGAGAGATGATTTTCTTCCTTAATGAAACCTATTAATTCTGCATAAATTCATATCAACTCATAATAATCGCAACCACAAACTTTTTTTTTGATAGGGGTCTCCTTAGTCCTAACCTTCCTAGAAGGTATGTTGCCAAAGCTGGCCTCTGTCTCAGAGTTTTTACTGCTGGGCTATATCTCTGGCCTACCTCTGCCTCTTGAGGACTGGGATTAAAGGCACATACCACTGTGCCAGGTGTCTTAAAAATTTTAAGAAGTCTATAATACATATTTATAAGAATCATTAATTTTGGAGTCTTACAGTGAGTGTCGTTAAGTGTTCCATTTATTGACACAAGTCAAAGTTACTCAGAAATTATAGAGAGTGAAGATGGCAAAGTTGGTTTGAGAAAATTTCTATTAAAATGTAACAGCAATTTTAAGAAGGAAAGATGTGAAATAATCATAGAAAGTCTATGATCAGATGCAAATTTTTGTAGTCAAATTGGCGAGTATAAAGAATATGTTTTCATGTTACCTATGGTTTATATTTTAGTGATATTTCTTTTTTCTTTTTTCTTTTTTTGAGACAGGGTCTCTTTATAGCCCCAGCTGTCCTGGAACTCACTCTGTAGACCATGCTGGCCTTGAACTCACAGAGATCCACCTGCTTCTACCTCCTGAGTGCTAGGATTACAGGCATGTGCCACCACGCCTGGCTTAAAGATGGTTCTTAGCCGCCATGTGTATGCTAGGAATTGAACCCAGGTCCTCTGCAAGAGCAGTCAGTGCTCTTAACCACTGAGCCATCTCTCCAACCTGTAGTGATATATCTAAGTAAAAGGCATGTATTCTTTTTTTTTTTTTAATTTATTTATTTTTATTTTTATATGTATGAATGTATTGTCTGCATGCAGGTCTGCGCACCCGTGTCGTGCGATGCCGCGGAGGTCAGAAGAGGGTCTCGGATTCCCCTGGAACTGGAGTTCTCCTGGAACCGGAGTCGCAGACGGTTCTCAGCCGCCATGTGGGTGCTGGGGATCGAACCCGGGTCCTCTGCAAGAGCGGTCGGCACTCTTAACCGCTAGGCCATCCCTCCAGCCCAAAAAGGCATGTATTCTTAAAATGAAGTATAAAATTTTTTGCAGCTGAGTATCAAAGTTTCTTTTAATTTATTGAATGTATGTGTGAATGTATGTGTGTGTATATGTGTGTGTGTGTGTGTGTGTGTGTGTGTGTGTGTGTGTGTATGAAAGAGAGCACATATGCCAAGGTGTGCATGGAAGTCAGAGGACTATTTTGGGAAGCAGCTATCTTATTACACTATGTTGTTTATGAGGATTGAACTCAAGTGTTCAGGGTTAGCAGCAAGTGTTTTTACTGATGGGCCATCTCTCTGGCCTGGTGACTACTTTTGGTAAGAAAAGACTGCAAATTCATCATCTTCCAAAAATATGAACTTATTGATGCAGGATTATGGTGTCTTATCATAAGTGAAATAGGCATCATTGAATTTGGAATACCTGAAATATGAAAAGAAACTCCTTCAGCAGAAATTGATAACTATGATAGATGACCAAAAAAAATCTGAAATACTTGAAGACAAAGAAAAGAAACTTGAGCAAGAAGTAGTTAACATCAAAACTCATTTGCCTATGGTAGAACATAGTGAGGCTGAAAACTATATATGAGAGGTTGAAGAAAGAACCAAAGAGCAAATTATGGAAGCATTAAATGCTGCCATTCTAGTTTTACAGGTTAATACATTTATTTGCAATTGGTTTTTTACTAAAAACTATTTTTCTCTCCTTAATTCTTATTGAGCTTTTTGTACATTTCATACAACACTTCTTAATCAAATTTAGACCTGTTCCCCCTCTCACCAGGGATCATGCATTCTGCCATACATGTTAAGTCCCATCTTGCACCTTTTTCTCAGTCTTTTTTAACATTTTTGATACAGAAATATACAGTTTTGGTCAGTTCTTTGATCAGGTCTTTTTTGTCCTTGTTGTTGCCTTTCATTTAGTATTACTCCAAAATATGTATATATATATATATATATATATATATATATTCCACATATACACAAAACTTACAGAGTGAAAAAAAAACCCATATTTTCACACAAAAACATATTTGCTAAACACATTATAAAGTCGTCCAGGAAAAAACAAACTTCGATCCTACTTGAATGAAGCACAAGCAATAGGATATATCAGGTTATTAAGGCAGCATTAAGTTGTTATGGTAGGTTACTCTTGTTATAGACATAGATGTTATCGATGAGATGTTGATCCACGAACTACATTTTCCTGTTAAATATGACGGGTCTTACTGTGGCTTATGATATCATACCAGCTTTACATTCTTCTACCAAGGGTAGGAGTAAATATTATTTTAAACCTGAAACCATTTTATCAGAAGAAACAAATGTCTTATTGTTTTGGACAAATAAAAACAAAAGAAAAGAAAGAACATCGTATTTTACAAAGAGAGGGAGAGGTAAATTACATGTGAAATATACATTTAAAATAGTTTTTACAAACAAATTACACCAAATGCTGGAGAGGTTGTGGTGAAGGAGGGAACACTCATCCAATGCTAATGGGAAGTTAAAACTCGTACAACCACTGTGGGAAAGCAGTGTGGAGGAACACTCTAAAAAGACTCAAAATGAGGACCTACCACCTGATCCAAGCCATCTACCATTCTGGGTATATACCCCACAAGACTTATCCCTTCTGCAAAGGAAACATGCACATCTATGTTTAAGCTTTGAAGCTTCTTTTTCACAATAGCAAAGAGTTGAAACCAGCTTTCAAATGCCCCTCAAGTGTTTGATGGATAACAAAATTAGATGGTACATCTTCACAATGAGTTCTATGGCAGCAGTAAAGAAAAGAAGACATCATGAGATTTGCATGTTAAATGATGGATACAGAAGCCATTAGTGCAGTTTAAAGATGAAAAAGTAACACAGTCCCAGAAAACAAATGGAGGAATGGTCCCTCATTTGTGGATTGTTAGTGACAAATCCCCCAATTGAAAGAAATAGTCTGAGCAATATTATTGTTATATTTCTTTCTATTCTGAAAGCAACTGTGGATGTTTAAATGTCATATCCTAATGAGGTCCTAGAATTAATCTTGACCACCTACTTTCCAAGGCATGTTGGTAATTAATGTACATGGCAGAAGGTATTCATATTCACATTTTAGAGATATATAAAATTATAAGAAAAAGTATGAAATCAACCCTAACATAAAAAAGTGACTGGGATGTTCGAACCTTTTGTTTCAATAGGTCACTGGTGCAAGTAGTTCCACTCGTTAAAATATGTTTTGAATAATTGTTATATTATGTGATGGTGTGTGTGTATGTGTATTGGTATATATATAATATTATATATATAATACTAATATATTATATATGACACCATACACACACACCTCACCATACAATATATGCAATATTATATATAAAATATACTAGTATAATATATCATATACATATTATAATAAATAGTATATTAAAAGAAAAGAACAAAAGAAAAAAAACCCTATAAAGAACACAAAATGTATATCTGATAAAAAAAAAAAAAAAAAAAAAAAAAATAAAAAAAAAAAAAAATTAAAAAAGGGACTGAGAAAAAGGTTGCAAGATGGGACTTAACATGTATGGCGAGAATGCATGATCCGCTTGTGAGGGTGGGAACGAGGGGGTCTCAAATTTAGATTTAAGAAGTGTTGTATGAAATGCAAAAAAGCTCAGATAAGAATTAAGGAGAGAAAAATAGTTTTTAGTAAAAAACCAATTGCAAATAAATGTATTAACCTGTAAAACTAGAATGGCAGCATTTAATGCTTCCATAATTTGCTCTTTGGTTCTTTCTTCAACCTCTCATATATAGTTTTCAGCCTCACTATGTTCTACCATAGGCAAATGAGTTTTGATGTTAACTACTTCTTGCTCAAGTTTCTTTTTCTTTTCTTCCAAGTATTTTCAGGATTTTTTTTTGTCATCTATCATAGTTATCAATTTCTGCTGAAGGAGTTTCTTTTCATATTTCAGGTATTCCAAATTCAATGATGCCTATTTCACTTATGATAAGACACCATAATCCTGCATCAATAAGTTCATATTTTTGGAAGATGATGAATTTGCAGTCTTTTCTTACCAAAAGTAGTCACCAGGCCAGCAGAGATGGCATCAGTTTAAAAACGCACTTGCTGCTAACCCTGAAACACTTGAGTTCAATCCTCCATAAACAAATTTAGTTGTAATAAGATTAGCTGCTTCCCAAAAATAGTTCCTCTGACTTCCATGCACACCTTGGCATATGTGCCTCTTCTTTCATACAGCACACCACACACACACACACACACACACACACACACACTAAACACACAACAATACAACAATACATTCACACAACATTCAATAAATTTAAAAGAAACTTTTGATACTCAGCTGCAAAAAATTTTATACTTCATTTTAAGAATACATGCCTTTTTGGGCTGGAGGATGGCCCCCTAGCAGGTTAAGTGCCGACCGCTCTTTGCAGAGACCCGGGGTTCGACCCCAGCACCCACATGGCGAGCTGAGAACCGTCTGCGACTCCATTCAGGCTATTCCAGGAGAACTCCACGTTCTCAGGCGAGTCCTGAGACCTCTCTTCTGACCTCCGCTGGCAGGTCGGCCGCACCGACTGTACGGTGCGCCAGACCTGCATGCAGACCAATACATCAGTACATATAAAAATATAAAATAAATAAATTTAAAAAAAAAAAAGAATTATCAGGCCTTTTACTTAGGAGTATATCACTACAGGTTTGAGATATGGCTCAGTGTTAAAGAGCACTGACTGCTCTTGCAGAGGACCTGGGTTCGAATTCCTTACATACACATGGTGGCTAAGAAGAACCATCTTAAAGGCCAGGCGGTGGTGGCACATGCCTGTAATCCGTAGCACTCAGAAGGTAGGAAGCAGGTGATTCTCTGTGTGATGTTCTTAAGGTCCATGGTCTACAGAGTCGGGATTAGGACTAGATGATATCTCAGGACAGCTGGGCCTTATAAAGGAGACCCGTGCTACAAAAAAAGAAATAAAGAAAAAAGAAATATCACCTTGAAGAATATAAAAACCATAAGGTAACATGAAAAAACATATTTCATTTATGGACTCGCCAATTTGACTACAAAAAATTTGCATAACTGATTGCATTAGAACTTTCTATGATTATTTTCACATTCTTTCCTTCTTTAAAAATGCTGTTACATTTAATAGAAATTTTTCCAAAACCAACTTTGCCATCTTCACTCTCTATAATTTCTGAGTAAACTTTGACTTGTGTCAATAAATGGAACACTTAACGACACTCACTGTAAGACTAAACGGCCAAAATTATAATTCTTATAAATATGTATTACACTTAGACTCCTTCTTAAATTTTTAAGGACACCTGGCACAGTGGATATGTGCCTTAATCCCAGTTCCCAAGAGGCAGAGGTAGCCAGAGAGATATCAGCACCAGCAGATAAAACTCTGAGACAAGAGGCCAGCTTTGGCAACAAATACCTTCTAGGAAGGTCTTCAAGGACGTAAGGAGACCCCCTATCAAAAAAAAAAGTTTGTGGTGCGATTATTATGAGCTTGATGATGAATTATGCAGAATTAATATTTCATTAAGGAAGAAAATCACTCTCAGCATCAGAAGGTTAGTAATTTAGGTAAAAATTTCCACAAACTAACATGGTGAATTAGAAGACAATTCTTAAAAGTAGTCAATGAAAGAGGAGTCAAGGGGCGAGAGAATTGCCTAGCGGCGGTTAAAAGAAGAGGGGAAGCCGACTCTTACAGAGGAACCGGGGTTTTGATCCCCAGCACCACATGGCGGGCCAAGAAACCAGTCTGGAAAACTCCAATCCAGGAGAACTCCAGTTCCAGAGGAATCCAACACCCTTCTTCTGACCTCTGGCAACATGCACCACATGGGTGCACAGACCACATGCAGACAGTACATTGCCATACACATACAAAAATAAAAAAAAGAAAAAAAAAAAGAAAGATGGGAGTCAAGATAATAAGAAAGTTCCTACTCCTTTAAGAGAAGGAATTGAACAAAACTTAGTAGTTATTTTCTTTGCAGATAAGCATGTCCTGGTTTGTAGTGACCAATGACATTACCAACTTCAGCACACATGGTCAGACTGGGTTCCTTAGTTGCCAGTGCCAAGTAGGTGCTGTGTCTCTTCTAGATATTAGTCAGCACACAAACTGAAGTATGACGTCTGTATCGATGCATTAATGAGATGCAAACAGGGGCTGGAAATCCGCATAGATGGAGAAATGGCTGGAATAGTCATGGCTGTAGAGACATGGGCAGAGTGTGGCAGAGGATCTTGAGGACTGTATTCTCCATGTGTTCCCTGGAGTTTGTGAATGCACCTCCCCCTGACACTACTACATGCCTGAATTACACAAGAATGCAAGGAAGAGTGTTTATGAGATTTTATGAATGGCTCAAAGAGAGACCACCCGAATAACAAGAAGGCAAATTACAGTCTTCCATGCAACCCTTAGATCATCAGTCAATGTTTGCCCATAGAGAGAATGATCCAAACATAAGACATAAAGCAGTATGATGACGAGGAATTCTGGCCCATAGAAACTTCACTCGGTAGAAGAACATACTGGCTTAATGTCTTAATTATTGAGAATGTCAATTCCCCCTACTCCCCAAGTGTGGTGAATCCTGAAAAAAAACTATGGGGGAGGTGAAACAATATCATCTCAATTATTGAAAACACTTACTGAAGATATATCTTCCACTTCATTTTATTTTTCAAATGTCTTTTTCCTTTTGTATTATACTTTGTTTTGTTTTTAGCTTGTAATCACCTGGTTAGGCTTTTCTGGTAGTTGTTTCCTTCTTTAATTCCATTTTCTTTCATAACATTCATATTTTCCCACATTTCCCCCTACAACAATTCCATCCTTAATTTACATAATTATAGCTTATAAACTAGAGGTTGAAATGCTCCTGTTGGTTAAAGGTTTCTTGCTGCCAAACTTGATTTCAATCACCAGGACTTACATGCTAGACTGTAATGGTCAGCTTGTCTCTGATTTCCACCACATGCATAAACCACACCTAAAAACACACATGACGATATGATATGTATGAGTAACCATATAATCTGGCTTTAATCTCCCCCAGTACTCAGAAGCGAGAGGCTTGAGTTTATATTAGAAAAAACTGGGTGTTCGGATGGAGAGATGGCTCAGTTGGAGACTGGCTGTTTTGCAGATTGGACCCGGTGTTCGATATCTCCATGACACGGCGGCAATAGAGTAACCACTCATTAGTTCGTAGGAGACATCTAACACCTTCTTCTGACTCTACAGGCATTGAGGGACATGGTTTGCACTTACACTCCTGCATGGCAATACACTCGGTATGTAAAAATACATACAACAACAACAACTTAATAAATAATAATAATAAATAATACCACAAACCATGTGAGAACATCAACTGATTCTGACCTTGGAAAACATTATTTCATACGGCTAGCTCCTTATAGTGCTAAAAGGTATACGCATATACTGAAAGAGAAAGTAATAATCATCTAACCATACTGTAATCTGTGCAACCCTGCCAAGTATGATAACTATGCCTACTGCCTGCCAATAGTGTACAACTGAAGAGAGGAATTTCTGATTGGATTTAAGCTCCATTCACATTAGGATGAAGCCCATATCTGACAATGTAATCACAGCCAAAATTCTGTGGCTAGACTGGTCACGGGACAGAAAGGAGAATCTACTACTATTATCCTGCTAAATGGACATATGATTAAATGAACTAATGATTTATTGTTAGTCCCATAGATATTGCATCTCTTGCTTCCACCGCAGAAGCATTTTCTTAAAACAGATGGTGATTAAAAAATAAACTCAGAAGTACAGAAATATACAAGAAAATAGGAGACCTGTGGAGTTGAGGGACTCTAAATTGAAGATAGCTATATCATACTCCATATCTCCAAAGGATCAGGAACATTGTGAGGAAGAGTGGGCAGAATAGGATTGCTAACGACCATAGGTGAATGCCTGGCACTAAATATTAGGAACTACTGGAAGCCAAAGGCTATTGGAGGAAGAAGCATCAGTTTATTTAAGGGTGCCAGAATATAAAGAACTTCAAAGAGCATGGCCCTGGATAAGACTTCTTATTAAACATCTCATTGTCCCAAGACCGCTCAGGGACCATTGAAGAAGAGGGGACAGCAAAAATTGCTAAGAGCCAGGTTGTGGTGCATCATCATAAGGAAACAGGTCTCCAGGACTCTGGGAACTCCTCATATAAAACCTTAAGTATGAGCAATGGTGAAAACATACACAATTCAATCAAGGACAACCTAAACGGTGTCATAAGAACTGGGAAAATGGACAGCAGGCTCCTTAACTGAAGAACTACTGGCAGCTGATATCCGCTGAATGAAGGGAGAGCTGATCTTCTTTAAGGGATTGATGCAAGATAGGCTGACTAAACTCAAGTTGGATTAACTTGTTCGCTGAGCGGAGCATTCTTCGGTACACCAAAACTTGAATTTATAGGCTTTAAAAATGGTAGATTATTAATTGATGGAAATCTGTGGGGTTGCAAGATGGGAAGTGAGGGGGTCAAATATGGATTAAGATGTTTTGTATGAAGTGCTTAAAAAATTACAATAAAAATATACATTGAAAGAAAAAATATGAACTTGATGCCTGAAGGTACATTTAACAGACTCCAGGGAATGAGCTACAACCAAGTGCATTTGGGGAAAACAAATCAAGACTTGTTAAGACCTAGAATGAAAGATAGAGGACAGGAAACGAGTGAAATGTTGGGCTGGATAGTGAGAGTAGATAGAGCAGAGGAGGCTGAATATATCATAAAATACAGTGTATTTAAATTCTCAAAGAATCAATAGTAATATCAATAAAATATAAAAGGAAATCAGGTTAGAAAGATTAGTGTTAAGAGCACTGCTCTTCTCACAGGAAAGCCACTGGTTGTCAAATCCCAGCACCAACAATACCATATAAGTCAGTAGGGATCAGTCATGAGTTGTTCTGTTCTTATTGTGGCAGGGATGAAAGACACTGGTGAAAGTTATAAATATGTAGGCAATACATGTATACACATAAAAATACATAAATAAAATATTTAAAATAAAATAAAGGGAATCACCAAATTGAAAAGACTAAAAAATGTCAAGAACTGAAAGACAAAGCCAAAATAATAATGAAAATAAATAGAGATAAAAGATTAAAGGAACCATGACCAGCCACAAATGCATGGATGATTTTATATTCATTGCCCGATTAAAACTTGTCAATTAAAGATTACTCCTACCTTACTTAATGGTTTTCATCCTTCAATATTTTAATAGGGCTTCAGGATTCTATCATTCAAAATAACCAAACCTAGTCTAAAGCTATACACAATCTATTCAATGAAGTAAGAGCAGATAAATTTCTCAGCCCTAGAGAAAAAAGGGACATCCAAAAAAGTTAGAAATATTTCAAATCCTGTTTGTATATATATATATAGTAATAGATATATAGTATATACTAACATATGTATTGTATATAACATGAAATCTCTCTTATCATGCTATCATTAGAAAGATTTTCAATAAAATAAAACAATGAAACAATACAAAAATCATGATAAGGGAAGACAAATTTTGAATTCAAGTCGATGAGTAAACTAAAAGAATAACAATATATCTACTCAGCAATTCTAAAACCAGAAATGCATAGGATGATTTATTTCAGGTCCTGAAAGTAATCTGCCAATCAAGATTATAGAATGTAACAAAAAGTTATGTGTCATCCTGACACAGGACTCTTACGGGCATGGGTAGAAATGCGCAGAGTCAAACACCAGACCCCAGGAGCCAGGTGAAAGGCAAAAGCAGGGTCATTTATTACAGAAATCAGGCAGACTTTTATACTCCTTCCCTGAATCCCATTGGTCCCTAGCAGATGCGTAGTGTGTCAGGAATCTTTTCTCCCACAGGTTCATCTGAGGCTGCATCATCTGTTGCCAGGCAGCTAGGCAGATTTCAAGTTGGGCTCCATGGGAAATTACAACTAGAGCAGTATGAACAAAGGGCAATGCCCACAAGAGTTTCCTTCTTTCTTATCTTTTGACACCAGGGTCACTATTCCTATCCCAGGTATCTGTTCTCTTTGCGACCTCCTCTTCTTATGACATTGCCCCATTAGTCTCGGCTGCCTGGAGACTCACCATGGGTATCACCTGGACGACGCTGCACTCAAGTCCAGTGGCTAGCTCATCACTGCTCACGAAAATCTGCATGCCGCTCAATTTTCAGAAAATGTGTAAAAAGGACATTTCCCAAGATAAAGGTAATATGACAAAGTGAAGCAAGAAAACTAAAAAGAGAAACTAGTATTCATAAGAAAAAAGTATACTTATTAAAACCACAAAAGTTTCATATGAGGAAGTAAAAACAAAGGAGAGCTAGTAAAGAGGTAACAATTAAAACAGGCTGCTGCCGGGTGTGGTGGCACACACCTTAATCCTAGACTGCAGAAGACAGAGGCAGAGCAGATTCTTTGCTGAAGGTGCCTGTTCAAGCACAGCGTCGCCTTCTACAGAGTGGAGTTCCAGGACAGGCTTGGGGCTACAGGGAAGACCCTGTCTCAAAAGACAAAAAAAATATAACAAAAACACAATTAAAAACAGCAATGCTCTGGTGCCAGCTCAGGTACTGCATGGGTCGTGTGTTGGACTACACGTTCTGGACCTGATAGGAGCACTTGGAGCCCACATGCTCTGGGCAGGTAAAAGCTTAGGACAGAGTGACTCAATTTGTGTGTGCTGGGCAATTGATTTCTGGTTTCTTGCTGGGGCAGAAGGGGCCTGGTGGCTGGCAGGGACTAGGTTTGTGCCCTAAGCCCAGCGGTCGCCCTTTCCCCCTTGCGCATCGGTAGGGGTCCTGAGCTTGGTCGGACTCTGGTGGCTTTGACTCAGGTACCGCAGTAGGGGCTTGTTTGTGTTCGGACTCCGTGGTTCTGACCTGATAGGAACACTTGGAGCCACCCAACATGGCTCTAGGCAGGTAAAATTAGGACAGAGTGACTTTTGTGTTTGGACAATTGATTTCTGGTCTGTGGCCAGAGGGCCTAGGTGGCATGGCAGGGCTAGGATTGTGCCCTAAGCCTGGTGGGTCACCCTTCCCCCCCTCACAGCCATGGAAGGGTTCCTGAGCTTGGTCTGACTCTGTTGCCTGACTCAGGTACCATCTTAGTAGGGTTGTGTGTTTCGGACTCCTGTTCTGACCTGATAGGAACACTTGGAAGCCTGCCCAACAATGGCCTAGGTACGGTAAAAGCTTAGACCAGAGTGACTTTTGTGGTTGCTGGACAATTGATTTCTCTGTCTTTGGCAGAGGGCCTGAGATCTGCTGGAGGGGGCTAGGTTTGTGCCCTAAGCCCGTGGGGTCACCCTTCCTCCCTCGCAGTCCGAGGGTGCCCTGAGCTTCAGGTCTGAGACTTCTGTGTGCCCTGACTCAGGTCTGCACTAGCGGTCATGTGTTCGGAACTCCCAGGTTCTGGTCCTGATAGGAACACTTGGAGCTGCCTGACATGGCTCTAGGCAGTAAAAGCTTAGGACAGAGTGACTATTTGTTGGTACTGGACAATTGATTTCTGAGTCTTGTTACTGGCAGAGGGCCTGGTTGCTGGCAGGGGCTAGGTTCTTGCCCTAAGCCCGGCGGGTCACCCTTCAACCCTTGCAGCTGGGAGGGGTCTTGAGCTTGGGTCTGACTCGGCGCTAGACCGCAGTAGGGGTCGTGTGTTTGGACTCCAGTTCCATACCTGAGAGGAACACTTGAGCCGCCCAACACATGCTCTAGGCAGGTAAAACTTAGGACAGAGTGACTTTTGATGGTGCTGGACAATTTATTTCTGGTCTGTGGCAGAGGGCTTGGTGGCTGGCGGGGGCTAGTTTGTGCCCTAAGCCCGGCGGGGTTTTCGCCCCTTCCCCCCTTTGCATCCAGAAGGGGTCCTGACCTGTGGTTCGTGACTCTGGTGTCTGACTCAGGTGCGGGTGTGTGGGCTAAGCCAGGCATACCCTCCCCCAACTCGAGAATTGAGGAAGAGAGTATCCAGTGGACTTGGGATTAGGAGAATTCTTCAGCAACAGGAAAGGAAAGATGCCCCACCCTTGACTCCGGAAAAAATAATCCAATCTTTATAAACAAAAGTAAAGCCTAAAACCTCAGTCAAGACTTAACCACTGCGCATTAAACAAGGAGGGCGGAGAAGAAGGAAAAAAAAAAGCGTTAAGAAGGAGGTAAGAAACAAACAAGGAAAGCTTTCAGCCTTCACCACCACTGGAAAAGGCACCTTGTTGATCCGATAATCACAAAACAGGGAAATCACATATTTGCCGGGACACGAGGAGAGACAACATGGGAAAGTACAGATAATTCCACACCAAGTTCTCACCAACCCGTATGGAGACAGGTAATAGTGGGATCCCTCTTGGAATGTGACCCCAGAAACAGACCTATAGGAGGAATAATGCAGACCTACCTGCAGAGAAAATGTAAAGAACATTAAAAAAGAATTCAGAGAACTAAAGGAAGGGATTGACAAACACTCCAGAAAGAACTAGAGGTAAGAAAAAAATAAACACCTCTAAGGAAGTAGAAACACCGAAAAAGGAGCCAACCAACGACAGAAGAGCACGAAGAAGAGATTGAGAATTACGCAAAAAAGAAATTGATTATTATTAAATAAAATCACAGGATGAAATTGAGAGAACAAGGAATAGAACACTCATCCCAGATCAAGAAGAAAGGGAAAGGAATAAAGCCCTCACGAAAATAGAAATGGAGGAAAGCTGACAAAGAAATCAGATCGGAAGTAACATAGTCACCCAAAAACTAAAAAAGATATTAACCACAATATCAAAAGAAATAAATCAAATTCCTAAACCAAATAACCAAAATGGAACAGACCGAGTAATATGGGACACTATGAAAAGATTCAACTTCCACATTCAAATAGATTAGAGGAAAGGAGACAGATATCTCAAGAAGAAAGATTAGTAGCATATCGTCTCAAAACAATACAATAGATGAAAAGCGCTTCCCCAAACTAATAAATAACAAACCATTAAATACTAAAAGAAGCACATAGAACACCATAATAAACAAGATCAGAAAAGAAACTCCCCACGCCATATCATAGTCGAATGCTTAGATGCCCAAAACAAAGATAAAATTTTGAAGGACCACAAGAGAAAAAACAGCACATACAAAGGAAAACCATACAGAATCGACAAATGGACTTCTTCGCTGCAAACATGAAAAGCAAGAGAGAACATGGAGCAAGGTCATTTCCAGTGTTAAAGACTATGCGATACCAAACCCAGGCCAATACCTTTACCCCCAGCAAAAATGTATGATTACAGTTTGAAGGAGAGAGAAAAATCTTCCATACTTAAGCAAGATGAATAAGAATGGTATTTCCGGAAAACCAACTCTCCAGAAAAACTTACGAGCATAAATAGGTTCACAAGAAAATCAGAAAAGCAACTATCCTCAAGCACCTAGGAAAAGGAAACTAATAAAAAACATAATCATAGGAGTCGAATCAGAATACGAAATGATACCAAGTGCTGGAGAAGTCGGTTTGTGGGGAAAGGGGAACACTCACCACTGCTTGTGGGAATCTGTTTAGAAAACGTGTACAGGCCAACTTATGGAAAGCAGTGTGGAGACCCTAAAGCTCAAAATGAGGCTTTGCCATTTGGACCCCAGTCATACCACTCTAGGTTATTATACCCACAAGACTCATCTTACTGCAGAATACATGCACAGATATATTTATTGCCGCCGTTTGTTCACAATAGCAAAAACTCTGGAACCAACCAAATGCCCCTCACAATGACTGACGTGATATAAAAATATGTGTACATGTACACAATGGGTTAGGAGTTCTATGCAGCAAAAAGAAAGATGATAACATGAACTTTGCAGGTAATAGATGGAACTTGAAGGACTATTATACTAAGTGAGAGTTGACACACAATCACAGAAAAACAAACGACAATGGTATCCCTCATATGTGGGATGTTAGCATCCAATAAACCCAGTTATTAATATTTCTCTTGGAAGAAGGGATGCATTAAAAGAACAACAAACAGAAAGACTGCATCAGAAAACTGACGAAATGGTGAACCAGGAGGGGTGGAGGGGCTGGGAGAAGGGACAATGGCTAATTTTATTAATGTGTTTTATTNTGTCAGCCCATGAAAGGAAACAGCCAGAATTGACCAGAATCCAAGACAACAGCTCCAGAGAGAGTGGACTGTTCTGCTTCTCATCCACTTGTGCCCCTTTTCTAAGCCCAGGGAATAATCTGCGGAAGAGGGGGCGTGGTAGAATGTAAGGGCTGCGATTGGGGTGAAGGGTGAAACTACAGCAATGTAGTCTGGACCCTCATTTGATTAACCTGATTGAACATACAACCCCTCACCCCCCGCTGGAAGGTGGGGCTGTGGGTGTTTGGGCACAACAGCCTGCAAATTGGTTATACATGAAGGATGCTTGTACTCATGGGTTATCACTTATAGCTAAAAAATGGGAAAAAAAACTGAGAGAGATATGCAGGACAGTCATGGCAGAATGCATGATCTCGGTTGGGGTGGGGATGGGGGTGAAGGGAAGGGGAGATATGCCTGAACTGAATTGGAAAATGATGTATGAAATGCACAAAGCATCAATAAAAAAAATGTTGTGAAAAAAAATAAAAATAAAAAAAAATAAAATAATATTACTAAGGAAAGTCTTTACACTGTTCTTAGGGAATCATCTGACTAGTTAGTAAAATATGACTGCTTAAGGGGAAATTAAAATTGTAGCCAAGAAATTAAAAAGTGCTATTGAATTGTTGATAAATTCAATTATTAAAAATTGGTATTTTCCTAGGTGTGTTGGGACACACCTTTAATCCCAGCACTTGGGAGGCAGAGCCAAGTGGATATCTGTGAGTTCAAGTTCAACTTGGTCTACATAGTGAGTTCCAGTCCAGCTGTAGTGACGGAGAGACCTTGTCTCAAAAAGACAAAAACAATTTGTTAGTGATCATATTACATATGTAGTAACATAAAAATGTTTCATACAAAAAAATAATGAATCCAAGAGCTGTTTTTTGAAAGGATAAACAAGATAGACCTTTAGCTCAGTTGACCAAAATAAGGAAAGAAACAACTCCAAATTAGAGATGAAAATATTAGAGATGAAAAGGGAAACATCACGACAGATAGCCAAAAGATTCAATCATATGGTAATACTTCAATAATCTATAATCTACTAAATTTGAAAACTCAAGAGAAATGGATGAATACCTGAAATCATGGAATCCACCAAAACTTAACCAGGAAGAGATCAACAGCTTAAATAGACCACAGTAAAGGAGGAAATTGAAACTGTGATACAAAAGACTCCCAACTAAAAAAAAGCCCAGGTCCAGATGGATTCACGGCAGAATTCTGTAAGACATTTAAAGAAGACCTACAGCCACTACTACTCAAATTACTCAAGAGGATAGAAACAGATGGAAATCTCCCAAATTCCTTCTATGAAGTCAACATCACTCTCATACCCAAACCAAAAAAAGATGCAACCAAAAAGGAAAACTATAGACCCATTTCAGTAATGAAAATAGATGGAAAATTTTTCAACAAAATACTTGCAAACCTCATACAGGCACAAATCAAAAAGATCATCCACAATGACCAAGTTGGATTCATACCAGAGATGCAGGGATAATTCAACATATGTAAATCAATAAATGTCATAAAGCACATAAATGGACTGAAAGACAAAAACCACATGGACATCTCAATTGATGCAGACTTTTCTTTGACAAAATTCAACATGCCTTTATGTTTAAATTCCTGAAGGGAATTGGACTGGAGGGTACCTTACTCAACACGATTAAAGCCATATACACACAGCCAACATCCTAAATGGGGAAAAATTAGAAGCATTCCCCTTAAAGTCAGAAACCAGCAAGGCTGCCCCCTATCCCCACTCCTCTTCAATATAGTGCTTGAAATGCTTGTGAGAACAATAAGACAAGAAAAGGAAATTAGAGGAATACTAACTGGAAAAGAGGAAGTCAAACTATCTCTTTTTGCAGATAGTTTACCTAAGGGATACCAAAAATTCCACCAGAAAACCCCTAGAATCCATCAACAGATTCAATAAAGTGGCAGGATATAAAATTAACCTAGAAAAATTGGTAGCTTTTATGCCAATAATGAGCTATTGAAGAGGGAATACAAGGAGACTTTTCCACTCACAATAGCCTCAAAAAAATATCTAGGAACAAACCTGACCAAAGACACTAAAAATCACGTCAATCAAAATTTTAAATCCCTCGAGAAGGAAGTTGAGGAAAATACCAGAAGGTGGAAGGACCTCCCATCCTCATGGGTTGGAAGAATGAATAGAGTAAAAATGACCATCCTGCCCAAAGTAATATCCAGATTCAATGCAATCCCAATTAAAATCCCTGAGCTTCTTGACAGACCTAGAAAAAAAAAACCCTAAAGTTCATATGGAAAAACAAAAGATCCTGGATAGCCAAAGCAAACCCAAGGAAAAAGAGCAAGGGATGGGGGGGATTTCCATACCAGACTTCAAACTATATTCATAAAACAGCCTGGTATTGGCACAAAAACAGACCATAAATCATCAATGGAACAAAAGTGAAGATACAAACACATCCAATGAGCACATCCAATTTCAGCCACCTCATATTCGATGAAGGGGCCAAGAAGACTCAGTGGAGGAAAGACAGTACCAAATGGTGTTGGCATAACTGGATCACCACTTATAGAAGAATAAACTAAACCCTTACCTCTCACCATGTACAAAAATAAACTCCAAACAGATTAAAGTCCTCAATGTGAAACCCAAACTATGAAAATGAAAGAAGAAAACATAGATGTAGGAAAAGACTTTCTAAATCAGATAGCAGCTGCACAAACAATATGGTCAACAATTGACAAATGGGACCTTATTAAACTCAAGAGCTTCTGTACTATGAAAGAATCAAGTGAAGAGAAAACTCACAGAGTGGGAGGAAACTTTCACCAGTGGTACATCTGATACAGTATTAACATCTAGGGTATATAAACTACTCAAAAAACAAAGGATCAAGAAAACAAATGACTCACTCAAAAGATGGAGTAAAGAGCTGAACAGAGACTTCACAAGTGAGGAAGTAAAGATGGCTGAGAAACATCTTAAAAACAGTTTAGTGTGGCTAATAATTAAGGAAATGCAAAAACCACCTTAAGATTTCATCTTACTCTGGTAAGTCTAGCTATGATCAAGAAAACAAAGGATACCAAATGCTGGAGAGGTTGTGGGGAAAGGGGAACACTCATCCACTGCTAGTAGGTATGCAAACTTGTATAACCACCATGGAAAGCAATGTGTGGAGAACCCTTAAAATACTTAAAATGAGGGCTGGAGAGATGGTGTAGCAGTTAAGAGCTCTGACTGCTCTTGCAGAGGACCTGGGTTTGATCCTCAGCACCCACATGGCGACTGAGAACTGTCTTTGAATTCAGTTCCAGGGGAATCCAATGCCCTCTTCTGACCTCCATGGCATTGCATGACTCGGGTGCACAGACCTACATGCAGTCAGTACATTCATGCACATAAAAATAAATAAATAAATAAATAAATAAATAAATAAATAAATAAATAAGACTTAAAATGAGCCTGCCACCTGACCCAGTCATACCACTCCTGGGTATATACCCACAAGACTCATCCTACCCCAGAGATATATGCACATCCATGTTTATTGCAACTCTTCACAATAGCAAAGAGCTGGAACCAACCCAACTGCTCCTCAACCAACCAGTGGATAAAGAAAATATGGTACATCTACACAATGGAGTCCTATACAATGGTAAAGAAAGATGACATCATGAAATTTGCAGCCAAATGGATGGAACTCAAAGCCATTATGCTAAGTAAAGTAACACAGTCCCAGAAAAACAAGTGATGAATTGTATCCTTCATTTGTGGATGCTAGCACCAAATCCCTAGCTGTATGTGTAACTGAGAAATGTTATTGTTGTATTTCTTTTTATCTAAAAGAAACTGAGCTGTTATAAGGTGAATCCCTTAATGGGATCTAGAATTAACCTACCACGTATTTTCAATTTTGGTATATGGGTGGAGGGTATGCATGCATACTTTAGAGTATAATAAAATTAAAGGGAAAATGTGAATCCCTATACATGTTTTGGAATTAACATACAGTTTATTTTCAGGCATCACAATTTTGGTATATGTGTGACATACTTATACGCATATTTTGGAGCAATATAAATTGGAGGGAGCAACAACAAAAGGACTGGGTCAAAGAACTGACTGAAACAGTAAACTTCAGCCCAAAACAATAAACCTCTGCATAGAAAAACTTTTAAAAGACTGAGAAAATATGCAAGACATGTATGGCAGAACGCATAGACTTGGGTGGGGTGGGAGGCATGGAAAGGGGAATGAGTCTAAATTGGACTGAGAAATGTTGTGTGAAATGCAAAAAACTTCAATAAAATATTTTCAAAAGAATGTTTCAAGCCTCAGGATATAACTCATTGTTAGAATATTTCCTTATTGTGCTGTGTGTTTGACCACAAAATAAAGTTTGACCAAAAATAATATTTTTGTTTAATCTTTTTGAAGAAGGGTCTCCCTGTCACCCCAGCTGGCCTGGAACTCCCTCTGTAGACCAGGCTGGCCTTGAACTCACAGAGATCTGCCTGTCTCTGCCTCCTGAGTGCTGGGATTAAAGGAGTGTCTCATCATGTTTGGCAAGATTCATTTTAAAAAATATTTTTATCGAATTTTTGTGAATTTCATGCATCTTAATCATATTTAGTTCTCACTTTCTTATATGAACTGCCCTATAGCCCACCCGCAGGACTTCAGTCATTTTGTCATATATGTTAAGTTTGTATCCCCACCTTAATTTTTTAAACTCTGACTTAGTGCAGTTGATAAATATTTTAAAGTCCATCACTTTTCTGTATCAGTAACTGAAAATTAAGGACATAACATATAATCACTAAATAAACTAATTAAAAATATATTTTCTTGAGCTTTTGTACATTTCATATAACTATTCTTAATCAAATTAAGACCCCTTCCTCCATCCATGTTCCCACACCCCCCAACCAGGCCTCATGTATTCTGCCATACATGTTAAGTCCCATCCAGTCAAGAATTTTACTCATCCACTGGAGTCTAGTCAGCTTAGCTAGAGATCATAAATCTTATTTGATGAGTGCTGTGCTGTCTACTTTCCCTCACCCAGTAGTAATCAGTCTCCAACAGTTCGAAGACTAGGGCAGGCCCATTGCCCATTTCCTGGCTCCACTCTGGGCCCTTGTCTGAGTTGGCATGGGTCCTGTGGTCAATGCTGTCGTTGCCACAAGTTCACCCAAGCAAGCTTCCAGGGCTGAAAATCTCTGTTTCCCTATGTTCATGGGCACATACCCTCTTATGATCCTTCTGCCCCCTCTTCTGCAATGTTCCCTTAGCTATGCATGGGTGAGGTATGATATAGGAGTCCCATCCAAGGACACATACTCTGCAGTCTCTTATTCTCTGAAACTTGGCCAGTTGCAGCTGACTGAGTGCATCGCACTTTGTTATATAACGAAGCTTCACTGGCGAAAGTTGAGGGATGCACTTTTCCATTCCCTGTTCCACTATGTTCTGTGAACCCTAGTTGTAGTAGTTCCAATGTACATATGTCACCTAGGGATGGGCATCATATATATATATATATATATATATATATATATATATTCTCTGTGTACAGCCAGTTGTGGAACTCTGTGATAGCCTCCATCTGTTGCAAAAAGAACCTTCTTTGATGAGTGCTGTACTGTGTACTTTTCTGTAAATATAGTGATTTGGATATGGAAAGAAATTTCATTTATCTAGAGGTATGACAGAGATATGGTTTTCTCTAGGATCTGTGATGTCTCCAACCTCTCATGAGTTCATTCCCATTGAGAAGGTCTTAAGTTCAAACAGATACATGTTGATTTCACCCTGGACACAGTGCTGAGGTAGTTTTTTGTGCTAGTCATTATGTTTATTCGGCTTTAGGACTGGGTTGGACCATTGACCAATTTCTCCTTTATCAACTTGCAGAGTATCCTCTAGAACTATGAGAGCTAAACTTCAGGCTTCCAGGTCCTGCTCCATTGCTCCAAATACTGTGAAGTATGCCCTTTCTTCAGCAGTAGGGTCTACAGTTCTTGGTGATAACCAAGTGCTTTGTGTTATTTGGGGAGTCTCTTGGAATACTTTGACCAACCACTCTAATGGAAGGCTCTTCTGTCTGGTACTATTTCATACAGCCCCCATATATACATATGCACTAATTTTCAGTCAACATATGTGCATTTCTCAGATGGTTTAAATGCAGTGTTGACTTTTCTTTAGTAACAATCTAAAGTTCATGATCTGTCAGAGCAGAGAAGAGACAATTCTGTTGCTTTACTAAGAACTGAAATGGAACATGAAATTAAAGATAAGGAATTCAAGTTCTCAAGTAAAATTTGAAGAGGATTCTTATAAAACTGAGTCAGAACTGTATAAGAAAATATATCAAGACCAATTAAAGATTACATTTTCACTGTTGGATCAAAGAAAGAAGTCAAAACACAAAATCCCAGAAAGTGTGTTGATTATTTTAACCTGTTTTTAGTGAAAAATCTCCATGAGAGCAGTAGAAAGGAAAGCCAAAAATACTGTTTTGCAAAATGGTGCCAGTATGTTACCATCCCTACATTGGTATACTAAGTGACCTTTCTTCTCTTGTTTTTTTTTTTTTTTGTGGTTTTCTTCTTCCTCCGTATTCTGTTAAAATTAAGCCGATATGTTATACTTTCAGCTAAGTTTTTCTAATTAATATATCTCAAGTTTATTAATTTTTCTTGTTTAGTATTCACTTAGTAGATGTATTGGTAAATTCAAGTGTTTGAGGGAACATCAGTCTATAATGTCAAAGAGGTCCAATGTCCTCTGGCACTACTAATGATAGAGGAAAGAATTAATGCATGCATGAAGGCAAGCATCGTTCATAAATTGGTTAAGTATAATTACTAAGTCAGTGTGAAAGGTAGTCTTTTTGGAAGACCAAAAGATCATGCCCCAAATCTGAATACCTGGTAAATGTGTTATGGACTAACCTCATGAGCTATTTTAGTTATTTGATTGCCAACTTTTTGCCTTTAGCCTTAGAGGTTGTTTCTCTGAATGATTCACTAGTGCAAATGCTTGATTTTTTGATTTCTTGATTTCTCCTAATGGAATGTATGGATAGTACAAACAAATGCTTGAAATTGTCATTGAAGGATAATTACAATTCCCTAAAATGACTTACCAAATACATTTGTAGGATTTATTTATATTGCAATTCTATATTTTGAAATAGTTCAAACTGATTCAATGTATTTATATATAACTGAAATGCTACTTTAGGGAAACTAAGTATGTCTACCATCTCACCTTGTTAATCTTCAAATTTATAAATATTTATAATGACTTTCTGAAAAAAAGTAGTACAGTTCTTCCACCAGGCAACAGTGTTGCCTGTAATATCACATAGCATTGATTCCCATTTTTTCCTCTTAAATTGTTTGAAATACTTATTACTTAGCAAAGAGTCATTCTAGAATTATAGCCACTTATTAAGAGAAATTTTAACAACTATTACCAAGTAGTCTTGAGACATTTCAAGTGCAAAAACTGCTTTAGGAGGAAATTCCACTTACTCTTATAGCATTTAAAAGATCAAGTATTTTAGGACCCATGTAAGAAAAAAATATATTTGAAGTATTTGTCTTTTTTAGTATTTACAAGACCAATGAGAAGGTACAGAAAGACAATGCCAGGCTTGTTGTGGAGAATAAGCTGAGCAGACCATTGCACAGGGGAAACATCTGCTGAAATTTTTCCAATGTAGGTTTGTATACAGGAGAAAATCTCAAACCAGAGCAAACTTGGGTGCCACTATATCACATCCATGACTTTAGAAGATGTATAATGAAATATGATCACATTTATCGCCCCCCATTTCCCATTTCCAACTCTCTCCATCCTCCTCAACATGTCCCCTTCTCAACCTTATAGTTCACTGAGTCCAGTTAGTCCTGCTCATATGTACATGGCTGTGGGAACATACCTTATCTAAAACACTCTCTGAAACTTTTCTTTTTTACACATATTTACAGATTAAATTTATTCAATAAATGGAAGTAAATTGATAAATTTTAAATTTATTTCAAATAAGTATCCAAATTAGATTTTAGAAAAAGAATATGACTACTATTAACTAAAGTTATGCTGTGAAATGGCTGGCTTCATTATTTTATTATTATTAATTCTATTACATTTTTGTTCATTTCCTACAATGCCTCTTATTCATATTTTGATCCCTCCATGGTCTTCTTCTGCCAGGTTTCATGCAGTCTTTCCTATATGTTAAGGCCTATTGTGTCAAGTTCATGTCCCCAGATGTCCCTCAGTGTGAATTCATCCACTGGACCCTGGTCAGCCTATCTAGAATCACTCCCTTATAGATGACCAACTCTCCCTCATCTAGCAGTGATCAGTTACTGATATTTCCTCAGCTAACATTGGGACTTTTTTTTTTACCCATTTCCCCTATTCTTTGCTGGGTTTTTATCTGGTTCGAGTCTGCAAGGGCCATGTGCATGCTGTCATCATTGCTGAAAATGTAATTTTCCATGAAAATTTCATGCTTGTGTACAATATATCTTAATCATAACCACTCCTCAGTTAAACCCCATTAACTGCCCCAAGACCTCTGATCATATTGTCCTCCAAACTTTATGTCTTCCTTTCATAATATTGTATTTATATATAATTACTTCAGTTTTATTGTGGTTTGAATTCTTCAAATTTTCCACATTTCTGAAGTATCTCCTAGGTTTAAGCCTCAATTGAAATGCAAGAGTGAAGATTTAAAAAAAAAAAAAAAAAGAAAAGAAAGTGAAGTTTTGAACACATAACTACACAGGGATGTTTTGATTTAAGAGTGAATAATGGAAATATGTTTTTACAATTATATAAACTTATAGTTACAGGAAATGTGAATTTATATTTAGGTTAAAATTCTATTTTTTTATTTTTACTTTATGCGTATGAGTGTATTGCCTGCATGTATGCAAATGCACGTTTTGAATAATGCCCATGGAGATCAGAAAAGGGGGTTGGATCCCCTGGAACTGGAGTTATGCACAGTTGTCAGATACCATGTGGATGCTGGGAACTGAACCTGGGTCCTCTGCAAGAGCAACCAGAGCCATCTTTCTAGGCCCTAAGAATTCTGTTTCCTTTAACAAGAATATAGAAAAAAATTCTTATTGCATCTTTACCCCAAACTTCTGCTTTCATTATGACTTTGATTCAGAGGGTTTTATCTATGTTATATAGTCTAGAAAAGTTTAAGTACCAAAGAAACTTTGGTTTTCTTTTGTTTGATTGCTGTGTGGTCATGAATCATTCTTTGCATTGCTTAAATCATTTTAACTTAATATTTGATTTAACAATAATTTTATAGTCCTGAGTTGTTTTGGCAAGAATAAGTGTGCTGAAGACTACATTCTTACTGATTTTCTGCCTACTTGTCCTTTCATTGTGAAGTAAGAGATACTGAAATTTCACATGACCAAGAATTTGTGTTATCAATTTTATTCTTTCATGTATTTTGGAGTTTCAGCTGGATTGTCTACATTTGCCACTGTGTGTTTTCTTTATTAGTAGATATTTTATTATTACAAACTGGTCTTTTTTATTTCAAGAATAGCTATTTTTCTACTTTGGTATGAATACAGCCACCCAACCCATCTCACTTACCTTAGTCAAGTGTTCAAACTGGGCTGAAGAGTTGGCTAGGTTGGAAAAAAAAAACACTTTCTGTGCAATCATGCACATGCCTACACACACACACACACACACACACACACACACACACACAATTTGCCTTACTTCTCTAGCTCCAGCACAATATTGTTCATTGTTCAGAAACTGAGACAATAAATACCCTTATCTTGTTCCTGATTTTAATGGGAATGCATTTTTTGTATATTGCATTTATTATGTTGAGATATGAGCCCTAAATTCCTAGATTCTCTAAGACTCTTATAATGAATGGAGGTGGGATTTTGCAAATGTTATTTTCTGCAACAAATGAAATGATCATATAGATTGTATTTTTTTAGTCTGTCTATATACTGGATTGCATTTATTGGTCCATGTATGCAGAACCATGCCTACATCACCAGGATGAAGTCATCTTGAGTATGGGGGATAATTTTTGTTGTGTTTTTGCATTCAGTTTATGAGTATTTGATTGAGTTTTTCAGTCTACAGTCATCAGAAACATTGACCATAATTTAATTCTTTCTTTCTCTCTCTCTTCTCTCTCTGTATCTGTCTCTGTCTTTCTCTCTCTCTCTCTCTCTCTCTCTCTCTCTCTCTTTCTTTCTTTCTGGGTGACTCTTTGGTTTCTGAGTAATACTGCCTTCATAGTCAGAATTTGTGAGTATTCCTTTCCTATTTTATAGACTAATTTGGTATTAGTTACTCCTTGATGGTTTACTAGAAGACTATGCTCAAACCATTTGGTCCTGTGCTCTTTTTTGCTGGAAGTTTATTTGAGGTTTTGCAAATTTCATGCAATCTATTTTGATCCCTTTACCCTATATGTCCCTCACCAGATTTCATGTACTTTGTCACATACATCCTTCAGTGTCTGTGCATCTACTCAAGTTTAGTTGACCAATATAATATCACACCCTTAAGGAAAACAGACTCCATAATATTTTTTTGTTTTATTGAGACACTGCCTCCCTGTAGCCCCAGCTGGTCTGGACTTTGCTATGTAGCTCAGGATGACCTTGATCTCAGTTGAGTACTGGGATTACTGTATGTATCTCATTGGTTGTTATGGGTCTTTACAATTATTTATATTTTTTCGTTTATTTTTATAGACTATATATGTATATTGGATTTTCTTGTTTAGTGGAATATAAGTTTTAAAGAATTGTCTTATGATTCTCAGAAATTCCTCATCTTCTCTTGGAATGTTTCCTTTTCAATCCTGACTTTTTAAAATTTGGATCCTGCCGGGTGTGGTGGCACACGCCTTTAATCCTAGCACTCAGGAGGCAGAGGAAGGCAAATCTTTGTGAGTTCAAGGCCAGCCTGGTCTACAGAGTGAGTTCCAGGACATCTGGGGCTACAGAGAGACCCTATCTTGAAAAGAATAAAAAATTGGATCCTCTTCTTCTTTTGGTTAATTTGGCTAGAGTTTTGTCAATTTTGTTAATATTTTGGTCTCTTTTTCATTGATTCTTTGCATTGTTTTTGTTTTCTTTTTATTTCACGAATTTCAGCCCTGATTTTGATTATCTCCTTTGATCTACTCTTTGTATTATTGATTGTCCTTGTTTTTCTAAGGTCTTCAGGTGCTTTATTAAGTTATTAGAATAAAAAAAGAAAAACTAATAAATTATTAGAATGAAATATCTCTAATTTTCTGGCATAGGCACTGGATGGTATCAACTTTCCTGTTAGGGCTGCCTTCATTGTGTCCCGTAGATTTTGTTATAGTGTTTTCATTTTCATTCAATTTTAGGAATGTTTCAATTTCCTTCTTGATTTCTTCCTTGACACAATTTTCATTTGACTGTGTTGTTTATTTTCCATGAGTTTGTGTGTTTTTTAGCTTTCCACTGTCGTTGATATTTGGCTTTATTTTGTCATGGTCAGATGGATTACAAACAAATGTTTTTCAAGTTTCTTAAATTGGTTGAAACTTGCTTTCTCTCAATCAACCATATTAATGTGATTGATTCTGAAGTAAGTTCAATGGACTGTGGAAAAAAATGTGTACTCTTTGGTGTTTGAGTTTAATATTATACAAACATATTTTAGAACCATTTGTTTTATGATGTCAAGTTCAGAGATTCTTTTTTCTCAATGTTCATTGATTTTTTTTGTGTTTCATACACTACAGCTTAATCATATTTAGACCCCCTCTTCCATCCACATGCTTCCACACTCACATACTCACACACACCAGATTTTACTCATTCTGTCTTATATGTTAAGGCTTATTGGGACAAGTTTGTGTACCCATATATCCCTTGGTGTGAGTTCATACACTCAAATCTAGTCAGCCTATATACAGTCACTTCCCTAAAGAAGATAAACTCTCCCTCACCCAGCAGTAATCAGCCTCTAATAGCTCCTTAGCTAAGGTCGGGGTCTCCTGCACATTTCCCCAGTTTTATGCTAAGTTTTTGTCTGATTGAATTAGCATAGGTCTTGTGCACGCTGTCACCATTGCTGTTAAGTTTATGTGTGCAAGTTCCCAGAGGCCTGGAAAACTCTGTTTCCTTATGATCGTGCACCAACCCTGACTCTTAAAATGTTTCTGTCCCTTGCTCTGAAATGGTCCCCGAGCCATGGGTGGGTGAGTTTTAATATAGGAGTCCTATCCAGGTCTATGACACTACAGCCTGTTATTCTCTACACTTTGACCAGTTTTGTCCTCCTGTGTGCATAGCCAGTTACAAAGCTGTGGATTGCCCCCAAGATAGAAGTTCTGCTACTGCACTGCTATAGTTTATTCTGTTGGCTTTTGTCATGGTTATTAGGTTTTGATGCTAGGGTTTGAACATTCATTAATTTTTTTCCTTTAGCAGCTTTTTTATTTACACATTTTAAGTGACGTGTTTATCTTGGGAAGTTGAAGTAGTCCCTATCTTTGCGTTGGAGTCCATCTTTGATTTTAGATCAGAGTGACTTTTTAAAATGAAATTGGGTGCCCATTGGTTTGGTGCATATATGTTTAGGATTTCAATATCTTCTAAATGGATTATTCTTTTAGTGAGGATGAAATGTCCTTCTATATTTCTTCTGACTAGTTTTCTTTTGAAGTGTCAGATATTAGAACCACTATGACAGCTGTATTAGTTTCTTTATTATACTATATTATATCTTTTCCCATTCTTTTACCATAAAGTGGTGATCAATAGTGAGGTGTGTTTCTTGGACACAGCAAAATGATGTATACTGTTTTCTATTCCAAACATTTAATCTATGTCATTTTATTGGGTAATTGAGTCCATTAATGTTGACGTTGAGTCCAATAATATTGACATTGATTACTTACTAGTACTTATTATTTTGTTGTTGTAGTGTTTTCTTTGGCTTCTTTTGCTTAACTCTCCTGGTGTTATTTATTTACTCTTCATGCTCTCTTGTGTATGTCTAATCTTCTTTCTGAGGGAATTATTTCTTCTAGTATCTTCTGTAGAGCTGGTTCAGGTAAATTCCTTAAACCTTTTTCTATTATGGAAAGTTTTCTTTTCTCCTTCTATTATGTCTGATAGTTTTGTTAAGTATAATATTTTTAACATTTTTATTGAAGTTTTTTGCAATTCATACAACATTTCTCGGTCCAATTTTGACTCATTCCTCTTTCCATGCCCCCCACCCCACCCACGTTCATACATTTTGCCATACATATCTTGCATCTTTTTCTCAGTCTTTTTTCTACGGAGAGGGTTATTGTTTTAGGCTGAAGTTTACTGTTTCAGTCAATGATTTATTGTTGTTCCCTCCAATTTGTATTGCTCCAAAATATGCATATACGTTCTTCACACATATGCCAAAATTACGACGTCTGAAAGTAAACTATATGTTAATTCCAAAACATGTTTAGGAATTCACATTGTTCCCTTTTAATTTTATATCACTCTAAAGTATGCATACATACCCTCCCCCCATCCATATACCACAATTACAAAGTCTAAAAATAAGTGGTAGATTAATTCTAGGGGATTCTAAGGGATTTGCATTATAATGGCACAGTTGCTTTCAGGTGATAATTGCTCAGTTTGCCTTACTACTAGGTATTTGGTGTTAGTATCCACAAATGAGGGATACCATTCATCATTTGTTTTTCTGGGACTTTGTTACTTCACTTTGCATAATATCTTCTAGTTCCATCCATTTACCTGCAAAGTTCATGATGTCATCTTTCTTTACCACTGAATAGAACTCCATTGTGTAGATGTACCACATTTTCTTTATCCACCTGTTGGTTGAGGGGCACTTGGGTTGGTTCCAGCTCTTTGCTGTTGTGAAGAGAGATGCAATAAACATGGATGCATATGTATCTTTGTGGTAGGATGAGTCTTGTGGGTATATACCTAGGAGTGGTATGACTGGGTCAGGTGGTAGACTCATTTTAAGCTTTTTAAGAATTCTCCACACTGCTTTCCATAGTGGTTGTATGAGTTTACATTCCCACTAGCAGTGGATGAATGTTCCCCTTTCCCCACAACCTCTCCAGCATTTGTTATCTTTTGTTTTCTTGATCTTACCCAGTCTTATCAGAGTGAGATGATATCTTAAAGTGGTTTTAATTTGCATTTCCTTAATTATTAATGATGTTGAACCCCTTTTAAGATGTTTCTCACCCATCTATACTTCCTCATTTGTGAAATCTCTGTTCAGCTCTTTACTTCATCTCTTCAGTGGGTCATTTATTTTCTTGCTCCTTTGTTTTTTGAGTAGTTTATATATATTGGACGTTAATGCTCTGTCAGACATATCACAGGTAAAGGTTTCCTCCCACTCTGTGGGTTTTCTCTTTTTTATTGATGCTTTGTGTATTTCATACATCATTTTCCAATTCAGTTCAGGCATATTTCCCCTTCCCTTCCCCCAAGTCCCACCCCACCCCATCCCAGATCATGCATTCTGCCATAACTGTCCTGCATCTTTCTCTCGTTTTTTTTTTTTCATTTTTTAGCAATAGGTGATAATTTATGAGTACAAGCATCCTTCATGTAAAACCAATTTGCAAGTAGTTGTGCCCAAACCCACACAGCCCCTTGGTCCCACCATCCAGCAGGGGGGCTTGTATGTTCAATCAAGTTGATCAAATGAGTGTCCAGGCTATATTGCTGTAGGTTCACCTTTCACCCCAATCACAGCCCTTACATTCTACCACGCCCCCTCTTCCACAGATTGTTCCCTAGACTTAGACAAGGGGCATGGGTGGATGAGAAGCAAAACAGTCTACTTTCTCTGGAGCTGTTGTCTTGGACTCTGGTCACTTCTGGCTGTTTTCTTTCATGGGCTGCCAGGTTGTCCAGGCATAACCTTTCAATCCTACTAATGAAGCACATGCAATTAGATATATAGGTATTTAAGCAGTATAATATATAGCCTTTCAATCCTACTAATGAAGCACATGCAATTAGATATATAGGTATTTAAACAGTACTAATTGTTATGGTAGGTTACTTTGGTATAGACACATGTTTGGATGGTATGTTAACCCATGAATTACATTTTCTTCTGTTAAGTATGACAGGGTCGTCGTGTGGTTTATAACATCTCCTAACCATTAGAATATGTAAGCTTGTGGCCTCAGCCGTGGGTTATTCCTCCAAGGAGAGAGCTAATAGCCAATTAGATTTGGGATATACAGACATATGGCTGCCACTGTTGCACAGTATTTCCAGGCAGATGAGATGTAGCTGGTGCTGACAGAGAAGTCTTGCTTGACTCAAGGAAACCTATATTTGCTTTATTGGTTTAGTGGCCTTTGGTAACACTCTCTGGCATTCCAGAGACCATCTGTATACTTGCAAGTGCGGTCTCCATACATCTTTCCCATGTTTATATCAGGTCTTCAATAGCAGGGCCTTATCGTCTCTCTTCCTGCAGATATCCCAGTTTGGAGGCAAGGAGCCTTTATCTTTTGTGGGGGCTTGGATCCCCTGGCCAACTTCTCCTAGGTAGAATAATCCATTGTTGATGTCAGAGCTCCTGTATTAATATATTTTGCTTAAGCACATAGCTTAAGGAGACTTTGCATTATATTTGGTTCTGAATAGAGAATAATCCTTTTCACAGTTTCTATGTCCATTTGTCAATTAAAGAAGGCAGTTTTACCGATTTTACAAGAGAATACCTGTATAACAGCTGGCTCCAATCTACAGCTGGAGAACGACCTCATCATCATCATATTTCTCCTTATTCTATGGGGGGGGAGTCTCCTATTGCCACTCGTCTTCAATATAGTACTTGAAACATTTGCTAGGGCAAGAAAGCATGAAAGCAAAATTAAAGGAGTACTCATTGGAAAAGAAGAAGTACAACTATCCCTCTGCAGATGATATGATAGTTTACCTAAGGGACATTAAAAACTCCACCAGAAAACTCCTAGAAACAATTAAAAGTTTGAGTAAATTGGCAGGATACAAAATTAACCTAGAAAAATCAGTAGCCTTTCTTCACACCAACAATAAGAAGTTGGAGAAGGAATACCTAAGAACAAACTTAACCAAAGACACCAAAGATCTCTACAACAAAAATTTTAAGTCCCTGAAGGAGATTGGAGAAGACATAAGAAGATGGAAAGACCTCTCTTTCTCATGTATTGGAAAAATAAATATAGTAAAAATGCCCAGAAAGGACCCATCTCCAGGACAGATCAGAGAGTAAAAGACCCAACTCCAGGATGGATCAGAGAGCAAAGGACCCGGCTCCAGGATGGATCAGAGAGTAAAGGACCCACCTCCAGGATGGATCAAAGAGTAAAAGACCTGCCTCCAGGATGGAGCAGAGGGCAAAGGACCTAGCTCCAGGATGGATCAGAGAGCAAATGACATGCCTTCAGTATGGATCAGAGAGCAAAGGACCTGTCTTCAGGACCGATCAGAGAGTAAATGACCCACATCCAGGATGGATCAGAGAGAGAAAAACAAAAACAAAAACAAAAACAAAAAACCCAGAAACAATAGAATGAATATCTATCTATCTATCTATCTATCTATATATCTCTATCTCTATCTAAAGAGATCTGTGTCCTGAAAAAAATGTCCATTCTACCCAAATTAATATACAGATTCAATGCAATCCCAATTAAAATCCCCAAGAGTTTCTTCACAGACTTGGGGAAAAAAATACTTAAATTCATACGGAAAAACAAAAGGTCCCAAATACTTAAAGCAACACTTAGCGAAAAGTGCAATACAGGGGGGATCACTATACCAGACTTCAAACTATATTACAGGGCTATAGTCATAAAAACAGACTGGCTAGGATCAGGAATACAAATGATACTAAGTGCTGGAGAGGTTGTGGGGAAAGGGGAACACTCATCCACTGCTGGTGGGAATGTAAACTTGTACAGCCACTATGGAAAGCAGTGTGGAGAACCCTTAGAAGACTCAAAATGAGCCTTCCATTTGACCCAGTCATACCACTCCTGGGTATATACCCACAAGACACAACTTACTGCAAAGATACATGCACAGCTATGTTTATTGCAGCTCTGTTCACAATAGCAAAAAGCTGGAACCAGCCCAGGTGCCCTTCAACTGACGAGTGGATAGAGAAAATGTGGTACATGTATACAATGGAATACTATGCAGCAGTAAAGAGGGACAACATCATGAAATTTGCAGGTAAATGGATGGAGCTGGAAGACATTATGTTAAGTGAAGTAACACAGTCCCAGAAAAACAAACGACAAATGGTGTCCCTCATATGTGGATGCTAGTACCAACAACCCAGATATAAATATTTCTCATGGAGAGGGAGGCATAGTAAAAGAACAACAGAAAGACTGCATCAGAAAATGGACTGAAATGGTGAATTGGAAAGGGGGGATGGGTGGGAGAGGGACACGGGTGTATATTCGATTAAGGCATATTTAATTGACGTGAGCTCAGCAAGTACCCAGTTTCGCCTAGACACTGTCTACAGGACACATGGTGTTTTAGGACTTAGTAAAAGTAAACATGTGTATATTAAACAACATTGGTTTACAGAATCTGATAAAAATGGTAATGCATCTGAATTAAATGGAGATATAATTCGCTGTTGCCCACATTTGCTTTACATAAAATCTGTAGAGCAAGAACTTTGGGATTGACACATACAAATGTTCTCTATAATTTCTCTGTTGTACAGTATCACCTTGTAGCATTCTCTTTAAGATGATTTAACGTAAAAATTAAGTTTGCTTCCCAAGTTAATCATATATAGTCACCCAAAACAACATGGGTGAATTTGATGAAATCTATGCCTTGACTCCACCCTATAGTCATGTATAATACAACTATCTTCTGGAGACTCATACGCTAAAAAAAAAGGGGGGGGGATACAGAAAGACATGAAACCTTTTCATCAAACCCTTGCAATTCAAATCTTAAAACTAACTATGGGAAAAGATTTGTTTGTTCCAACAGGACAAAACGTCACCAACTTAACGGCTGAGAAAGAAAAGATACAGGTTTGCATTGAGTAGGATGTACCAAAAAGTGGCAACGGAAAGGCTGACCCGTCTGAACATTCAAAGGAAGAAAAGCCTCAGATTGCCATAAACATCGAACCCCTCTGTGGATCCTACATGTAACAACTAGTTATAATGAGTCCTAATGAAACTTACCTTCTAGGTGCCACAAAGGTTCTGATATGAGAGACTTCCTTGCCTTCCCACCCATAGAACAAGGAGAAATATGACAATGATGAGGTCGCTCCCCAACTGTAAATTGGAGACAACTATTGTAGAGGTAATCTCTTATAAAACCGGTAAAACTGCTTTCTTTAATTGACTACTAGACATGGGAACTGTGGAAGGGATTACTCTCTGTTCAGAACCAAATATAATACTAAAGTCCTAGGGCTATGCACTCAGGCAAAATATATTAATACAGGAGCTCTGACATCAGCAATGGATTGTTCTACCAGGTGGATGTTGGCCAGGGGATCCAAGGCCCCACAAAAGGTAAGGGCTCCTTGCCTCTAAGTTGGGATACCTACAGGAGGAGAGGCAATAAGACCCTGCTGCCGAAGACCTGACGTTAACATGGGAGGGATGTATTGAGACCACACATGCAAGTGTACAGATGGCCTCTGGAATGCCAGAGAGTGTTACCAAAGGCCACTAAACCAATAAAGCAAATACGGGTCTCCCTGAGTCAAGCAAGACTCCACCGTCAGCACCAGCTACACCTCACCTGCCTGGAAATACTGTGCAGCAGAGGCAGCCATGTGCCTGTATATCCCAAATCTAATTGGCTATTGGCTCTCTCCTTGGAGGAATAACCCATGGCTGATGCCACAAGCCTACATCCTCTACAGGTTAGGAGATGTTATAAGCCACAGTAAGACCCTGTCATATTTATCAGGGGGAAAAAATGTAATTCATGGATTAACATATCATCCAAACATATGTGTCTATGCCAAAGTAACCTACCATAACTATTAGTGCTGTTTAAATACCTATATATCTAATTGCTTGTGCTTCATTAGTAGGATCGAAAGGTTATTCCTACAAACTGTCAGCCCATGAAAGAAAACAGCCAGAATTGACCAGAGTCCAAGACAACAGCTCCAGAGAAAGTAGACTGTTTTGCTTCTCATCCACCTGTGCCCCTTATCTAAGCCTAGGGAAAAATCTGTGGAAAAGGGGGCGTGGTAGAATGTAAGGGCTGTGATTGGGGTGAAAGGTGAATCTACAGCAATATAGCCTGGACACTCATTTGATCAACTTGATTGAACATACAAGCCCCCCTGCTGGATGGTGGGACCAAGGGGCTGTGTGGGTTTGGGCACAACTACTTGCAAATTGGTTTTACATGAAGGATGCTTGTACTCATAAACTATCACCTATTGCTAAAAAATGGAAAAAAAAAAAACCGAGAGAAAGATGCAGGACAGTTATGGCAGAATGCATGATCTGGGATGGGGTGGGGTGGGACTGGGGGAAGGGAAGGGGAAATATGCCTGAACTGAATTGGAAAATGTTGTATGAAATACAAAAAGCAATCAATAAAAATAAAAATGAAAATAAGAGGCATCCTTGCTGTGTTCCTGCCTTTAAGGGGAAATGCTTCTAATTTTTCCCCATTAAGATGATGTTGGCTGTCGGTTTGTTATATATGGCTTTGATTACATTGAGGAATGTTCCCTCCAGTTCAATTCCCTCTAGGACTTTAAGCATGAAGGGATGTTGGATTTTTTTGTCAAAGCCTTTTTCTGTGTCTATTGAGATGGTTGTGTGGTTTTGTCTTTCAGTCCATTTATGTGTTTTGTGATATTTATTGATTTATGTACGTTGAAACATCCCTGCATCTCTGGTATGACTCCAACTTGGTCATGATGGGTGACCTTTTTTCGATGTGGGTCTGTATTCGGTTTGCAAATATTTTGTTGAGAATTTTTGCATCTATGCTCATTAATGAAATGGGTCTGTAGCTTTCTCTTTTTTCCACTTAAATTGCATGTTTTATTTCTCCCAATCCTAATAATAGCACAGAAGCCCCATCATATGCATCCTGAACTGGTTTCCAGTAGGCTGAGATTACAGGGAGCCCTCTCAGCATTAGGGATACAAAGGGCTCCCAAATGCTGGGCATGAATGTGCCTCCAAGTGGATGGAAGTCAACAATGCACTGGTCCCAATGCTGCAGCAGTTAGTCTGACTTTGCAATGCAACCCACATTTCTGAAACTGACAATCTGGGAATAGGGAAAGTTGACGTCTGAGGGAGTGAAGCTAAAATTGCCTCCTATTATCTCACCCTTTCAACATTAAACAGAGACCAAGAGAAACATGATTCTAATATTTCACCATGTATTTCTTCTTATGCAGTCTAAACTGAGAGTGCCATGAAAATGGGTCACTGTGAAATGCAGCAATTTAATTATTCTCCAATAAAAATAAGAAACAAACCAGTATGATCTCACTTCTATTAACTCTTGAAGGTTTACAGCAGTTAAAGTATTTTTGCTTCTATGTATGAATGTTAAAAAATCATTTTGGGGGGGCTGGAGAGATAGCCTAGCAGTTAAGATCACCGATAGCTCTTGCAGAGGACCCGGGTTCGATCCCCAGCACCCACATGGCGGCTAAGAACCGTCTGTAACTCCAATTCCAGGAGAACTCCAGTTCCAGGGGAATCCGAGACCCTCTTCTGACCTCTGAGGCATTGCATGACATGGGTGCACAAACCTACATGCAGACAGTACATTCATACACATACAAAAATAAATTTTTTAAAAATTTAAAAAATCATTTTTTTCATAAAATACAAAAGTAACCAATTTTACCATCAAGTAAAAGTAAAAACTGGGATTCTTTTTAAATTAGTCCAAAGTGGCCTTTAGGAACTTAGTTGCAGCCTGCTGCGCTGACACCATGACAAACCAAGTGTAGGGTTGGGTCTGGTTTTGTTTTGCTTTTCTTTTCATATCCAATGCTCATGGAATAAGTTCTGGAAATGTTCTGATTGTAAGGCAGAGATCTGTTTGGATTCCACCAGGGGTATGCTCCTTGGGCTGGATGCTGGAGGGTAAGGCACATTTTGCCAGACCCATGTCGACTACCTAGTAGTCATCAAGGTAAAAAAATTCATCGTCTCCTCCTTGGTATTCCATTCCCTGGAAATCTACTTGGTACTGCAAGATACCTCCAATTCCACCAAATCCTTTCACAAATTGGGATCCTTCTTGTGGCTTCTCTGTGACAATTTCTAGTGTAGCTCCAAATTGTTTTACAGTTGTTAGCAAACCATTCCAAGAGGGGCATGCTCTCAATCAGTTCATGTTCCTGTCCAGTCTCTTTGTCTGTGAAGTGAGATTTATCCTTCTCTTGTTCTGGAGTTAAATACAGAGAATTTTCTCTTCTTCTGTGCCTTGGCAATGAAGAACGTATCTCATTATATCCAGATTTTCATAGACTATTAGAATCTCTACAGCTCCCATTTCCAAAGCCTTTAGTGTGTCTTCAACTCCAAAACAGTACTTACCGGTGTCCTGGTTAATTTCATCAAAGTATCACCCTATTAATTTCTTCTCTTGAACGAATTTCATGTTTGAGAACATGAAACAGTAACTTAGCTGAATCCATTGTCACCCACATAGGATATATCAACTAATTTTAAAACTTTTGATTGCAACCACTGATCAAACATATCAGATTGACTTAGCTCAGTTTTAAAATCTGCTGACCCAGCTAAAACAAGACCAGCCACATTCACTTTGTTCCCAGAAATAAACAGCTGAACAGCAGTCTCTGCTACTTTTCGAACACAGTTATGTTGCTTTTCCATTTGTAATGGAGCAAAATGCAAGGCTGATTGACCTCCTCTGCCATGTTTCTTTGGGAGATCCACAGTGAATTTGTGCAGGACTTCTGTGGTGTTTCCTTGGAGTGTGCAGAAAAGAGCACCACTGCCATCTAATACAATAAAGCCAAGCTTGCTGTCATCTGAAAGTAGTGCTGTAAGAGCCTCTGTATGAAATTTGTTGTCACACAAATACAGTGATGTATTAATTGGTTTGAAAGGTTCAAAGTCAATGTTGACTTTCTTTTCCTTTCCTTCTTCTGTTACAGTTGTTCCACAGTAAACAACCAGACCATTTGGAGGTACTTTGTTATAAAATTTGAGTCTCTGTTGTACAGATGTAATGGCTCCCAGCACTGAAAGGTGGTTTACTCGTGACTTAATGTTAGATGCAGTTCCAAATTCATCTGCTAACGTTTTTGCCACTCGTGAAATCTGGTGTTTGGGAGGATTGATCAATAATATCATGCTCATGCCATTGCCTATCAGCACCCAAGTCTGGTGGCCCAAAAAGTGAGGAGCTGGATTTAAGGACTGGAGGGGAGTACAAAAGCAGCGGTGGCTTTATGGAGAGTGGGGGCCAAGTGGTCTGAGCCCAGGGACAGCCCCTTTACCCGGGATGAGGGGGAAAGACCCCTTCTCTGGCCAGCCGTGCCTACCCTCGCCCTCAACTCTGAGGTTACCACCCAGAGGTCCAGAAGGCGGGAGTTGGCTAGCACCTGGTTTTCCTCATCCGGCCATGCAGCGCGGGGGCGGACATCCTGAGGGGTAAGGGCACTGGGGAGCCAGATGTGGTGCTCACACATGGGCCGCCTCCAAGCTCTTAATGAGCTTCACTTCTCGATCTTCCAGATCTCCACGTTCCTATTGGCAGCACTGGGATCTTCTGCCATCTTCCCTCCTCCTCCTCTCTAAAGGCCCAGTCCACGGCGGTAGGTGCTCTGATGTAGGACACCCGCTCCCTCTCTCCAGGCAACTGCATGCATTGCAATCCGCTCACATGTAGCCTCTGATCTCACTTCCTCTGCCAAGGGCAGAGTGGAAGACCACAGCTTTCTTTTGTTTTGGTTGTATCTTTGCCTGGTTTTGATATTAGAGTGATGCTAGCTTCGTAGAAGGAATTTGGGAGATTCCTTTTGCTTGTATCCTTCTGAACAGTTTTAATAATAATGGTGTAAGTCCTCTTTAATGTTTTATAGAATTCTGTGAAACATCCTGGGCCTGGACTTTTTTTACTTGGGAGGTTTCTTAAATTGTAATAAGTATAATATATTTTGTTGGTATTTTAAGCGTTAAGAAATTATGGAACAGCAGTCCATGATTTCCTGGATTTCAGAGTCTGCATTGAAAAGTCAAGTGACTTCTGCTCAAAAGAGTCAACTTCCTCGTTAATATTGAGAAAGACTGGGAAAGAGACGAAAAGCATGTTTGGCAGAATGCATGAGCTCTGGTGGGGTGGGGGAATGGGGGGGCACGGGTCTAGATTTGATAAAATATAAAAATAAATTTATGTGAAAAAAAAGAAAAGTCAAGTGAGCCATTCATGGTGTCATACACCTTTAATCCCATCACTTGGGAGGTGGAAATCTGAGTACAAGGCGGGCCTGGTCTACAGAGTGAGTTCTAGGACAGCTGGGGCTACAGGGATTTTTTTTTTCACATAAATTTATTTATATTTTTTAACAAATCTAGACCCATGTTCCCACCCATTCCCCCACCCCGCAAGAGCTCATGCATTCTGCCAAACATGCTTTTCATCTCTTTCTCAGTCTTTCTCAATATTCTCCATGAGGAAGTTGACTGTTTTGAGCAGAAGTTCACTGTTTCAGTCAGTTCTTTGATGCAGTCCTTTCTGTTGTTGTTGTTGTTGTTTCCAATATGCATTACAAACAACTGCTTTGGACAAAAGCTCAGGGGGCCCTACACAAGAAATACTTACAACTAGGTGATTGGCACTAGCATCCACATACAAGGATTTTTAATACCTGTATCAAAAACACCAAAAAGGAAAAAAAAGTAATATCCAGATAGCTCTGCCCTTACATGTGCTTTATTCTTTCTTCCTTATATATAGCTCTCAGTATACTTTCTTTGCTCTATACATTCAGTGTTTTGAATATTATATTATGTGGGAAATTTCTTTCCTGGTCCTTTTGAAAATATTTTATTTGTTATTTTATTTTTTATATATGAGTGTATTGCCTGCCTGTATGTTAAGTGCCCGTAGAGGTCAGAAGAGAGTGTCAGATCCCCTGGAACCAGAGGTAAAGATAGTTGTTAGCTGCCACGTAGGTGCTAGTATTTCCTTACATACATGCAGGCAAAATGCTCATACACATAAAATAAATATATTTTTTAACCATCGGGTTAAAATAAAAGGAGAAAGGGTTATAGGTATGAGATATACTTTTGGCAAAAGAAGGTTTTAAAATGTTTGTGGATGAGAAGGATTTTTTTTCTTCTTTTTTTTTTCATTTTTTGACAATAAGTAATAATTTATGAGTACAAGCATCCTTCATGTAAAACCAATTTGCAGGCAGTTGTGCCCAAACTGACACAACCCAAGAGTCCCACCATCCAGCTGGGGGGAGGGGCTTGTATGTACAATCTAATTGATGAAATAAGTGTCCAGTCTATATTGCTGTAATTTCACCATTCACCCCAATAGCAGCCCTTACATTCTACCATGCCCAGAATGATTTTTATATATTAAGATAAAGACTATTCCAAAATAGAAATGGAAAAAAATAATCTTAAAAGTTTAAAGTATGTTGCCAGGTGTGGTGTGGCATACCTTAATCCCAGCATTCCAAACACTCTGTGAGTTCAAGGCTAGTCTGATCTACATAGAGAGTTCCAGTCCAGCTGGGGCTTCTGGGAGACCTTGTCTCAAAAAGACCAAAAACAACTAAAGTATGTTACAAAATGATTAAAACATAAAGAGAGAAGATATTACTAAGCTGGTTATATATACATCTATAAGGGTTGTTAAAATTTTAATGTAAAAAAATCAATGTTCTGAGATAAAATTAATGCTTGATTTTCTTTTTATAACAAGGTTTTCTTAAATATTAATCTGTTCTTTTTGCTTGTTTGTTTTGATTTGAGGTTTTTTGAAATAGAGTCTCCTTTTAGCCCCCTTAGCCTGGAACTTTCTGTGTAGACCAAGCTGGCCTTGATCTCACAGAGATCATCTACCTCTGCCTCACACATGCTGGGATTAAAGACATGGCCCACCATGCCCAGAAAGTATTGCTCTATTCTTAGTAATGTTCACAAAAGCTGGCTTAGAAAAACAGAAGTTAGACTTTTTAAATTATTTCATTTTGTTAACCATAATTCTTGCTAAAATTATTTGCTTACCCAGAACTTTTCCTTTACTTGAAACTCATTTCCATGGTTTAAACGTTCAAGTGCTTTCACTGCAATTTTTCTCATTATTCAGTATAATTTGGATTTAAAAATCTATTTTTTAGTTTATTTTATGTGGACGAGTGTTTTGTCAGCATGTATGTAAATACAACTGTGTAATACACAGTACCCAAGGAGGACAAAAGAGTCAGGTCACCTGGAACTGGAGTTATAAATGGTTGTTACCCTGTATGTGAGTGCTAGAAACTGAACCTAGGTCCTCTGGAAGGGGGGAGAAGGGTATGCTTGGATGAAGGATGCTCATCCTGCAAAGATGTGCACTGCCTAGCAGCATCTGCTCCCCCTGCCCCCTATTTCCTGGCTAACTTGAAGTGAGATGCTCAGTCTTGCTCCACCCTGTGCTCCAGCCTTGCTGTTCTGCCACCACGGGCCAAAGACACAGAGCCTGCTGACCGCCGAGGACTGTGGGCGCCAGAACCATGAGCCAAAATAAACCCTTCTCACAAATTGTTTTTCTTCAGTATTTGCCTCAGTAACAAAAAAATCTCAATAACAAGGCTGGAGAGATGGCTCAGCAGTTAAGAGCATGTACCCACTTCCAAAGGACCCAAGTTCAATTTCCAGCAACCACGTCAGGTGGCTCACAACCATATGAATTCTACCTCCTGTGGGATCCAAAGCCTCTGATTTCCACTGGGACTGCACTAACATAGATACACGCATATACACATAATAAATAAAAATAAAATGTAAAAAATCTGATTTAATATGTATAAGGCCTTAGTTTTGATCTTCCACATTGCATGGAAGGAAGAAGAGAGGGAGAAAGAGTTGGGAGACAGAGGGAGCGGAGAAGGAAAGAAGGGGGAGAAGGGAGGAGGAAGGAAAGTGGAAGGATTGAGGGAGGAAAGGCGAAGGAAGAAAGGAGGAGAGAAGAGGAGGGAAGAAGGAGGGGCAGAAAAAGAAGGAATGAAGGATAGGGGAAGGAACAAAGAAGGAGGAAAGGAAGGGGAAGGGTAGGACCAAGGAAGACAGAAAGAAAGGACAGAGAGAGGAAGGAAAAGGAGAAGAAGGAATGGGAGGGGAAGAACGGCCATTTGGGGCCCATGAGCAAAAGTGCTAGAGTGCTCTGGTGGAGGATGCCACGTGGGGGAGGAAGAATGTGAGTGCGAGGAAGGGCCCTAGGAATGTGGATGAAGCCAAGACTATGACAGACTGGATGGGGGCAGACAAGGTCTGCAGGGACCTTGAGCTCTGGCCTAAGGAGAGCCAGGGAAGCCAGGAGCTTGTCACCTCTGGAAAAGAAAGATGTCCCCTAGTCCTCTCTCTAGCCTCAGCACTCTCAATCTCTGGAGGTCTGGGAGAGATTCACTGTCAGGGTCATGTGACCGGAGCCCTTCCCAGCTGCTCAGCTTCCTTACCAGGAGATTCTATCACACTGGCTACCTCAGCAGAACCCTGAGGCTCTTCCCTTCTCTCCCTTCTGTATATATCCCCTCAGTGCTCTCCATGGGGCATTCTGTGTCCTCCTCCCACTTCTCTGTACCCTGTACCCTGGTGTAGCCACACACTCAAGACAAAGCTGTTACATGGGTGGGGAGGCTCAGACTCCGGTAAAGCCTGGTGTTAGGAGTCAGGAGAGTAGTATGCATTTCAGCTTTCTTCTGAGAGTGTTGACCCACAGGTATCCTGGCACAACCAGCAAGAGATGGCAGGGCAGTGGCTCTATCAGATAAAGACAAGCTTGGATGGTGCTTAGCAGAGGGCCTCCTGTACACACAGCTCTGTGGCTGGCAATGCCAGCTTCCAGTCTTATGAACCGCCTAGAGGAACCTGTTGTTACACTGTGGACTGTCTTGCTTGTCTGTCCTGTTTTCTCTGAATTCTTCCTGGCCATCTTACATTCCAGAAACAGCACGCCTAGGCTTATCTCTGCAAAGGGAACTAAAGCCACCTGCTCCCCTCCTGGGCACCACCAGGCACTGGAGAACCAACCAGCCTTGAGGTCATGATCAGCTACACCCAGTTTGCTGTGCTTCATTCTACTTTTTTATTATTTTTTTTAATTTTATTTATTTCTGTATGTGTTTGAATGTACTGTCTGCATGCAAGTTTGTGCACCTGTGTCGTGCAATGCCGCGGAGGTCAGAAGAGGGCGACGGATTCCCCTGGAACTGGAGTTCTCCTGGAATTGGAATTTCAGACGGTTCTCTGCTGCCATGTGGGTGCTGGGGACCGAACCCGGGTCCTCTGTAAGAGCGGTCGGCTCTCTTAACCGCTAGGCCATCTCTCCAGCCCTCATTCTACTTTTTTAAATAAAATGATTTGGGGGTTAGAGAGATGGCTCAGGAGTTAAGAGCACTGGCTGCTTTCTGAAGACAACCCAGGATTGGTTCCCAGCACCCATACGAAGGCTAACAACCATTGATAGCTATACTTCCAGGGGATCCAATGCCTTCTTATGTCAATACATGACATGGGTGCACATATATACAAGTAGGAAAAACACCCATATAACATAAAAGCAAACAAATTAGCAGGGCATGATGGCACACACCTTTAATCCCAGCACTTGGGAGGCACAGACACACGGATCTCTGTGAGTTCAAGGCCAGCATGGTCTACATAGGGAGCTCCAGACCAACTGGGACTAAAGGGAGACCCCATCTCAAAAAAAACAAAAAAAAGTAAACAAATTAAAAATTTTATGTTTTTATTACATTTTATGTGGGGGTGTATGGGAAATGAGCAACACTCGCTGACCAATCACTTATCCACACAAACCCTATCGGCACATCACATTAAATCCTATCAAAACCACAGCAGGCCAATCAGGCCAGTGAGCTTGCAACAGACCAGCAGGTGATGTAACTTTTCACCTGGATCGCAGGAAAGGGGAATCCTTGACCCCTGATGTATCAGAACACCATCCACCCTCCACCCAGAGTGTGTGTCACCGGATGGATAGGTGATGATCTGCTGGAGTCTAGCTCCAGCAGTTTCAGTTCCTGAAGTGGGTGGTCGCAAAGGTGGTGAAGAAATTAATCAAATAATACACAAGAATCTCTTTCTTTTCGTGACCTGAGGAGCATCTATCTCCCTGCTCCTGAGCAGAGGACCTCTCAGGTTTGCCACAATGTGGATTTCTTAACCTAAGGATTACAGAGAGCATCCATTTGCCTTCTCTGATCCTGGGCAGAGAGCCTTTTGTGTTTGCCACTCTGCCAATTTCTTTTCTTCTCTGCCCCTCAGGTCCAGATTTTTTTTTTTTTTTTGGTGCATTTGAGACAGGGTCTCTCTGTAGCTCCAGCTGTCCTGGAACTCACTCTGTAGACCAGGCTGGCCTTGAACTCACAGAGATCCACCTGCCTCTGCCTCCCAAGTACTAGGATTAAAAGCATGCACCACCATCCTGGCTCTGATGTTTATTTTTATATAACCTAAAACTAACACAGGTTATGCAAGCCTAAGCTAATGATGAAAAAATAATAATAACCCAACTTCCCCGTAAATATTTTTCAGAAAATTCACAACTGAAATCATTCAATAAAAGAAAGTAAAACAGGGCTGGAGAGATAGCCTAGTGGTTAAGAGCACTGACTGCTCTTGTAGAGGACCTGGGTTCGATCCCCAGCACCCAAATGGCGGCTAAGAACCATCTGTAACTCCAATTCCAGGAGAACTCCATTTCCAGGGGAATCCGAGACCCTCTTCTGACCTCCGTGGCATTGCACAACACAGGTGCACAGACCTACATGCAGACAGTACATTCATATGCATACAAAAAAATAAATAAAATTTTAAAAAAGAAAGTAAAACAATAAAATAAAAGAAAGTAAAACAATAATAGTATAACCACTCGGCTAATTTAACAGTTTTGCAGCAAAGCGAAATTAATATTAACTTTTAACTCTGAGGATTCCAGTCTTTATGCCCTGCAGTTACACAGGTGCTAGAAAGTGTAAAAAAATGAGCTTTAAAGCTTTAACAGTGGAGAACTTTATTTTTCTTACTTTAGTTCCTTGTTCTCTTGACCTATAAGCCATTTCATGGCTGATGTAGCTTTGATTCATATCTTCTTTTTATTCTGATCATTGTTTTCCTCAATTTCTGTTTTTTACACTTTCTGCTAAGGTATTTTTCTAAGGGTTATTTAAGTCAGATCACTAGAATCCACAGTCTCACTGACTTAGCTTCACTTTGTCCTACAATTCTCTTTTTAGTTTAAACCCGACCATGAAATCAAAATTCCTTTCTTTACTTGGGCAATCTGTGCATGACACAGTTTCTATAGAGTTCTTAATTACTACTGTATCATACTTTTTTTTACGTGTAGGAATGTACTGTCTGCATGCAGGTCTGTGCACCCGTGTCGTGCAATGCCGCGGAGGTCAGAAGAGGGTGTCGGATTCCCCTGGAACTGGAGCTCTCCTGGAATTGGAGTTTCAGACGGTTTTCGGCCGCCATGTGGGTGCTGTACTGTATCATACTTTTAAGTTGTGTACACAGCGCCATTATTTCTCACAAAGTACTCATTTCTAGAAAAGGCAAAAGTGTCAGTTCCCTTCCTTGAGGCAGAAGCAGGTACCCTAATTGCTAGAAAGCAGAAAGTCAAGCAGGCCAGAAAAACAAGAATTAATATGACAAAAGGAATTATTAAAAACCAAGGTCAGCTGAAGAGCAGACCAGTCAGTTCACTGGAACTTTGTCAAGCAGTGAACCTTTCATGAATGGCTCCGGCAAATGATCCCACACCACCCCTATTCTGTCTCCAGCGCTTCATTCAACTCACACTTCTGCATGTGGTGGGCCTTTTGGATATTGATCAGAACTGGCCCCAAGTGCTTTGCAGAGTGTGCAGGCAGGGTTCCTTGGCAGCAAGTCTGGGAACAGCTCGGACTGGCCATATGATCTGTATCAGTGCTTTGTCTCCTGGTTTAGGGGAGCTCCTGGGCCCCAGTGGTGGCTTTAACCCTTTATTAGCTGTTCTATATAACCTGTGTATCAGGGTCTGAAGGGTAATGTGGGATCTACGTGTTAGTAATACTAGTATTAAATATTGGAAAAGAAGGCACTTAGATTGTTCAGCAGTTAAAAGCACTGGCTTCTCTTACAGAGTATCTGGGTTGTTTCCAGCACCAACATAGTGGCTAACAAATATCCATGGAACTCTAGTTCCAGGGGAATTTGACACTCTCTTCTAACTCCGTGGGTATTGCATGGCACAGGTGCACTTATATAAATTCAGGCAAGGCAGATATGCTCATACATATAAACTAAAAATAATATATTTTAAAAATATGTTGGAAAGGAATAAAGAACTCATGACTGGCACAGCCACAGTTACCAAGAGAAACCAATAGAAAGGGAGGAAACTGAGGCAGCTGGTGGATTTATTGTTCGGTAAATTCTGGCATTGTGAGAAGATGCACAATGACCATCTACATTGAGCATCACAGCAGTGACGCCCAGAGATCAATCAAGGAAGCCAACAGCACAATGGTGTTTGCTTCTGCTGGGGGGATGGACAGCTGGAGGGAACAGTGAGCATGGAAAGATGGAAAAGTCCTAGAGAGGGATGGTGGTGATAGTTGTTCAACATGAGTGGACTCAAGGGATTGAGATACACCTGAAGAGCAGGCTAGAATGATAATTCTCCTGCTATATATATTTTACAGTTGAACAAAGAAACAATGGAGTGAATTTCTGCCAGCAATAGGATGTGGTACATGGAACTGGTGAAGGGAGTGATCTGAAGTGAACCAGGGATGGACCTGAGGCCTTCAGTAAAGGCTGGGAGAAGCCAGGCAAGTTAAGTGGAGGAGAGCAGCAAGACTGAACCAGTACTGTGGGAGGCCAACAAAGTGAGGACTCTGGTCACAGATGCTGCAGCTTACCCACTCCACCTCAGGGTTATTCTTTTTTTTTTTTTTTTTTTTACCTAGGCTGGACGAAGCCTGCTTCCTACTCACAGAGAGTCTCCCTATGGACAATCTAGGCACTTGGCAGGAGGTGGAGGCAGCAAAGCTCTGGGTGTAGAGTTGGGCAACTCTGTAAAGATGCTGGCAATCATCTGTCCAGCAGAGCCGAGGACAGCTGTCCCATCCTTAGGCTTTTGTCCTCATTTGGACCATGTTGTGTGGTCAAAGCAAGCCAATTTCTATAGTTCCATTCCTGCAAACCTAAGGTTCATACACCTACCTTCTCTTCTGAAGGTAGGAATTAAAAAAGAATTGGAAAGGAATAAAAAACTCATGACTGGCACAGCCACAGTTACTAAGAGAAACCAAGAGAAAGGGAGGAAACTGAGGCAGCTGGTCCTTCCATTTCCTCCCTCCATCCCTTCCTCTCTCCCTGTTTCCCTCCCTCTTCTTTCTTCATTCCTTTTTGCAGAGCTAGAGAACAAACCCAGGACCTCTCATCTACAAGGCAACTGAGCTACATACTCAGATTACTTATAATGGTTACCGTCTACAAAATCACTGTATATACGGAATTAATAAATTCAAAATAAGTACAAGTTTAGGATTCTGGAAGCTTCTTGTAAAAAACCTCCATTTGTGTGTGTATCTTATTCTCCATTGGTGTGTATCTTATTTTCCTCCACTTGGGTGTCTTATTTTCCTCCATTTGTATCTTATTCTCCACCATTTGTGTGTGTGTGTGTGTGTCTTATTTCCCTCCACTTGGGTGTGTCTTATTTTCCTCCATTTGTGTGTGTGTGTTATTTCCCTCCATTTGAATATGTATCTTATTTTGCTCCATTTGTGTGTGTATCTTATTTTCCTCCATTTATATGTGTATATTATTTTCCTCCACTAGTGTGTGTGTCTTATTTTCCTCCATTTGTATCTTATTTTCCTCCACTGTGTGTGTGTGTTTTATTTTCCCCCACTTGTGTGTGTGTTTTATTTTCCTCCATTTGTGTGTGTGTCTTATTTTCCTCCATTTGTGTGTATCTTATTTTCCTCCATTTGTGTGTGTGTCTTATTTTCCTCCATTTGTGTGTATCTTATTTTCCTCCATTTGTGTGTATGTCTTATTTCCTCCATTTATATCTTATTTTCCTCCATTTGTGTGTATCTTATTTTTCTTCGTTTGTGTGTATGTCTTATTTCCTCCATTTATATCTTATTTTCTCCATTTGTATCTTATTTTCCTCCCTTTGTGTGTGTATCACATTCTCCTCCATTTGTGTGTGTATCTTATTTTCCTCCATTTGTGTGTATCTTATTTTCCTCCATTTGTATGTGTCTTATTTTTCTCCATTTGTGTGTGTATCTTATTTTTCTCCATTTGTATGGTATTTTCCTCCATTTGTATGTGTATCTTATTTTCCTCCATTTTGTGTGTATCTTATTTTGCTCCATTTGTGTGTGTGTCTTATTTTTCTCCATTTGTGTGTGTGTGTCTTATTTTTCTCCATTTGTGTGTGTATCTTATTTTTCTCCATTTGTATGGTATTTTCCTCCATTTGTGTGTGTCTTATTTTCCTCCAAATGTGTGTGTCTTATTTTCCTCCAAATGTGTGTGTCTTATTTTCCTCCATTTGTGTGTGTGCTTTTTTAACTCCATTTGTGTGTGTCTTATTTTCCTCCAATTGTGTGTGTCTTATTTTCCTCCATTTGTGTGTATCTTATTTTCTTCCATTTATGTTTGTATCTTATTTTCCTCCATTTGTATCTTATTTTCCTCCATTTGTGTGTGTATCTTATTTTCTTCCATTTGTGTGTGTATCTTATTTGCCTCCATTTGTGTGTGTATCTTAATTTCCACCATTTGTGTGTGTAATTAATCTTCCTCCATTTGAATTTTTTTTTTTTTTTTGGTCTTTTCGAGACAAGGTCTCCTTGTAGCCCCAGATGTCCTGGAACTCACTCTGTAGACCAGGCTGGCCTTGAACTCACAAAGATCCACCTGCCTCTGCCTCCCAAGTGCTAGGTTTAAAGGCGTGCACCACCACGCCTGGCTTTCCATTTGAATCTTATTTTGCTCCATTTGTGTGTGTCTTATTTTCTTCCATTTGTATCTCATTTTCTTCCATTTGTGTGTGTGTCTTATTTTCCTCCATTTGTGTGTCTTATTTCCCTTCATTTGTGTGTGTATCTTATTTTCCTCCATTTGTGTGTATGTCGTAAGTTCCTGCATTTGTTTGTGTGTCTTATTTTCCTCAATTTGTGTGTATGAGTTATTTTCCTCCATTTGTGTGTATCTTATTTTATTCCAGTTGTATCATATTTTCCTACATTTGAGTGTGTCATATTTTCATCCATTTGTGTGTTTGTCTTATTTTCCTCCATTTTTGTGTTTATGTTATTTTATTCCATTTTTGTGTGTATCTTATTTTTCTCCATTTATATCTTATTTTCCTCCATTTTTGTGTATCTTAATTTCTTTATTTGTGTGTGTCTTATTTTCCTCTATTTGTGTGTGTATCTTATTTTCCTCCATTTGTGTGTATGTCTTATTTTCCTCCATTTGTGTGTGTGTCATATTTTCCTCCATTTGTGTGTGTCTTATTTTCCTCCAATTTTGTGTGTATCTCATTTTCCTCCATTTGTGTGTTTATCTTATTTTTTTCCATTTGAGTGTATCTTATTTTCCTCCATTTGTGTGTGTCTTATTTTCCTCCATTTGTGTGTGTCTTATTTTCCTCCATTTGTGTGTGTCTTATTTTCCTTCATTTGAGTGTATCTTATTTTCCTCCATTTGTGTGTGTCTTATTTTCCTCCATTTTTATCTTATTTTCCTCCATTTGTGTGTATATTATTTACCTCATTTTGTGTTTGTATCTTATTTTCCTCCATTTGTATCTTATTTTCTTCCATTTGTGTGTGTCTTTTTTGTCCATTTGTGTGTGTCTTTTTTTTTCCATTTGTGTGTGTCATATTTTCCTCCATTTGTAAATTATTTACCTCCACTTTTGTGTGTATCTTATTTTCCTCCATTTGTGAGTATCTTATTTTCATCCATTTGTGTGTTTCTTATTTTTTTCTATTTGTCTGTGTATCTTATTTTCCTCCATTTGCGTGTGTATCTTATATTCCTCTATTTGTGTGTATCTTATTTTCCTTCATTTGTGTGTATCTTATTTTCATCCTTTTGTGTGTCTGTCTTATATTCCTCCATTTGTATCTTATTTTCGTCCATTTCTGTATGTATCTTATTTTCCTCCATTTGTTTGTGTAAATTATTTGCCTCCATTTGTGTGCATGTCTAATTTTCCTCCATTTGTGTATGTATCTTATTTTCCTCCGTTTGTGTGTGTGTTATTTTCCTCCATTATGTGTGTTTATCTTATTTACCTCCATTTGTGTGTGGGCCTCATTTTCCTCCATTTGTATCTTATTTTCCTCCATTTGTATGTATGTCTTATTTTCTTCTATTTGTGTGTCTAATTTTCCTCCATTTGCGTATCTTATTTGCCTCCATTTGTGTGTGTGTGTATTTTCCTCCATTTGTGTGTGTCTTATTTTCCTCCATTTGCATGTGTGTCTTATATGCCTCCATTTGTGTGTGTGTCTTATTTTCCTCAATTTGTATCTTATTTTCCTCCAATTGTCTGTGTATCTTATTTTGTTCCATTTGCTGTCTTATTTACCTCCATTTCTTGGTGTATCTTATTTTCCTCCATTTTTGTGTTTGTCTAATTTTCATCCCTTTGTGTATGTATCTTATTTTCTTTCATTTGTGTGTGTGTTATCTTCCTCCATTTGTGTGTGTCTTATTTTCCTCCATTTATGTGTGTATTTATTTTCCTCCATTTGTGTGTGTATCTTATTTTTCTTCATTTGTGTGTGTGTCTTATTTTCCTCCATTTGTAAATTATTTTCCTCCACTTGTGTGTATCTTATTTTCCTCCATTTGTGTATGTATCTTATTTTCCTCCATTTCGTGTCTGTGTTTTTTCCTCCATTGTGTGTGTATCTTATTTTCCTCCATTGTGTGTGTGTCTTATTTTCCTCCATTGTGTGTGTATCTTATTTTCTCCATATGTGTGTGTGACTTATTTTCTTCTATTTGTGTGTGTGTGTGTCTTATTTTCCTCCATTTTTGTGTGTCTTATTTTCCTGCATTTGTCTGTGTGTCTTATTTTCCTGCATTTATGTGTATCTTATTTTCCTCCATTTGTTTGTATCTTATTTTCCTCCATTTTTGTGTTTATCTTACTTTCCTCCATTTGTGAGTGTGTCTTATATTCCTGCATTTTTGTGTTTATCTTATTTTCCTCCATTTGAGTGTGTGCTTTATTTTTCTCCATTTGTGCGTGTATCTAATTTTTTCCATTTGCGTGTATCTTATTTTCCTCCATTTGTGTGTGTATCTTATTTTTTCCATTTGTGTGTATGTTATTTTTCTCCATTTGTGTGTGTAACTTATTTTCCTCCATTTGTGTGTGTATCTTATTTTTTCCATTTGTGTGTATCTTATTTTCCTCCATTTGTGTGTGTATCTTATTTTTTCCATTTGTGTGTATGTTATTTTTCTCCATTTGTGTGTGTGTCTTATTTTCCTCCATTTGTGTGTATGTCTTATTTTCCTCCATTTTTGTGTGTCATATTTTCCTGCATTTGTAAATTATTTTCCACCATTTGTGCGTGTGTATCTTATTTTCCTCCATTTGTGTGTTTGTCTCATTTTCCTCCATTTGTGTGTGTTTCTTATTTTTCTCCATTTGTGTGTGTGCCTTACTTTCCTCCATTTGTGTGTGTATCTTATTTGCCTCAATTTGTGTGTATGTTATTTTCCTGCATTTGTGTGTTTCTTATTTCCCTCTATTTGTGCGTGTGTATCTTATTTTCCTCCATTTGTTTGTGTGTTTTATTTTCCTCCATTTTTGTGTGTCTTGTTTTTCTCCATTTGTGTGTGTGTTTCTTATTTTCCTCAATTTGTGTGTGTGAGTTATTTTCCTCCATTTGTGTGTATCTTATTTTCCTCCATTTGTTTGAGTGTTTTATTTTCCTCCATTTTTTGTGTGTCTCATTTTCCTCCATTTGTGCATATCTTATTTTCCTCCATTTGTGTGTGTCTTATTTTCCTCCATTTGTGTGTGTCTTATTTTCCTCCATTTGTGTGTGTCTTATTTTCCTCCATTTGTATCTTATTCTCCTTCATTTTTGTGTGCAACTTATTTTCCTCCATTTGTGTGTGTCTTATTTTCCTTCATTTGTGTCTGTGTCTTATTTAACTTCATTTTTGTGTGTGTCTTATTTTCCTCCATTTGTGTGTGTGTTATTTTCCTCCATTTGTGTGTGTCTTATTTTCCTCCATTTGTGTATGTGTCTTATTTTCCTCCACTTGTGTGTATCTTCTTTTCCTCTATTTGTGTGTCTTATTTTCCTCCATTTGTGTGTGTACCTTTTTTCCTCCATTTGTGTGTGTATCTTATTTTCCTTTTGCTGTACCCTTATTCCCTTTAAAAATATGTTCTTTTGTTTTTTGTTTGTTTCATCAGGATCTCAGTGTAGCATAGGCTGGCGCCAAACTGCATATTCTCCTGCCTCCCCTCCCCACCCTAGTTCTGGAACTGCAGTCTTATGTTACACAGTATGTTTATTCAGTGCTGGAAATTGAAAGCAGAAAGCACTCTACCAACTGAACTGCAGCTCCAGGTCAAGGTTTGTGCTTTCTGTTTAAAAGTACTTTATTTTTAGATTTACTTTAATTTTTTTTATTATTTTCCTTGTATATGTTTGTGTGAGTATATGCCACGTGTATGCAGCTGCTCCCAGAGGCCAGAAGAAGACGTCAGTTATTGTGGGGCTGGATTTACATCGCTCAGTTAGAAGCTGCCTGATGTGGGCTCTGAGAAGTGAATTCAGATCCTCTGAAAGAGCAGCACTCTTTTTGTTTTGTTTTTGTTTTGTTTCTGTTGGTTTTTGAGAGGATCTCCTTGTAGCCTCAGTATGTAGACCAGGCTGGCCTTGAACTCACAGCGACCTGCCTGCCTCTGCCTCCCAAGTGCTGGGATTAAAGATATATACCACCAAGCCCAGCTTAGCGACTCTAATTTAAAAGTATTTTATTATTTTTGGTCTGGGTGTGTCTGTATGTATACAGTGCCCTCGGAGGTGAGAAGACAGTGCTGGCTCCTCTGGAGCTGCAGTTATATCTACATGGGTGTTTGGAACTGAACTTTGGTCTTCTGCAAGAACAGCAAGTGCTCTTTCTTTACCACTAAGCCATGTTTCTAGGCCTGCAACTGAAGTTTTTATTCAGCTTTGTGCATGTCCACTACTGTCCACAAGTGAGCTAAGTGACGACTTAGAAGTTCCCAGGAAACTTTAGCAAATGGGTGATAAAATGCAAAAACCCACAATCCACAAATATTAAAGGTGTCACAGAAACTCCAGTGGGCTCTGTGTCTTTTGCCTAAAAATATGAGCCATTGCTAGGACTTGATGGAGACAGTTAATCGAGATGTTCTATAGACCTAAAATCTACCCCTGAGTTTTGGCCCAAACAGGTCAGCTATCCCAGGTTGTCTGGACTAAAGGATTCCTGGAGGCAAGATTCCTGCTAAAACCAGGAGGACATCCTGGAAAACTAGGACTTGTCACTCTGAGTTATTTTCTTGTGGCTAATACAAAATACCTAACAAAGGCAACTTAAAGAAAGAAGGGTTTATTTTGATCTTTTAATTACATTTTATTTGTACCTACTTTACCTACTTTTGTGTGAGTGTGTGTGTGTGTGTGTGTGTGTGTGTGTACATGTACACAACTTGCTGGAGCTGTTTTTCTCCTTCCTACAACTGGGTCCCAAAATGGAGCTCAGGTCATCAGACTTGGTGATAAGCGTTGTTACCTGCTGAGCTACCTTTCCAGCCCCAGGAAAGATTCATTTTAATTCATAATTCGAGGGTTTCATCCAGCCTGGAGGGAAGGCATGGCAACAGGAGCAGGAGGTGGCTGAACACAGTACATCCTCAGTCAGGAAGCAAGGAGATGAACACCGGTGCTCAGCTCACTTTCTCCTTCTGATTTAGTCTGGGGCTTCAGCAGGCCACCACAGGAAGATGGCACCCACATCTGGGTGGGTCTTCCTTTGCCCTCTTCAGTTAAACCTCTCTGGAAAATGTTCTCATAGACATGCCCTTACAGATATTAATTTCTTCTAGGTGACTCCAAATCCAGTCAGGTTGACAGTTAAGGCTAACCATCACAGTTACCTTCCATAACACATGAAAAATAGTGGTTTAAAATATATTTTATTCATTTTTATTTTATGTGTATGAATGTATTGCCTGCATGTATGTAAGTTACACCTGTGCCATGCACTGCCCATGAATGTCAGAAGAGGGCCTCAGATTCCCTGTAACCATTATGGATGGTCATTAGTCAACATGTGAGTACTAGGAATTGAACCCTCATCCTTTGAAAAAAGCAGTCAGTGCTCTTAACTGCTGAGTTATTTCTCCAGCACCCCTCCCCAAATAGTGAAGCTTTAAACCTAATTGATTATAACTGAATATTAAAACCTCTAGTCTTTATCAAAATAAAAGTATTTTCAACTCCACTATTTCCTCTGTTTCCTGGGTGTCTGGTTACAGGATCATGTTTCCCATAACTATTCAATTTAACAGCAGTATGAGGAGGAACACCCAGCCTTTCGACAGTCAATCCCACAAAGCATTGTGAATTAAAACACACGAGATTCAGGAAAACAGATGCTTTTTCTCCCATAAAAGAGTGTTTCATTATTCAAGCTCCTACAGCTTCCCTGCCTTTGTGATATAGCGAGTTTCCCTGGAGCCAAAATGAGGAGCGTGGGATAGGAGGTGTGCAAGCCCTGAGCACTGCAAACAGAGCCCAGGCCAGGGGAGAGGGTGATTGTGCAAGGGCCAGATGAGAGCACAGGCGTAGGGCAGGCACAGAGACTGGGGTGGTGGTGAGGAAGTGTATGGCAAGGCTGTCTGCCCTTCATACTTAGCCTCACAAAGACACCCACCCCCCCCAGTCAGTTGCTTTCTTCTCCAGGGTACTAGTGAGCAGACCAAAACTCTTCAGATGTAAGGCAGAGAGAGAGCTACCCAGCATGTGGGGCTGCTTAAGAAGGTGATGTGTGGGAGATCTCCTGAGGCCAGTGGAAGGAAGAGCAGGAGACGGGTAGGAACTGGGTGCCTCAACAAAGCTGATTGTTGATCCGTTAATCCAGCTGTCTTTGGCTTGATTGGCATTTGTGGCTGTGGGGTCGGAGTTATCCTCCCAGCTGGGATTAAAGGTGCAGTCTTTGGCTTGATTGGATTTTGTGGCTGTGGGGGCGGAGTTATCTTCGCAGCCAGTATTAAAGGTGGGCTTGTGTGACTCTTGAGATCTGAGATCTCCTGAGGCCAGCTGAAGGTATGAAGAAAGCCTTCAGCACAGTGAAGAGGCATTTAAGACTCACATTGGAATACAGGCAAGGAGAAGCCCATATGCCAGGATCATGAAGAAGAGACAACACTGGAAAGGGGCAGGATAATCCCGCACCAAGCTTTACCAACCCTATGGAAGACTCCTGCAGTGGAATCCCTCTGGGGATGCCCCAGGACACAGACATCAGAAACACATTGAGAACATATTTAAAGAACTACAAGATTATAAAGAACAAATCAAAGAACTAAGAAAAAAGAATGAGGAACTCAAGAAGAAACTAGAGAGAGAGAATGACAAGCTCCGGAAGGAAGTAGAAACACTGAAAAGATCCCATGCTGAAACTGAAAAAGATTAAGAAAAACCAACCAGCAAGACCAAAGAGCTACAAGAAGAGATCGAGAAAAGCTCCAAGAAATATAGCTTAGAAATACTAAAAAATCCAGAAGAGGAAATGAAAGAAGAAATCAAACACTCATCCGTTCAGAGGAAAGGAATGGAAAAAGCCTCAAAAACAGGAATGGAGAAGCGAACACGAATATATAGACCTGGAAGACAAAACAGAACAACTTAAAACCCCAAGTAAAGATTATGAAAAAATTTTAAAAGTACACAAAGTGGAAAAACCAGGAGCTGTGGGACACTATGAAGAGATCCAAACCTCCACATCATAGGAATAGAGGAAGGAGAAGCTCCAAGAGAATGTATTGATCAGATCTTCAACAGAATAATAGATGAAAACTTCCCCCCAACTAAAAAAGGACAAACCAAATACAATACAAGAATCACATAGAACTCCAAAACGACAAGATCAGAAAAGAAATTCTCCAGCCACCTCATAGTTAAAGCATAGACACCCAAAACAAAGACCAAAATCCTTAAAGCCACAAGAGAAAAAAACAAAGAGTGACCTATAAGGGAAAACCTATTCAGGATTACAACTGACTTCTCAATGCAAACTTGAAAGCAAAAAGAACCTGGAGCAAGGAGCAAAGCATTCCCAGTGTTAAGGGCCATAGAAGCCCAACCCAGGTTACTTTACCCAGCCAAAATGTCAATTATAGTGAAGGATGAGAGAGAGCAGAGAAAAAACCTTCCATGACATAAACAACTTGAAAGAACTACATGTCTCGGAAAACCAAAAATCTCTCTCTTCAGAGAATACTTGAAACAATCCCAAAGAAACAGAAGAACGGAGCAAACAACCCCAGGTACCTAGGAAAAGAACGAAATCAATAAAAACGCATAATTGCAGAAGTAGAAACTGAAAACCAAACACGCAAATGGATAAGATTATAGGCAAAAAGGACAAAGCAAACACAAAACCTATCAGTCATAACCTAAAATATTAATGTGACTAAATTCCCAATAAAAGCAAAGACTGAGGAGAAAGGATGGATATAGCAAACAGCAATCACGAAATACGTCTAAAGAAAAAAAAAAACACATCTTACCTTCTAAGGACATGTGGCAACCACCTTAAGTGAAGGATGGAAAAAAAAGATTCCAAGCCAAATGTACCAAAAACAAATGCAGGGTGTTGCTATTTATAATACGGACAAAATAGACTCAAAGTAAAAGCAAAATCAAGAAGAGAAGAGGACAAAGAGCCATTACATTTTTATCAAAGGAAACCAATTCACCAGAAGAAGATATCACAATTAATGAATATATTGCCCAAATTCTGGTGCACACAAACTTCTATAAAGTACAATTTCCCAGGACCACAAGTACAGAACAACTCAACCCTCAGTACACTCATCATAGTAGGAGATTTCAATACCCCACTGAGTCCTTTGGACTTAGGGCAACCAGGACAAAAGGAATAAACAGAGAGAGGACATCTGAACTGAACAAATATGATACACCCAAAACAAGATGGACCCTTTAGCCCCTCTACCAACATATTCCATTTCCTATACCAGGAGAATCCACTTTCTACTCACACCCCATGGAAATTCTTCCAAAATCGACCACATTCTGGGACACGAAGAAAACCACAAAAAGCTTCAAACCTCACAAATACAAAACAGATTGAATAATTTCATGCTATTTCTATCAGACACCGTGCAATAAAGCTCAACATAAACACACCAGGACAAGCCCTCCTGCCTACCAAAAAACACATGAGGAGACAAACAAACAACACTCCTTGACTTGCAAATATGAATGGTTCAAGGAAGAGATGGAAGAATTAAAGAAAGAAATATAAAAGCATCCTGGCAACCTGCTGACTGACAATATCCAATACAACACACACACAAAAACTCTATGGGCTATTAATATTTTCTAAACTGCCCTTAAAAGCAGTCCTAAGAGGGGAAGTTTATAGCCCTTGATGCCTACATTAGAAACACAGAAAGCAGCACAAAATGTGAACTGATCTACCACTACAGCTAAAAGACTGAGACAACAGTAAATAAAAAAAACCCTAAACACAACAGAAGGAAAGAAAGTAATGCAAAATCTGAGCAGAAACTCAATGAAATAGAACACAAAGAACAACACATATAAACAAAAAAATAGAATATGAATAAAAGTTGTTCTTTGAAAGGATCATATATAAAACAGATTAGACAGACCTCTACCCAGCAATAAAAAGAAGAAGGACACAACTCCAACTAATCCAATACCAATCCGTGATGAATGGAAAGGGGAAATATATCAACAGACAAGCGAAAAAGATCCAGGAAAACTCATATGGGAGGAATTTACCAAGAAACTATATTTACCAACGTTGAAAACCTTAAAAGAAATGGAAGTGAATATCTGAAAATCTGCGGGAATCACCAAAGTCTCGGCCAAGAAGAGATCAGCAGGCTTAAAACCAGACCCATAGATACATGAAAGAAATAAAAAAAAAAATTATAAGAACCTCCCTACTAAAAAAAAAAGCCCAAGGCCCAGACAGTTTCATGGCCGCAACCCTATAAAAATTCAAAAAGAGGACCTAACCATTATTTACTATCGAAACGTTTTAGATTATTCAATATCAGGGAATATCCTCCAAATCCTCTCTATGAAGCCAGGCATCACTTTTACCAAACCAGGCAAAACGATCCAATCTCTAAAAAGGAGAGAATTATATAGAACCCATCTCCTTAATGAACAAACAAGATGTCCAAAACTTCTAAACGGAGGGATACTGGGAAAATCGCATACAGGCTAACCCACAATCAAAAGATATCTATCCATGACCACAGTTGGATTCACTTACCAGCAAGATGCAGGGATGGTTCAACATATCGAAAATCACATAAACATGCATCAAAAAACACATAAATGAGAATCAAAGACAAAAACCACACCATATATCTGATTGATTGCTGAAAGAAAAGCCTTTGACCAAAATCTCCAGGCCACCCTTTCATGCTTAAAGTCTCATGAGGAATTGGATTGGAGGGATACTTCCTCAATGTTCCATGTAATCAAAGCCATATATACAGGAAACCCATAGTTAATATCATCCTAAATGGGGAGGAAGGAAATGCAGGAAACATTCCCTTTAAAGGTAGGAACATGGTAAGGCTGCCCACTATCACCATCCTTCTTCAATATAGTGCTTGAAAACACTTGCTAGCGCACTAAGGTCAAGACAAGAAAAGGAAATTACAGGAGTATTAATTGGAAAAAGAAGAAGCAGAAGTCAAGCTATCCCTATTTGCTGATGATATGATTGTTTTCCTAAGGGATGCTTAAACCTCCACCAGAAAGTCCTAGAATGTTAAACAGCTTCAGCAAAAAATGGCAGGATACAAAATTAAATTAAACTTTAACCTTAAAAAAATCAGTGGCCTTTCTTTTTTATCCAAGAAGAGCAAAGCAACTGAGGGAGAAAAAATGTCAAAAGAGAAAAAAGGCACCAAGCGACCTTCCCACGCAACCAAATAGCCGCAATCAAAAACAATAATACCTAGGAACCAACCTACCCAAAGACACCAAAGATCTCTCTACAACAAATAATTTTTAAGCCTTTTTATTCTTTAAAGAAAGACATTTAAGAAGACATCACACGATGGAAAAAAAACCCTCCCATGCTCATGGTTGGAAAATAAACATTGTTAAAATATGTCCATTTTACCGAAAACTCTTGTATAGATTAATGCAATCTCAATTCAAATCCCCACGAGTTTCTTCACAGGCTTGGAAACAAAAGTTCTTAAATTCATTGGAAAAAAAAAAAAAAAAAAACCAACCAAAGACCCCAGAATAGCCGAAAAGCAAACCTGAGTGAAACGAGCTACACAGGGGGGATATAGTCATACCAGGACTTCAAACATACTACCGGGCTATAGTTCATTAAAAACCGCCTTTGGTTTTACTGGCACAAAAACAGACCTGTTGACCAATGGACCAAAACCGAAGATCCAAAAATCTGATGGATTACAATTTCAGCCATCTATATTTGACACAGGGGGCAAGAAGCCACAATGGAAAAAAAAAGCAATAGAAGGACACAAGGCAAAAAACTAAAAAAAAAACGCATCTTCAGCAAGTGGTGTTGGCAAAAAACTGGATCAACCACACCACGTGTAGAAGAATGAAATTTAAACCCCTATCTCTTGCCTTGTACAAAAGTGAACTCCAGATGTATTAAAGATCTCAACGTGAACCCCCAAACTCTTAAGGTGATGGAAAAAAGTGTTGGCAGCAAGTTTGGCACAGAATACAAGAACATAAGCGTAGGAAACAGACTTCCTAAATCAGAAGCTGCACAGGAGACAAGGTCGACAATTGACAACTGGTACCTCATTTTAAACTCAAAACCTTCTGTACATCAAAAGAAACATCAAGGAAGTGAAGAGAAGAGAATCCCACCGAGTGGGAGGATGGAACGAAGGAACACCTTCACTGCAGATACATTGACAAAGCATTGATTTCTAGAATCCAGAACAGGAATATTAATTAAAACTTACTCAAAAACAAAAAAACAAAGAAAAAAAAGAAAACAAATGACCCACTCAATCGATGGAGAAAAGAAAACTGAACCGCGAGAGACTTCACAAGTAGTGAGGGAAATTGAGCGATGTTGAGAAGATGAGAAAAAACACCTTAAGAAGTGTTTTAACATCACCTAATCATTAAGGAAATGCCAATCATAAACCACTTTATTTTTTTTAAGATTTAATATCACTTACTCACATAAGACTTGCTAGGATCAAGGAAACCAAATGATACCAAGTGCTGGAGAGGTTAGTTGGTCGGGAAAGGGCGAAACACTCATCACTGCTGGTGGGAAATGTAAACACGATAGAACCAGCCCTATGGAAAAGCATGTGGAAGAAACCCTTGGAAAGACTTGGAACATGAAACTTAGCCACCCGACCCAGAGCCATCTACCACTCCTAGGCATGTACCCTCAAGAACTACCCACCACAGAGATACAATTGACACGGACCATGATGTAGTATTCGCAGCTCTCTTACACAATAGTAGCTAAGAGACCTGGAACCAATTACAAATGCCCCTCAAACTGGACGACAGAGGATAGAGAAGAAGGTAGGATAGAGAGGAAAATTTACAATTCACACAAGGGTTTATTTGCAGCATGTAAGAGAAAGATGAACAACCATTCATGAAACTTTGCAGGGAAAAAGCAATGGCTGGACACTAGAATGACGAGGCATCAGCTGAGCGTAACAAAGTGACAAACACAGTCCTCAGAAAAAAACAAACAACCCAAAGAATTAGAGACTATCCTCAATCTGTGATGCTCAAGTCCAATTACCCTGTTTGTAAGTATTTCTATGTAGGGCCACCCTGACCTTTTGTCACAAAGCAATGTGGGTCGTATTATGCATATTGAAACAACAACAACAACCAACAACAACAGAAAGTAAGACTGATCAAAGGAACTGACTGAAAACATCGATAAAACTTTTGCTCAAAACAGTAACTTCCTCCTGGAGACTCACTTGAGAAAGAGACTAGAAGAGAAGATTGATTGAAAAAGCATGTTTGTGTGAGAAGCATATATGGCAGAAATGCTGAGCACGGTGGTGGGATGGGCGGGAAACACGGGGGGACTACGGCAGATTTGTTAAAAAAGATTAAAAAAATTTATCTAAAACAAAACAACAAAGGTTGCACTTGTGTCGGAAACACGGCCCTAACAAGTTTTTCTAAAACTTTAAAAGGAGACCAAAACAGTATATTATGTTCGTTAATCCCCTGGGCTGTCACGTCGCTCACGCAGCTAAGGATACGAAGCAAAGCAAGAACTTCACGCAGACAACAAGGATTCTCTGCAGCAATATTTATTCTGTACAAGCCTCTCTTCTAGGAGAAGGGACACCCGATAATGGGGAAGAGGCAGTTGAATCTTAGTATAGCAGTCCTAAGGGTTCAGTGTATGCTCTGAGATCTGTGGTCCACCACTCCAGATGCCATCTATTTGCATGTCCCAATGGCATGGTGAGGGGGCTACACCTAGCGCAAACCAGGGCCAATGCCATAACACTTAGAAATCATTAGTAGAATGACATGCGGATCTCAAAGTACACAGATCCGCAGTCTTTGCCCTAAGTGCAGAAAAGACAGTGCTATCATGCGGAAAAGGTGGCTATTGCTTGTTCTCTAACCCATCTCAGGAACTGTCAGCGCGACCATCTTAGGGCGTGGATACAGCAAGCACATGTTTGCGAGTGTGAGTGACTGCAACAACAGTTCCCCCTTTCTATTATATGAGCTAGGCGAATGTCTTGTCTTAGGTGTGCCATGACTGCCAAAGGTGACTTCTTACCCTCATTGGAGGAAAACCATAAACAGACCTGTCAACCAGTTAGGCGTCCTGTAGCGTCCCGATGAACCGCCCCACCGCTGACAAGTCTGCAGCAGTAACAAACGTCGCCGAAAGCGTCCATACGAAGCTCCTCCACCGTTTACTGAGTGCTGATTTCGCCCCCACGTGTCTTGGTTGGAAATACATGCGTAGGTCTTACCCATCACTTGAATAACTACTTCTTCCGAAGTATAACTAAGCCATTATGGTTAGCAGAGGCACGAACCTGCTTCCACATCGTGCAACGCCGCAGCCATCTGCAATGACCACCTTACTATCCGCGCCATCGGTGTTGGGCATGGGGCCCTTACATCAATTTATCCAAGAAGCACTAAGAGTAGAATCCCCTCCACCTAAAGAGTGAAGCCCAAATCCCGACCACCCCAGCCCATTCTTTGAAGCTGTGAAACAGCAGTAGGAAATACGAGGAAGCCAGTCCTTCAGCAAAGGAGGTGTCCATTTGGTAGAATTCACCGAGTAGTAACGGTCGATATGGCCATACCGCAACGTTGTATCCTCAAGTGTAACAGAATTCGACGACACCTCCCTTATGTGTACTATTCATTGACGTAAGGCTGGCATTGGTCTGGTGGAACACTGACAGGATCCCCATCGCTGGCTCCTGCCTGACGTCATCGCAGAGGCTGATCATGACGAATCACCATACAACTGGATGCACTGGTATTTTCATAAATCGTCTTTATATTTTTCTTGTTAAGTCATCAACGGCACCCACAATGGTTTTCTTCTTCCTCGTGGAAAACAACAGAGAAAGCTCACCCAGGGAATCTTATTAAAATAGGATCCGAGCCTTTCCACTTCCAGCATATGACATCTATCCATTTTACCTTATTCCTTTTGTGTCGTGTGCGGCCAGATAGAAGAATTGTGGACACGCCTCGGTGAGCCAAGCGGCCCTTTGGTCAATTCCATAATTTAAAATAAATTAGACGTAAATAATTTCCACTGAGAAAACTTGTTCTGTGACGCTCTATTCCGTCTATGTTGATTGATGTAATTCTTGGTCAATCCACTCTTTTTGATAATAAGTACAGTATTGACTGTGTTGTGTCTTTTGTGTGATGTGCACAGCTTCCACAATACCCATTGCTCCCTTGTGGATTATAGCCGTATAATCCAAGTGATGTGGAGTAACTCCCATCTGCTGAAACCAAAACTGTTTGAATTTGGTTGCTGTATATTATCCGGGCCATTGGTCTGATTAAGTGTTAAATATTTGTGCGTAGGCCCAAAAGACCCTCCCAGGGCTTCCATGAGCACATGTTGAATGACTGTGTTGTTTCATCCCCAGACGAGGGGTGCTCGCAACAATAATAGACCCAGAACATTGGCAGACTGTGTCTACAGAGACATGTAGTTACCTTCTAATCTACCAAAGAGACTGTGACTAGTATCCGTCACATCCATCTGCCAAATATTGGGAGAGGAAGAAACGTAATCACTCCACAGATTGATATGATTACCCACAGGGTAGGGGGTGGGGGTAGGCAGGTAGGGCAAAATCAACTCAGCACAATATTATGGCCAATCTGTATGTAGGAACCAATGTTGACGAGACCTTCACTGCCGAAGAGGTTAATGTGAATAATAGAAGCGTACTTTCGCAAAACTTTCAAGAGTGTCAACATCGAAATTGAGAAGGTAACATTCCGGCAAGCCGCCTCCAGGGGCTGACGTTATAACAAAGGCGCCAATACCTAGTGCGCATGGTGAGCTTGTCTGGTTGCCGCTTTGCTCATGGGCCGTAGTTAGTCCTGAATGAGCTCGAAGATGTGTGTAATAATGTAATTTGTATGTATTTTTGTACATTGCAGGGATCGAGAACAAACGTTCATCTCTTAGGAAACTTTCCTGGAAAATAAGGAGGCAACTTTGCATGGACAATTTTAAGTCATTACCCACGGCTTCTTAGGGCAGTTGACGCAGCATTTACCACATAAACTAGAGTCTGACACAAATTAAGAGGGCCAGTGAGAAAAATTTTTTTTTAATACTTCCTAAAGTACTACTGACCATTCTTGTTGTAATTGTGGAGAGGAGAGGTTCAATACGTGTGTATCAAGTGAGTGGTAAGTTATTATCCTTCATATCACCATACAACTCCTCGTTCCCACCCTTAGAACCATTCAGTGTCAGACTACAGACTCCCTCAGGTATTGGTTGCGGTCCATAGATAACGCCGGTGTGGGAAAGATTAAGGGTGGCTTTGAAGTGAAGTTTAAATATCGGGTGTGAGAAGATAATGGTTATCAAACTAGTCTCACTGCAAAGGGCTCGTTAACAAGAATAGCCCAATACATGTAGTTTGAGCTCGCCAGTATCTGATGAAGTTGTTCTGTGTAGTATTGTAGGGGGGTATGGTTAAGTATGGGTTCTTGGTCATGGTTTGAGCCAACCTGTCCGATGCAAGATGTAGAACCACCGCTTTCCATTTTGTTTAAGTATTTTTTTTAGAGCCAGTTTAGTTACTGCGGCAGTATAGATCCTACCATCTTCAAGTGCGTTTTGCTGGAGCAGCTGCATACGTACGCGCTGGATTCCATAGGAGTGGGCCAGTGTTGCCTAGGACTGTGGTGGGTAATTTAGCAGTCTGTAACACAACATAAATGAAAAAGCTGGGATTGTCTATTCTGAGTAATTGAGCTACACTTAAGTACATGTTCTACCCTTTTTAGGGTGTTCAAAGCTTCTGGGGTCATGGTGCGGGTGTGATGTAAGATGTGAGTCCCCCTCCAGGATATCAAACAGTGGATTTCAATTCGGTTGTTGATAATTTAAGAAAGGGTGCGCAAGCCAACAATTAAGTCTCCCATTCAATGTTCTGAAAAATACATTAAGGCTGAGTATGAAGATGATCTACAGTTCGATTTCAATATTGGGGTTTTATGAATTTTGGAAAGATAATAGTTCCTAGAAATTGTCCCACTTGGGTATTTGGACCTTTTCCAGGGCAATTACGAGTCCATGATTTCTTAGTGATTTGACCAGGACATCAATAGCAAATCATAAACTTCTAGCATTGATTTTTACCACAATGGAGAAATCATCATCCATGTAATGGAGCATGATTATTAGAGAATGAAATTGTTCTTGGACTGGTTCAACGGCTTGTTGAACAAACAACTGGCACATCGTGGGGCTATTAGCCATGCCATGGGGTAGGACCTTCCACTGGTATCGCTTGTCCGGGCCCTCAGGAGGGAGTAATGGGGCGGCAGGGGAAAGGCAACTTCGTCCCGAGCGTGAGGACAAAATGGGAAAATTTGAATAAATAGATGATGAAAAAAAGCAGGCGTGAAGAGCACCAATAATGAATATCGGCCGTGACGGGGAAGAGAGAATCGGAACTGACAAGAGGGGAAGCCCTCGTTGGACTGGGCCAAAATAGCGCGCTGTGGGCATTATTGGGCTGGGTTAGGAATGGGAGGATTAGTATGTGAGTAGACATTTTTATTATTTTTTTTGGTTTTTTTTTTTTTTTTTTTATTTATTTTGTATTATATGTATATATATTATTATATACATTATTAGCTTATTATTATATTATTACTTTTCTTACATTATATGTATATTATATTAGATTTTTTTATTAAAGTTTTATACTGTTTAATTATAGCGTGATATATATTTAGCCTAGTATATGATATATATTATATTATTAGCGTATTATTAATTTTTTTTTTTTTTATAATTATCTTATTTTATAGTTGGCAGGGGAGAGCGGGAGGGCGGCGCTTATGGGACCCGATGACTTTCAGTTTGAAAACATTTTGAACATTGTTCTTTCGCTGGGCGGGGGCGAATAGTGTTTATTTTGTACGGGCCCGCTTCCCCCCGCTCCTCCTCTAACTCCCTCTTCCTCATGATTGTGTAATGTCCTGATCAGAATCTGGGTCACTTAATCTTAAAGCTTTTAGTTCCCTGAAGGGGTATAATTTACTTTCCCCAGCAATTTCGCTGGCAGACTTCTTTTCCTTTTGTAAGGCCTTTGTCTTTTTGTGTGCACCTAACCTTTCACTCCGCTCTGTTTCTGACATGCTTTCCTGAAGGTCTGTAAGGACCTATTGTCCCTCCTTAACCTCTTCCTCACAATTTTGATCTTGAAGACACGATTCAATCAATTTCCATATAGGAATAGTTCCTGCTTTGAGCTTTTTACAGCGTTGTTTTCTGTCTAGGTCCCCTTTTAATTTTTCCCAGCTAGATGGCATAAGAGACCCAGTGGAGATAAACCAAGGAGCGCAGCGGTCAACTTCCCTCGCAAACGTTTTTTTTTTTTGTTTTTTTTTTTTGTTTGTCTATAGTTTTGGTAGAGACTTTTAGATTTTTTTCCCTTCTTAACCTCTGACTAGTCGAAAAAAAAAAAAAAACAATGCCAGGAGAACAATTGCAGTCGCAACCAAGACAATCAGAAAGGCTTCCAGGACCTCCAAATTTACGGGCAAAAGCATATCTCTCAGAGCTAACTTAAAATTACTTACCTGGCCGCAGTTCTGAATCCTCTTCAAAAGTTGAAGGGTCCTCTCGGCACCAGCGATGTCAGGTTCCCGGGCCCGGGGCTTCGGCACCATTTGTCGCGCGCAGCAGTCTCGCCGGCAAGAACTTCACGCAGACAACAGGATTCTTCTGCAGCAAACTTTATTGTGTACAGCTCTCTTGTGAGAAGGACCCCGAAATGGGGAAGAGGCACTGCTTATATAGCAGTCCAGAGAGTTCATGCATGCTCTGGATTGGTGCACCGTCCGATGCCTCATTTTCATGTCCAATGCATGGGCTCGTAGCGCAACAGGGGCCAATGCCTCATTAGAATATTAGGTGTGCGGGCTCAAAGTCATGCGCAGTTTTGCCCTAGTGCGGAAGAGGTGGCTACATGCGGAAAAAGTGTCTAGTTGTTGTTCTCTAGCCATCTCAGGAAGTCGGCACCATCTTTAAGGTGCGACGTAGAGCCACACTGTTAGCAGTGTGACAGGCTGCCAACACCTGGGCATGCCGGGGAACTTTGTGGTCCAACCGTGAACAAAAGGGGTTAAGGTGCAGAGTCAACAGGCTGACCCTGGGAGTTGGGTGAAAGTGAGCAGAAGGTGAACTGCCACAGACTCGTTTATTGGAGGCAAGGTTAGGGTTTATATACTGTTCACATTCCGCTCTCCTCTTAGTGTAGTGTCACCTTGTGATTGGCCTAGGTCTGTGACTCAGCTGTTTGTATGGTCTCCTGCCTAGGGCAGGTTAGGTTGATGGGGGACAAGGTCTGCACAGGTTAGTAGCTTACAGGCTACTACAGGTTAGAGAGAGGGGTTAGCACTGATGTTTCTGTCAGAGGACCTGGTTTCAGTTCCCAGCACACTGGATGGCTCATAACCGTCTGTATCTCCAGTATCAGGGTATCCAACACTCTCTTCCGGCCTCCATGGGTACCTGCACACATGTGGTGCACACACAGACAAGCAGACACACACGCGCACTCACACACACATAATTAAAGATAAACTTTGGGGGGGGTATTTTTGAGACAGGGTCTCCCTTTAGTCCCAGCTGTCCTGGAGCTCCCTCTGAAGACCAGGTTGGCCTTGAACTCACAGAGATCCACCTACCTCTGCCTCCCCTGTGCACCACCATGCTTGGCACTACAGATGGTTCTTAGCCGCCAAATGGGTGCTGGGAATCCAACCCGGGTCCTCTGCAAGAGCAGTCAGTGCTCTTAACCACTGAACCATCTCTCCAGCCCCAAGATAAACTTTTTTTATAAACTTTTTAAGCATGAAAGGAGACCAAGAGCGAGAAATATTAGGTGATGAGGGAGGACAGAGTGCAGGCAAAAGTCATGAAAGGGTTTTTCTAGTTTCAAATCTGCCATAATTCCCTCTCCCCCTGGTGAATATGTGAATTAAAGTAGCAAGAACCATTTTTGCATTCTGAAAAAACCCAACATGTCATTCCTTGAGGCAGTGCTTGTGAAAGTTGCTTTCTTTTTAATTTCACTGATCATCAGTACAATAAAAATTAGACATGACTAGTCACTGAATACGTTTGTCCCATTGACCCACTTATAAAAGTGATTTTTGAAACAATTTGTTCTTCGGAAAAAGGTTTTGTAACCTGAAATTTAAAAAAAAATTTCTGCTCAAAATGATATCAAATCATTCTACTACACCGTTATTGAATACGTAACTTGTATTACTATACATCAAGTATTTTTTAAAGCTACCCAGCCAGGTATGATGGTGCATGCTTTTAATGCCAGCAATCCAGAGGTAGAAGTAAGATCAAGGCCAGCCTGGTCTAAATAGCAAGTTACAGGCCAGCTGTAGTTACAGGAAAACCTTGTCTCAAAAAACTAAACAAACAAACAACCAAACACCAAACAAACAAACAAAAGCCATGTAGTCTATATTCTGTGATAGCATCTTTTTATGTGTATGAGTGGTTGGCCTGCTTATATGTAAATCCACCTTATGTGTAAATCCACCTTGTGTGTAAATCCACCTGTGTCATGCAATGCCAAAGGAGGCCAGAAGAGGGAGTCAGATCCCTTGGAACTGGAATTATGGACAGTTGTTATAGCCACTATGTGGGTGCTGGGAACGGAAACTGGGTCCTCTGGAAGAGCAGCCAGGGGTCTTACCTGCTGAACCATCTCTCCAGCCCCCTTGTGATAGAATCTGGAAAGAGCACCAGAAATCATCTAGGCCTGGGTCTCCTCACTTATGCATCTCTGTGGTGCCCTTCACCCAGATCTCATCACACTTTTTACTTCTAAGTGACACTCTGAGATAGAAAATTTAAGCCCTGCCTGGTGGTGCAGCACTGTAACTCATTACTTGAGAGACCGAAGCAAGAGGATCAGACATTGAAGGCTAAAGAATGGCCAATCTGAGCAACGTACTGGGGCCCAGGTGTCAAAGGAAAGAGGTTGAGAGTGTAAGCCAAAGGCTTGCCTACAATGCATGAGGCTGCTGGTTCAGTTCCTAGTATTAAAAAAAAAAAAAAAAAAAAAAAAAGAAGCAAAACCACAAAATTTCTGGGAGCTGAAAAGACGGTTCAGCCATTAGGTGCACTAACTGCTGTTGCACAGAGAATCTAGGCTGGATTCCCAACACCCACATGACAGCTAACAACCGTCCGTATCTCCAGTTCCAGGGGATCTGACGCCTTCTTCTGGCCTCCGCGGTCATTGCACGACAGGGGTGCACCTACCTACATGTGAGCAATACTCTAGTATACATAAAGAAAATAATAATTTTTTTTTAAATAGAAAATTTAAAAAATACAAAGTCAACAAATTCTATTTAGGTGGCAGTATGGTGATACCTACTTCAGGATGCAAGTCCCAAGTGAAACGAAAAGGGGAAAATGTCATACAGGCTTGTGCAGAATGCAAATAACATCTGGGCCTGCTCCAGCCTGGGGCGCCCATGCCCACCTCCCTGCCCCGGGGGAGGAGGGCGGGACTAGCTTCCTGCACGCCCATTGGGCCTCCAGCCCGCTCATTTGCATGGTCCGGGCGTGGCTAGCCCCGAGGCTGACGTCATCTAGGGATTGCCGGGTGGCTGCTGCGAGCCCGCCTCACATCCTGAGCCGGCGGGAAGCAGAGCGGAGGTGAGCTCCTGGCCCCTCCGTGTGGCACCAGCAGGGAGCGCGCCCCACGCACAGCACCATGTATGACCCCGAGCGCCGCTGGAGCCTGTCGTTTGCTGGCTGCGGCTTCCTGGGCTTCTATCACGTCGGGGCCACCCGCTGCCTGAGCGAGCGCGCCCCGCACCTCCTCCACGACGCGCGCACCTTGTTTGGCTGCTCTGCCGGAGCGCTGCACGCCGCGGTCTTCCTGTCCCGGATCCCGCTCGGTGCGTCCACGTCACCCCAGGGGCCCCAAGTGGGGATGAGGCGCCCGGGCCTTCAATGATACCCCGGCACCCCCAAGAGCCTACCCAAACAGGTGCCACCGTCGCAGTTTTGTCTGTCCCCGGGCTCTGAGAGGGGAGCGGACGCGCCCTAGAGGCGCCCAAGACTTTCTGGCGTGGGAATCCCGAGCGCGGACGGCAGGGAAGCACTTTGTGCATCATCTTCCCTGGTCCTACAAGCTGGGGGAGCCAGGAGCAGGGAGCCAGGATACACAGGACTGGGCTGCATTTGCCCCGGGATTTGGTCATAGTGGGTGTCACCAAGAAGAACCCAGACTTGACCACTTTGGGTCGTGGTCCTTCCCGCCTTCTGGGAGCTTGGAGAGGTGCCTGCTGTAGGGTGGTCGTGTGGTGCGTGGGATAAGAAAGGGTTTCCCCCTCCTTCCTCCAAGTGTTTGGGACCCTCGAATATCCCATAGCATCTTTTCCAGTCTTCGTTAATCTGGGCCAGCCCTTCCCTCCAAGATCCATGTCACTGGCAGTGATACTCCGGGCATTTGAATCGTACCTAATTAAACATTTGCCCGTGTGTGGAGGGGTGAAGGTGGGCTTACTTCTCTCTCCCCCCAAACTACTGGGGTGATGTACCTTACCTATCCTGTGTTATATAGGCTGAGGCTGACAGTGGGCAGGGCCTGGGGTAAGTGCCCACTGGGATCTGCTAATAGCCAGAGGTCCCCATGGCCCTCTGTCCCCCACTTATAAGTGTCCCTTATAAGCCCCAATTGAGGTCTGGGCCTCTTTGACACTTTACTCTTTGCTCTACCTGTCACTCTCAGCAGGGAGTGACTTTGGCTGGTGTGGGGAAGCTGCTGCCAGGTACAGCTCTCTGCCATTGGATAGAATCAGTGACCAGACCCTGGGCTGATGGGACTTGGGGATTAGACTAGCCAGCTTGGCTTCCTGCCTGCTTGTCTGTCTACTCCAGCAATGGAAGGAGACAGGGACAAAGGGCAGAGAGCAGCTTGTGGGAGGACCAGACAAGTCCCATGGCCACCCTGGACTTCAACAGAGACCCAAAGCAGTTCTTACATGGGGTGGGGGGGGCTCTGGTCCCCCACATGGATGGATGATTATCAGCACGAGAAGCCCAGAGTACACTCCTGTATAGAGGGGATTCTTAATCCTCTGGCAGAGGAGAGGTGCTACCTGGGAAAGGCACAGAAATGTCAGAGCTGCAGGTTGCTGCAGGAGGGAAAAGCTAAGGTACATTTCTGGAGAACTGTGACTTGGGTCCAGGTCCTTGGGTATCTGAGCCTTGGCTAGACTTGGCAGAGGGGAGGCAGGGCAGAATGTGCCAGCAGTGTATAAGTTCACTCCTCTGGCTAGGCTCAGGAAGTGGTTGGGGTTTGCTAGGAGATAAGGTTAGAGTTGGATCAGGACAGGCTGGGGCAAGTCTGTCCTTGTGCAGCCCAGAAATTTTGTCTGGCTAGGGCTGAGAGAGGTGGGTGGTCCTGTGTGCCAGGGCAGAATAGATTAGCCAGAGGGGGCCTGGCCGGAGAGAAGGCAGATGGAGCTGGAAGGAGTATGCACCCATCACACTGTCTAGGAATGTTGGGGTTAGAGGCTTCTGTGGAGACCAGCCACTTAAGCAGCCTTTTCTGGGTAGAGTATCTTACAAATCTTATTTTACTCAGTCCTCCATAAAGTCAGGTAAATCTTGTTCTCCACAAAAAAAAAAAAAAAAGGAAGTCTGGGGTATAGACAGGTAGCATAATTCCTTCCTGAGTATGAGGTATTAGTGACTCTTTCTGGACATGCAGGTGGGAGTTCTCACAAACATGGGCTTCTGGAAGGGGCAGCCGTGCTTACACCCAGCCTAGACAGGTAGCATAATTCCTTCCTGAGTATGAGGTATTAGTGACTCTTTCTGGACATACAGGTGGGAGTTCTCACAAACATGGGCTTCTGGAAGGGGCAGCCGTGCTTACACCCAGCCTAGCACTATTCAAAAGACACACACCTCAAGCCCTACAAACCATCTTACATTTCCTAGCTGTTGCATTGAATAAAGTCAGATATGGGTGAAATTGATCTGATAGTGCTACTGTATGCAGAATATTATCATTTTCCCATCTAATCACTGTAAACCACTGTTAATGAGACAGTTTTAATTGATAAACCTTTTAAGTACAGGATGTGGTCTGTAGCCACCCAGAACATGCCTGATCATGACTGAAATACAGGATGTATTTTATAGGTCTTAACGTAAGCCAGCTACCCTTTCTCATGGTTTTTGGTCTTACAGGAAAACTATGTCCTGTCTCCAAAGTGGTATCTTATTTCCTGTGTTTGTCCTCTGTCCCAAGACCAGACCTTGGAAATCCTCATGGACCTTGTGCGGAAGGCCAGGAGCCGCAACATCGGCACCCTCCATCCCTTCTTCAACTTAAACAAGTGCATCCGAGATGGGCTCCAGAACATTCTCCCGGACAATGTCCACCAGCTAATCTCAGGCAGGATATGCATCTCACTGACAAGGGTGTCTGATGGGAAGAACGTGCTGGTGTCTGATTTCCATTCTAAAGATGAAGTAGTGGATGTAAGCACTTGCCTCTTTGGCAAAATAAGAAACAGCATGGTTCCCTGGACCAGGGTGACATGAACTCTGTAAATCCAATGAGTTGGTCTATAGTTTCTGGAAGCCTTACTATGCCAGGACACTTGGTTGGTCTCTCTCTCTCTCTCTCTCTCTCTCTCTCTCTCTCTCTCTCTCTTTCCCTCCCCCTACCCCCCATGGAGGTGGAAGCCAGAGCAACTGCCCTCTGGCCCTGTAGATCCAATTGCAGACTGTTCTCCCTTCAACCCTCAGTTCCTAACTGCACAGAGAACCAGTCCTGGGTGTGCACTTACCACAACCTCTGCATGTTACATAGAGAGGTTGACTTTTTGAATGGAAGCTTCTCCAGGGTGAGAACCTGTCTTATTTGCCTCTGGTCTTCAGGTCTGGCACAGACAAGACAATTTACAGTATTAAAATGTCATCTGCTTTGGCCTGTGCTTATATGTTTTGAATGAATGACTGCATATGACTTAACTCTGTCTGGGTGAAGCACCTGTGGCCAGCAGCCCTGCATATAGTCTTAATTTCTACTTAAACTTCTAGAAGTTTCTGAACAACCAGCACCTGCTGTCCCTATATTCCCCTGACCCTCAGTGGACAGTGTGCCATCCAGCACAGTGATTCTCACGGTATGATCTGGGAAACCTCTGTGTCAGTATAACCAGGGAACTGACTAGAGTTGAGAGTTCTTGGGTCCCACCTCCAATGGGAGAGGGCCTGGATCTATGCTTCCCACAGCCTCTGAGCTGTCCCTATGGCCACAAGTCCCTAGGGCCAGCCTGGGGGCAAGGGAAGGAGACTAAAGTACACAGGCAGTGTGGTTAAGGAGCTAGTACTGCCAGTAGGACCCAAGACCTCAAGTACAAGTATGAGCACCAGTCAGTCACCGAGGTGTTAAAGCACTTAGTGTGTGCATAGAGTTCACCTGGTGAAGAAGAGAAGGGCCCAGGGAAGTTGCAGGCCCCGTCTTAGCTGTGGCCTCACACCCCTTTGTTCTTACAGGCTCTGGTGTGCTCCTGCTTCATCCCTTTCTACTCTGGCCTGATCCCTCCTTCCTTCCGAGGTGAGGTAAGTTTGTGCTGGGGACAGCAGAGTCCTTGGACCCTCCTCTACAGCCAGCTGGGCTCTGATACCCAGGACCTTGAGGACAGAATCCATATCTGGACTTCTTGGTGCCTGAGAGCTATAGGCCTCACACTCCCTGGAATACCCTCCACCTCCAGGTCTGCTGTCTGTTGGATAGCTGGCCTAGCTACCTTAATCTGCTCATGAGTACCAATGGTATGGTGGCCTACTTAAAGTGTAAGGCACTTAAGAATTGTTTACTCCTGTTAGGTAGTTACTCTCAGAGGAAAATAGACCAGCTGGGTATTTCCTTTTATTCTGACAGTATCTCACTAAGTAACTAGGACTGACTTGGAACTCTCTATATAAATCATGCTAACCTCTAAATCACACAGATCTGCCTGCCTCTGTCACTGCTGGGATTAAAGTCATGCCTACAATGCCTGACATTGTTGTTTTGAGGCAGGGTCTAATGTAGCACATGTAAGCCTGCAGCAGGCTGAGGTATAGCAGGCGCTTGAAGTCCTGACCTCCCGCTTCTACCTCTGGAGTATCTGGAATCACATGCCTGGGTGCCTTCAACCCCTCATTTTAGGCAATTCTGGGGCTTGAACCTAGGACTTCTGGTATGCTAGGTTGACACTCTACCCACTGAGATACCTTTCCAGCCCAGGTGTACATTTCCTAACATCACCAACAAAAATCTGGCCCTTCTCAGATCTTCACGTTATTTGGTTTTACCGCTTTGTTATACCCAAGAGAAAAATCTGTAACATGCTAGGCTTTTAGGTTCTTTTTAGGCAGTAGAGGGAGGGGGCTGGTCCAAGCAGAGCACCCCTCTACCATGTCTAGAGACTTCACAACCACAAAGGTATAGGAATGAGTTTAAGGCTTTCTAAAAGCACACTAGGCAAGTTATTATGAACTGCATTGCCAGCCCTTTTAATTTTTTTTTACTTTTTATTGTGGAAGAAAAGTTACCCAGGTAGCCCTTGAGCTTGCCATTCTCCTGCCTCAGCCTCAAGTTCTGGGATTATGGGCCTCTGGGGATGCCGATTATGTTTCCGGCCTGCCTGATAAAGGAACTGTTCCAGAGAGGCCATGCACTGAGCTCTTTGCCACCCCAGCAGGCAGTGTCTTGCTCCATAGCAGAGCAGCTCTTATCCTCTATGGGTTAGAGCAAAGGACTGGGTCACTTGGGGTCCTGGCCACTAACCATTTCTGAGATCCTAATAATGGTCCCTAATTCTCTTGTAGGCATGTTGTGAACTAAGCAGAAGAGACTATAGGAACATCATAGTGATAAGCTCTGACTCCCCATTGCACTTTCCTGGCTTTTCATCCAGGCATCCCAGTGTCAGGTCAGGAAGGCAGCTGGAGAGTCCCTTGGCTCATGCTTCAACAGCAGTGCTGTCTTCACAGTGCTGAAGGTTTCAGGGATACAGACCACATCCATATCACTCTTTACCAGCCTTTTTGTCATCCCAACGTACAGATGCAAACACTGAAGTCTGAAGCCAGGAACGGATCTGAGTCTGTGTGTTCTCCAATAAGAGCCAGGCCATTTGGAACACATTTCTTTTGTTGCTGTTGTTGAGATAGGATCTCCATATATAACCCAGGCTGGATGCCTCAACCTTCAAAAGCTGGAATTACAGGCATGCAACCCTCTGTCCTGCTTAGACACATTCTTTTTCCATGTAGCTCAGACTGTCCTCAATTTCACTATGTAGCCAGGGATGACCTTGAACTTTCAATCCTCCTGACTCCACCTCCTGAATGCTGGAATTACAGGCATTCACTATTATGCCTGGTTTATGTGGTGCTGGCAATTGAACTCAGGTCTTCATGAGTGGTAGGTAAGTGGACCTTTGGCCTCCACTGACAGGCGCACACACAGGCTTGTGCACACACACTAAAATAAACCTCTGAGGTTGAATTTACAGACTAGGTTCATACCTTATAGGGTTATGGCTAATGTGGGAATTGTATAAGGCCCCGGGATTTCCCACTAACAGCACTATATTAGTCAGTTTTCTGCGACCAAGGGAACTTGTAAAAGGAAGAGTTTATTTGAGTTTATGGTTACAGTGGAATTAGAGTCCATTGTGGTGAGGAGGCATGGTGGCAGGAGGTGCCCAAGCAGGAACAGAAGCAGAAGCAGAGCATCACTTTTTTTTTGGGGGGGGAGCATTTTTGAGACAGGGTCTCACTGCAGCTCCAGCTGGCCTGGAATTTGCTTTGTAGACCAGACTGGCCTTGAACTCAGAGATCTGCCTGCGTCTGCCTCCCAAGTGCTGGGTTTAAAGGTGTGCACCACCATGCCTGACCAGAGCTTCACATCTTAAAGCAGGAACAGGAAGCAGACAGCAACTAGAGGTTGGCAAGGCTTTTTGAACTCCCTAGCACACCCCAACAGTGACACACTTCCTGCAACATGGCCCCACCTTTTTTTTTTTTTTTTTTTTTGGTATTTTTTGAGACAGGGTCTCCTGTTAGTTCCAGCTAGCCTGGAGCTCACTCTGTAGACCAGGCTGGCCTTGAACTCAAAGAGATCCGCCTGCCTCTGCCTCCCTAGTGCTGGGATTAAAGGCATGCACCACCATACCCGGCTGGCCATACCTTTTAATAGCTCCCAAAACAGCACCCACTGGGGACAAGATGCCCAAATCCTTGAAGCCTATGGGGGATATTCTCATTCAAACCACCACAGGTTCCCAGAAATCCTGCAGAAAATCAAAACAGATCTGGACATTTTGCTGTGCCCCGGTTGGAGCCTGGAACCTTATGTAAGATGGGCACTTGCCCTAAGCCCCATACCTCTGCCCTCAGAACTTTCTTGAGATTCAACCTAAGCAAACTCCTACCATTACTATAGAAATATTTTGGATGGATGGAAAATTCCACGGAGAAGAGCAACCCTTGGGTGATAGATCATACCCAATTCCCCACTCCCTAGAATTCTTGCCATAGGCCCCCTCTTTATGATAGTACTGTTTTAAAAATAATTTACTTATTTTAGTGTATATCTGTGCACAGACCTGTGTGTGTGCCTGTCAGTGGAGGACAAAGGTCCATATTGGGTGTTTTCCTCAATCCCTCTTCATCTTGGTTTTTTGAGACAGGATCTCTCATCTAACCTGGAGCTCATAGATTAGGCTGGGTTGGCTGGCCAGTGAGCCGCAACGATCTTCCTGTCTGCTCACTCAGTGCTAGGATTTGGCCATGTGCTGGTGTACCCCATTTTTTTATATAAGTCCTGGGTATCCAAACTCAGGTCCTCATGCTTGCACAGCAAGTACTTTATTGACTGAGCCATCTCTGAGACCATTGTTTCATTTGAATCTTAAAAACCTAGCCTAGCATATTGTCCTACACCTGTAATCTCTGTATTTGGGAGGTAGAAGCAGGAAGATGAGGAGTTCAAGGCCATCTTGACTACATCTTGTTATTGAAAATAACAAGAAAAAGTAAAAAAGAAAGAAATGAATTATGCCTTGCTCCTGTATTCCTGACACACTGGAAACAGAGGCAGAAAGATCATAAGTTCAAAGCCAGCCTATAATGCCCTCTGCTCCCTAAAAGAAGGCATGGGAGGGAAATGGGCTCAGTTAGGTGTCTTGTCCCAGTTTCCAAGCAGCAGAAATGGTCTAGATCTGAACCCATGCCATGAGTCTCTCTTAGGTTTACATCATACTTGGCCTCAGGTGCATAGAGTACACCTAGTTTATATGGTCCCCTTATGAACATAATAGGAACTCAGATTTGGGTGACCAACGCTTAGGTCCTCAGGGGCACAATATGGGGTGGACTCCAGTCCCCATATATCTCTCTGCCTGGCACTTCTGCACAGTGCACACCCTTTGCAATAGTATATAATAACCTTGAGGGCTAGTAAGGGTCTATTGGAAGAGTGATTCCCAGACCTCTGTCTTCCCACCATGTTGACTACCTTTCCAGCATGGTGACTCTGGAAACATCTTCAGTGCTAGTTCGGGGAGATGTAGCATCAGGCCTTTCTTCTCCTCACAGCGGTATGTGGATGGAGGTGTGAGTGACAACGTCCCCCTGCTGGATGCCAAAGCTACCATCACAGTGTCCCCTTTCTATGGGGAGCATGACATCTGTCCCAAAGTCAAGTCCACCAACTTCTTCCAAGTGAATGTCACCAACCTCAGCCTCCGCCTCTGCACAGGGAACCTTCACCTTCTTACCAGAGCACTCTTCCCCCCTGATGTTAAGGTGAGTGAGGAGCAAGGGGTGCTGTTCTCTGCCTCACCAGAGAGCTGAGGACACCATTTAGTCTCTCCAGGAGCAAACACGTACAGTGTCATGACATGGACTATGAGAAAAGGTGATGTTCTAGGAGCTGATGTTCTCAGCTTCACCTGAGGTCAGGAGAACTAACCCAGAGCTCAGACCTCACTTCCAGGGGTTGGGGGGTCTAAGAAGTCAAGGGCTGTGATAAAAATACCTGGACAAGAGCAGCTCTCTTAGGAAAGAGGTTTATTCAGTTCAAAGGACTGTCATGGTGGGAAGTCAAGCAGCAGGAGCCGGAGGCAGCTGGTCCCTCACGTCTGTAGTCTGAAGCAGAGATGGATGAGTGCACAGTGCTGCTCAGCTCCTCCACTTCCACAGTCAAGGGCCCATCCAGGGAAGGCTGCCACCTACCGTGGCTGGGCCTTCCCACCTCAGTCAACACAATCGAGATAATCCCCACAGCCACGCCCAGAGGCCAGTCCCCCAGGTGATTCTATATTCTTAACATTAACCATCAAGGGAGTGGAGTAGGTGGGATGGTTCATGACTGTAATCCAGCATCCAGAAGGCAGAGGCAGGAGGATGGAGAATTTGAGACCAGTCTGGGGTACCTAGCAAGACCCTGTCTTTAAAAAAAAATAGAGTGGAGACATGACTCAGCATACAGTGCTCTTGCAGAAGACCCAAGTTGGGCCCCCAGCGCCCACATTGGGCAGCTCACAACTGCCTATTACTCCAGCTATAAGGGATCCAGTACCTCTGGCTCCATGGGCACCTGCAGTTATGTGCACAGACAGTAAAATAAAACATATCTTAAAAAATATGAAAGGGTCCTGGAGATGGCTCAGTGGGCAAAGACTTATGACTTGAGTTCAATCCCTGGGACCCACTTGGTAGAAGGAGAGGACCAACTCCTTCTGACTTCCAGTTACACATGGGGTATATGTGTGCATGGACCTGCATATACACACAAAATAATTGAAAATGTAATAAGATAGGGGCTGGAGAGATGGATCAGTGGTCACAAACACTGGTTGCTCTGGCAGAGGACCCAGATTCAGTTTCTAGCATGCACATGATGCTAACAATTATCTATAACTCCAATTCCAGGGGATTTGATCCTTGTTCTTCTCCATGGACAGTGCACTCGTGTGGTGATGGACATTGCATTCGTGTGGTGCCTTACATATGTGCAAAATACTAATATAAAAAAATTACAATGATTTAGTAAAATAAACATTGGATTTTCTTTCTCTTTTTTTTTAACCTTTTATGCTGAGGCTGGACCCCAGGTCCTCAAGTATGGATGATCAAGGCTCTTACGCTGAGCCATGCCCCAAGCCTCTCACTGGCAAGAGCTGAGCCATGTCCCCAGTGCAGAATCTTTCACTTTTTTCATTCCTAACATGATTCTATTTTGCACCTTTGGGGAAGAATCATTGCCCCCAGGGGCATCCTTTTCTGATTGGTCTTTTAGTGTACCTCCCAACTCTGCTGTATTAAGATCATTTGCACAGTGCATATCCAAAGGGTGCATTCTGGGAGAAGGTGGCTGCATGTACCCAAGATGTCACCAGTCACCCAGTTCAGTGGTGATTGCCTCAAGGACAGTAGGAGGGGCTAGAATGGAGGCTTAACCCAAGGCCCAGGCAGCCTAGGGCAGAGCCCTAACCAGCAGACTCTCTGTGAAGATGATATCACAGCAGAGTCTTGGGGAAGCAGAGTCACATGCTCCCTCTCTGTGTGAACACAGATCCTCCTCAATGTTCCTGGTCCTCAGAGGGCGTGTCATTCATGGTCCCTATGGTTTACCTGCTTCATTTGCTTGTAGGTGATGGGAGAGCTCTGCTTTCAAGGGTACCTCGATGCCTTCCGGTTCTTGGAAGAAAACAGTAAGTATGGCTGAGGTCACTAGAGTCCCTTGGTTTGTCACCTTGTGCTCAAGGCCTTCTCCACTGTCTTGCTCTGACCACATACCAGCCCCATGTGATCTGAAGCTTTGAGCTATTTTAGAAGGGAGGTGGCAGAGACTGGGAAGAAGAGGCCAACAGAGCACAGGCAGCCCTTACAGGGTGGGGCAGGGATTTGAACCCTGGTATCCTGACTCCACAGTAGGTACCTTTTCCTGCAGGCAGCTTGTTTCTCCTTCTGTTGAGCTCCCTTGTGAACCTTTAGTGTTCCACAATGGGCTCTAGATGAAACTATCATAATTGAGTTCTCAGCCAAGTGTGGGCCTCGTCCACTGGATGAGTCGCCTTCCCAGGAGGCACCTGCACTTGAGTCATCTCAGTCTCTAAGTTGGGCTTCGGATGAAAAGTCACAGCAGGGTGACATTTTGACATCATGGCCATCTTAATTCACACATGCATGACTCATGGTATCCCCACATCGATGAACTCACTTGACCAGGCACTTCTCAGAACAGGTCAGCTCAGCCTGGCGGCACAGGCCTGTCATCCCAGCTATTTGGGAGGCTGAAGCAGGAGGATTTCAGTTCAAGGCCTACCTGGATTGTAGAGCGAGCTCAAGGCCAGCCAGGGTAACTTGGTGAGACCTTGTCTCAAGAAGTAAAAAGAGGCTGGGGAAGTGGCTTGGTGCTAGAGCACTTGCCTTACCTGTAGAAGGCCCTGGGTTCAGTGTTAGGCACCATCAGGAAAAGAAAGGAAGGGAAAGGAGAAAACAGACAGAGGGAACAAAAAAAAGGGCTAGAGGTAGAGCATTTGTCTGGTGTGTAGGGGTTTGATTGCTACAAAAGTGGGAGTGGGGAGGGGAAGGGGTAGGGAGAGAAGGAGAAGGAGGAGAAGAGGAAGAAAAGGAAGAGGAGGAGGAAGAGGAGGATGACGATAATGACTTGCTCTTTCTTTTTTTTTTTTTTCTTTTTTTGGTGTTTTTTTTTTGGTGTTTTTGAGACAGGGTCTCCCTGTAGCCCCAGCTGGCCTGGAGCTCACTCTGTAGACCAGGCTGGCCTTGAACTCACAGAGATCTACCTGGCTCTACCTCCCGAGTGCTAGGATTAAAGGCGGGCACAACCACACCTGGCTGAGGACTTGCTTAACGAGCCAGGTGGAGTGAACATGAGTCTGAGCACCATAAGATGGAGGCTAACCTCTTGGTGTAGGCTCTGGGGAGGGCAGGTTGGGCCAGAAGCTGGTGTGGCCATGACCCCAGATAGGTTCTCTCTGAGAGCAAACATACCTCAGAAAAGTGGCCTGTTGGAGAGTGAGGAGTGTGATGGAGGCCCGGAAACAAATGGGGCAGTTTGGGGATTAGAGTGCAGGTGTGGGCTTCTTTGACTTCCTTCTGTAGCCAGGGACCTGTTCCATGCCTGTCTCGTGCTCAGCCCAGAAAGCGAGGACAGCGACCACACACTGCAGTTGGGCTGAGTCCCTGCTCCTTGGGGAGGGCACACATGGATGTACAATACTTAGAGGCCATAGCCATCTTAGGCGCCAGACCTGGCTCTGCCATGCTATGTGACTTTGGACCAGTTTCTAAACCTCTCTGTGCTTGGAATTCCTTGTCTGACAAATGGAGCTTATGATTCTGGTTGTTGTTGTGCAGTCCAGTGGTGCTGTGCATGGCTCAGGGCTTGGAATAAGAGCTCAGCCACCAGGAGGGGAGTTATCTGTTCATTGTAGTGTTTGATTTTGAACCTTATGAGACTGGATGCAGAGAGACTCCCACACAGCTAGAGAGTGAATGGGGCAGGAGCCACGCTCATACCTGTTCAGGTGTATACCCTTGCACTTCTGTCCCTCAGCCCCAGTGGCAGCTGCCTTAGCCCTTGCTCTCTGTGTGTTTCTTGTGCTGGCTCCCCTCCTCGGGCGCTGAGCATGGCTGGGCAGGTGATGACCTGCTTCCTGCCCCCCTCACAGGTGTCTTTGCATATTCTTTGCAGGCATCTGTAATGGGCCTCAGCTCAGCTTGAGTCTGTTCTCTGAGAAGATGGAGCCAAAGACCACTGTGCCCTGCTTGGAAAACAGCAGGCTGGTGAGGAATGAGCTGCCAGGTGGCCTGCACCTCACAACTGTGCCCTGGGATGAGAGGGTCCTGGAGACCCTCTCGCCAAAGCTCACCACAGGTACTGTGTTCTGGGATGGGCTAGGACCAACCTGTGTCAGGTGTGAGCCGCAGGGTTGCTTCCAATGCATGAGGGCACTGCCACCCTGAAGCCATTGCGGTGACTGGGATAGGCCTGGGAATGGCACTACTCACTGCACAGGCTGGCCTCTGCCACCTATCTCCCCATCTCTAGAGGCCAGGACCCCGAAGAAAGCAGACTTCAGTTGAACCCAGTCACATAGGCCCAGCAGCCAGGCCTGGGCTAGCCCTGCTGCGTTTCTACCTCCAGCCCGACTGAGGTTGTGTCCAGCCTTTCGCCTTGGGGTCTCTGTCATCTGCCTGTCTTCCTCAAGTTTCTCTCCCTCTCTCTGCCTTTCTCTCACTCTTTCCCTCCCTCCCTTCCCAAAGCAGTCTTGAACCTCTATTGTAATGTATTTTATAATGTCATCTGCTGCTGAGTGAATAGTGTTGTGATCTAAATGTTTGTGTCCCTCAAAATTCCTGTGTTGAGAACCATGTGTGGTGGTATCCTTGAGAAATAGAGCCAGGTGTGGTGGTATCCTTGAGAGATAGAGCCAGGTGTGGTGGTGTCCTTGAGAGATAGAGCCAGGTGTGGTGGTGTCCTTGAGAGATAGAGCCAGGTGTGGTGGTGTCCTTGAGAGATAGAGCCAGGAGGATTAGGAGTTCAAGGCCAGGCTTGGCTACCTAGTGAGTCTGGGGCTAGCAAACAAAAGAAAAATCCTGTGCTTAAATCCTAGTCCTTCAGAGGATGGCACTGGGAGGTAAACATTTGTGGGTCACTGGGTCCCAAGAGCAGGATCCTTCAAGTGGGAATAGTGCCCATAAAGAATGCAGAGAGGTCCTTGTTCTAGTTTGTCTTCAATTGCTGTGACAAAACACTGTGACTGACACCTACTTGGGGAGGAAAGGGTTTATTCAGCTCACGTCTCCTGGCTCGTAGTTATCACTCAGGGAGCCCAAGATAGGAACTCAGGATAGGAACCTGGAGGCAGAAGCTGGATCACAGGCCATGGAGAAATGCTGTTTACTGGCTGCTCCCCTAGCCTATGCCCAGCCTGCCCTCTTATACAGTACACAACAACCTGCCCAGGGTGGCACCACCCATAGTAGGCTGGGCCTTCCCACATTGCTCAACAATCAAGACTACTCCACATGCGTGGCCCACAGGCCAATCCAATGGAGCCAATTCCCCAATTGAGGCTCCCTCAACCCAGGTGTGTCAAGTTGACACTAAAGCTATCCAGCACAGTCCTTGAGTGCACAATACCACAGGGTATGTGAGGACAGAGGTGCTATCTGTGGCCCAGGCCCCCCCACACTCTGGCATCTTTTGGCACCTTGACCTTGGTCCTTCAGAGTCCAAATCTGTGAGGACTTAGTGTTTGCTGTTTATAGAAACTGCTAGGTCACCACACTATAAGACAGCCAGTCAGACAGACCAGACAGACCAATTCACAGACCAGCTTGCTGACAGATTACAGAGAGAGAGAGATTCAGATGAATGAAACCCAGAGTCTAGCCCTGGAAGCAGCAGCTGCTCTGTGGTCATCAAGGGGAAAAGAGGTGGGGATCCAGGATGAAGGCACCAGCTGGTGGACGGGGTAGAGGGACAGCCAAGGACAGCTGGAAAGTGTGCTCAGACAGTGACAGGACTGGGGTCTGGCTGCATGGAAAGTGTGCTCAGACAGTGACAGGCCTGGGGGCTGGCTGCGTGGAAAGTGTGCTCAGACAGTGACAGGCCTGGGGGCTGGCTGCGTGGAAAGTGTGCTCAGACAGTGACAGGCCTGGGGGCTGGCTGCGTGGAAAGTGTGCTCAGACAGTGACAGGCCTGGGGGCTGGCTGCATGGAAAGTGTGCTCAGACAGTGACAGGCCTGGGGGCTGGCTGCATGGAAAGTGTGCTCAGACAGTGACAGGCCTGGGGGCTGGCTGCATGGAAAGTGTGCTCAGACAGTGACAGGCCTGGGGGCTGGCTGCATGGAAAGTGTGCTCAGACAGTGACAGGCCTGGGGGCTGGCTGCATGGAAAGTGTGCTCAGACAGTGACAGGCCTGGGGGCTGGCTGCATGGAAAGTGTGCTCAGACAGTGACAGGCCTGGGGGCTGGCTGCATGGAAAGTGTGCTCAGACAGTGACAGGCCTGGGGGCTGGCTGCATGGAAAGTGTGCTCAGACAGTGACAGGCCTGGGGGCTGGCTGCATGGAAAGTGTGCTCAGACAGTGACAGGCCTGGGGGCTGGCTGCATGGAAAGTGTGCTCAGACAGTGACAGGCCTGGGGGCTGGCTGCATGGAAAGTGTGCTCAGACAGTGACAGGCCTGGGGGCTGGCTGCATGGAAAGTGTGCTCAGACAGTGACAGGCCTGGGGGCTGGCTGCATGGAAAGTGTGCTCAGACAGTGACAGGCCTGGGGGCTGGCTGCATGGAAAGTGTGCTCAGACAGTGACAGGCCTGGGGGCTGGCTGCATGGAAAGTGTGCTCAGACAGTGACAGGCCTGGGGGCTGGCTGCATGGAAAGTGTGCTCAGACAGTGACAGGCCTGGGGGCTGGCTGCATGGAAAGTGTGCTCAGACAGTGACAGGCCTGGGGGCTGGCTGCATGGAAAGTGTGCTCAGACAGTGACAGGCCTGGGGGCTGGCTGCATGGAAAGTGTGCTCAGACAGTGACAGGCCTGGGGGCTGGCTGCATGGAAAGTGTGCTCAGACAGTGACAGGCCTGGGGGCTGGCTGCATGGAAAGTGTGCTCAGACAGTGACAGGCCTGGGGGCTGGCTGCATGGAAAGTGTGCTCAGACAGTGACAGGACTGGGGGCTGGCTGCATGGAAAGTGTGCTCAGACAGCGACAGGCCTGGGGGCTGGCTGCATGGAAAGTGTGCTCAGACAGTGACAGGCCTGGGGGCTGGCTGCATGGAAAGTGTGCTCAGGACAGTGACGGGACTGGGGGCTGGCTGCATGACAGAGCTCTTACCAAGCATGTGCCAGCAGAGAGAGAGACAGAGACAGACAGACACAGAGAGAAACAGAGAGACTTCCATTTGATCTTTCCTTTCTGAGAGTCTCACCATGTAGCCCACACTGGCATTAGACTTGAAATCCTCCTGCCTCAACCTCCAGCTGAGATTGCAGGACTGGACCATAATACCAGGCTTGCTGTGAGCTCAAAATGCTCAGGGGATGTTCCATGGGCAGCTTCCAACCTGGTCCCCAGGCTTCCTGTATTTCAAAGCCACTCCAAGCTTTTCTGTTCTTCTAGGCAGAAGAGTTCCAATCCTTCCACTGGTGCGAGGCGTATAGACACATAACTTTAGATTCTCTTTCAGCATTGTTTGAAGCAATTAAGGACCGACAGGGCTACCTGAGCAAAGTCTGCAACTTCCTTCCTATCAGGATCCTGTCTTACATCATGCTGCCCTGTACCCTGCCTGTGGAGTCAGTCATTGCAGCCATCCACAGGTGAGCATCAAAGCACATTATGATGGTTCAGTGAACCAACAGAGCCTGGGCCTCAGCCCAGGTCAGCTGCATGTGCTGCAAGATATAGCTCACACATGAAGGTCCTAGAAAAGACTCTCCTGTCCTTAGAGCCACCAGCCACTGCAACTCCATGCAACCTACAAAAGCCACCTGGAGCCTCCTAGGGCTCAAAGGGGCCTTGCCTAGCACCCAGTCCATACATTCATGATCTGGGGAAACTGAGGCAGGGAGCGGGAGAGGCTACAGCTCTGAACTGACAAGTGGAAAGGCCAGGGATAGAAAGGGAGGCCCTTGCCACACCTCAGGCCTGTTTTACTTTAGAATGGCATGTGAACAGTACTGAACATGGAGGCCCATTTTGCCTCTGCCCATGGAGTCTAATGGCAATTAGGAAATGGAAGTGAGGTAGTCCTGGAACTTACAGATGGAGGGCCCCTCTGACATAGGGCACAACAGGACAGTAGCTCAACTCAGTCATCAGACTGTTCCTGTTTAAGACCTAGCTATACTCCTTACCACAGCTCTGTGGCCCTGGACTAGTGAATGTGCTTCTCTGTGCTTTAGCTTCCCCTCAGGGAAGTGGGAGAGGTAAGAGCTCACCTGTAGCAGAGGTCGGTCTGGAGGCCCCGCCAGGTCCTGTGTGTGGTGTGCATTCACACTCACAGTTCACGATGGTGGTTTGTTTTTAGGTACAGCTTGATAGTTCTTACCGCAAATGCTGATGACCAAAATGCTTCTCACTTCAGAGTTTGAGTTTTTTTTTAATTAATTTGTGGGTATTTGCATAGGTTTTACTGCTTGAGCAGCCTTTCTTCAAAAAATAAAAACTCTGAAATTTTTGAGCATTGTGTCACTACTCAGAATGCTTTAGGCTCTTATGTACATGATTGTGAGTCTAGCGCTATGAATGTAAGGTGAGCAAGGAATATCCGGGGTCCAAGGCCAGCCCCCGGCTAAATAATGAATCACGGTTACTCCGGGGTACATAGAGAACTACAGCCTCTAGACAACAAACAGGGCTGGGGATGTAGCTCAGTGGTAGAATGCTTACCTAACATGCATGAGGCCCTGGGTTTGATCCCCAGCACCATGAAAAAGAGGGGAGGGGAGGGGAGGGGAGGGGAAGGGAAGAGGGAGGAAGGGAGGAAGGGAGGAAAGAAGAAGGAAGGAAGGAAGGAAGGAAGGAAGGAAGGAAGGAAGGAAGGAAGGAAGGAAGGAAGGAAGGAAGGAAGGTAGGTGGCAGGCATTCAGGCTGGGTATGTGGCTTAGTTGGTAGCATGCTTGTCTAGCATGCACAGAGTCCTAGCCGGCACCCCTAGAACTAGGCATGATGGCACAGGTCTGCAATTCCAACACTCAGGAAGGGGAGGCAGGGGACCAGAATTTCATGGTCATCCTTGGCTCCCTAAGAAGTTTGAGACCAACCTGGGCTACTTGAATAAAATAAGCAGGAAGAAATTAAAAGAATGGGGTGGGGTTGGGAAAGGGGAAAGAGAGAAATGTGAGGAGAGTCATCAGGAAGCTGTGGCTCTGGCGCTGGGCCCCTGGGTTCTCCTGGTGTGCTGTCCCGTCTGGACAGGTTACACTACACGACCCCGCCCTGCAGTTCCCTCCATGCATCTTCTGCGCTTCCTTCCATGTTTTTTGTGGAGCAGAGTCTCACCAAATCTCCAAGGAGATTTTGATTGCATCCCTCGGGCTGCACTTGTTTTGTGTCTGATTTCGGAGCAGCTGCTCACAGACCTGCGGGAGGAAACATAAGCTGAGGCTCCACCCTGAACACTCGTGAAGATCCCTTCTAGCCTCATTGTCCTTTCTCATTTCTTTGTGGCTGAACAACTTTCAGTCTTTCCCTCATGGCAGACTTCCATAAGGCCTTGTCTCTGGGAGTCTTTCATTCAGCAGGTCTGCTGCTGCACTCAAAGGCTCTGCCTCCCTGACTGAGATGTGACCTTCTGTGTTACTTTTCTAATTCCTTCTTTCCTGTTTCCTTTTCTCCCTTTCGGAGGCTCCTGTAAGATGTCCACCTCTTGGGTTGGATTCCAGTCTCACTGACCTCTTCTCTTTCTTCATTTTTCAAAAAAAGGATTTATTTTATTTTTAATTTATTATTTTTATTTTATGTATATGAGTGTGTTGCCTGTATGTGTATAAGTACACCAGTGTTGTGCAGTGCCCATGGAGGTCAGAAGAGGGCATCAAATCCCCTGGAACTGGAGTTACAGACAGTTCTTAGCCACCATATGGGTGCTGGGAATCAAACTGCTCTGTAAGAGCAGTCCGTGCTCTTACCTACTGAGCCATCTCTCCAGCCCTAACCTTTCTTGTTTTTGTATTTTTTAAACCTCTGTCTTTTTGCCTCTAATCTGAAATCTCTTCAAATTAACCTTCCATAGTCCGAAGCTACAGGTTTTAATATCAGCAAGCATAACTGAGCATCTAAACTCTGGCTTTTTCTTTCAGGTTAGCATTGTGTTATTGGTTTGGTTTTCTTTTTGAGGTTTTAACACACCTGCATGTGTGGTTTACATTTATTTATGGTGGTTTTTTTTTTTTACATTTTAACTATATATATATATATATATATATAGAGAGATGTAGTTATGCCGCAGATGCCCTGCCATGTGTAGACTTGTGGAAGTTAGTTCTGTCCTTCCACGTGTCACGTCCTTCCCCTGATTCCAGGGATCAAACTCAGGTCTTCAGGCTTGGTGGCAAATGTCTTTACTCCCTGAGGCATGTGTCTATACTTCTCAGGCTTGCCTGGAATTTACTACATAGTACAAGTTGGCCTCAAACTGAGGTCAAACTTCCTGCTCAGGCCTCTCCTGTGAGATGACACATGAATCAGCATTCCTGGCCATGTTCTTGCTTTATGGTATAGACTTTGCTGGAATGTTTGCTGTCCTCTGAATTTCCCCCTGTCTCTTCTTGGGCCAGCTCTTCTGTTTTTATTCTTTCTCTTTGGTGCTCTGTGTTCTTGGCATGTGGTCCTAGTTTGTGTGTAGACCTAGGACTCCACTGTCAGGCTCTGGATGTTGTGGTGAGAACCAGTCTTCTTCTAGCCAGGTGGGCTCCCTGCAGGATAATTCAGATGAGGAGGTATAGGAAGCTTGCAGCACTCCCAGGCAGTGCTAACCAGCTAGGCCTGTTCACTGCTGCCAGAGGCAGGTCTCCTAAGGCTGCTACCTCCTTATCAAGCCCCTCTTTTGCCTGGAGTTTTGGTTGCACCATCAGACCTTGCTCTGGAGGGTCTGCGGCTCACTAAACTGTTACAATCTCTTAGCCAGGTTGGTAGCTTATTCCTATATTCCAGCTCCTCAGGAGGTTCAGGCAAAAGATCACTTGAGCCTGGGAAGTCTAGAAGTAGCCTGGAAGGAGAATGAGACCCTGTCTCAAAAGAAAATAAGGTCTGTGGGGGTTGGAGAGGTGGCTCAGCAGTTAAGAGCACTGACTGCTCTTGCCGAGGACCTGGTTTTAATTTCAGCACCCACAGGACAGCTAAGAACCACCTGTAACTCTAGTTCCAGGGGATCTGACGCCCTATTCTGGCCTCAACCGCCATTGCATCTAGCTGTGTACTTATATACATCACAAAACAGTTATATGCACAAAATAAAAATAAACTTAAATAATTTTAAAAAGAAAATAAGGAAATCTCTTCCTCGTGGGTGAGCCCTAGCTCCTGTCTCCTCTCTCTCTCTCTGCTCCTGCCACACACTTCCCACTGTGTGTGTCTGCTCTCACACCCCTGAGTAGGATGTGCAGCAAGCACAGGTCTTGGACACTTGCTTTACTCAGCTGAGGACTCACTTCGGGTTAATTCCATTTTAGCAAGTTTCACCAGCCTGACCACCAGTCCCTCCTTGAAAATCTGTGAAGTTCACTGACCCTGTGTCTTCCCTCTGGAGCCATTCTCCTGCCCTGGGCAGGCATTTACTAGGGTCCTGGCACTTACCAGAGCCTATGTGCAGTGGGGCCCCTGGGGTGCCATCCTTGAGCTCCCAGCGGCCATGCACAGCTGGCCAGCACTTGCCACCAACCTTGTGGCTCCCACAGGATTGAAGGCTTTCCTGTTTGTTCCTAGGAGCTTTCTGGAAGCCAGAGTGCCCTAGTTTTGTCTTTATGGTGACACCCCTAATCTACCTTAGGGATCTCACCAGATTGGGGTCACAGGTGACACTAGCTGCTTATTGTTGACTCTTCCTGGCTTGTCTTCCAGATGGTACAGTGAGCCTGTGTGAATGTGTACCTGTGCACATGTGTATATATTCATGTGCATGTGTGTATGTGTGTGCATGTATATATGCATTCATGTGCATGTGTACACATATATGTGCATTTGTCTGCATGTGTGCATACATAATTTACATTTGTGTACATGTGCATATATGTGTGTATATGTGCTCATATGTACATGCACACATGCACAGGGGCCCTGGCTTTGTCTTCACAGGCTGGTGACGTGGCTTCCTGACATTCCTGATGATATCCAGTGGCTTCAGTGGGCAACATCCCAGGTTTGCACGCGCATGACGATGTGTCTGCTTCCACTTCCAGGTAAACAGTTGGGCCAAGGGAATGTGGGCCAGATGGGCACCCAGTTGTACACAGAATTGTTAGGGTCAGAGCTAGGGCTGTGACAGCCATAATAAGCTGTGCTCAGCCACTTGACTTCAGTGGGCCAATTAAAGAGGCAGGACACAGTGAAAAGCAGGGAGAGGAGGTTCATCTCATGTGGCTGCATTGGGAAGAGGAGCGAGGAAAGAGGACCAGGGACCAACCCCCAAATCCATCTCTGGAGTCCCAGCCTATGATTTAGTTTGGGCAAGAGGTATGCAGAGGGTAAGAGGTGTGCAGAGCTAAGCAGTCTTAGTCAAGGTACCGTCCCCACCCATTACGACCCATCCATTGTCTGGCAAAGTGTCTAACAGGTGATCAGAACTGTGTGAAATCTCTTCTCAGAGGCAAGCTCCCATGGTGTGTGGTGTTTCAGCCTTGTCCTTCCTCCTCTGCACGTAGTTCCTGGGGAAATGCCAGTTCTTTGGGGTCTCTTATTTTGGTATCTGACAGCCAAACAGAGGGGCACAGGTGTCTTCCTTTAGAAGGTCTTCTGTCTTGCCTGAACTCTACACTGTCATTTACTGAGCCACATACCACATTCTAGGGCCTTTTGACCTAATGCCACATAGGTTTTAGGGAGCCTGCCCTAGGTGGAGGGCCCCATCCTAGGGGAGGCCCTGTGTCCATCAAATACCCTTGGGCATCTGCTGGTACCTGCTGAGGCCTACTGCCCTGGGGAGCTTTTGCCTCCCAGGAAGTGGGACTACCCACTCTCCAAGTTCACCCTTCCCCTATGCCAGGGTGCCCTGGACTCCAGCGCATAGGCACACTAACCTTCCACATCATGGACAGACAGACAGACAGAGAGACAACAGCATGCTGGGAGCTCTAAGGAGTGCCCATTCCCAGCATCAGAGACAGACAGCATGGCAGGGGTTCTGAAGAGAGTCGGAACCCACATGGCAGAGGAGAGAGTCTCTTACACCTTTTGAGGATGGGAGACTCTCTGATTCCCAGGTAGGAAAAGGGGGTGAGAACAGGATGTGGCACTCATTTGATGTAAACTCACTTCCCAGGTGCTCAGGGCTCAGTGTCCTGGCATGTTAGTGATCTGTGTCTATGGGAGACCTGAACAGAAGCTGGACCCTAATATCACACACTTACAATACCAAAGTTGACAGTGGCCAGAAGGGTAGCCAATCTCTTGTCTTTGTTTCCTTCAGATACCAAGAACCCCAGAGTGGCCAGTGAGCTTTCCCCACGCAAACCCCAATGTGGCTCTGCTGGTTTGTAGATCATGGAACTCCATAAGGACTCGGACAATTTGCCCTGCGGACAGTATAGGAGGGACTGAAGCTGAGGCTGCTCTGAGCTCTGGTCCACCTCAGGTCCAGCCCTGCCTTAATCTGAGGCCTCCATAGTATATGGTTGGGGGGGGGGTCCTATCTCCCCTATGGGAAAGGTTCTGTCACCTGGGGAGGCACCTAGGAAGTTCTTCTGAGGAGCTGACCCTCTGTCCACAACTGCACCTCAGTGCTGTGCAGTGGTCCAGTGCCTATGACTCCATGCTTGCTGGTAAATTGTTAGTTTACAGAAACCAAAGAAAGCTGCTTTGGGTCTGGGTGAGGTGTGGTGCTCAGAAGAGCTGACTAGAGCACCAGCTAACTCAGCCGGCAGGGGGGTGCTGGAGAGCCTAAGCTCTGATGGGCTACCCACTGGGTCTCAGCCCGTCCATGGTTGGGGATGCCAAAGGTGGCAATGTTTGGACAGGGGAACCCTGTGCCAGGGCAATCTCCTGCAATCTAGGAAGAAAGAGGGTGCGAGGGTCCCCCAACTTGTGCAGGAAATGTAATGGGACATGACTGTCCATGAGAAAGGGCCCCGAAATCAAGTGGGTACATTTGGACACCGTTTTCCCAGGGTAAAATGTTTCTAAGGAGTTTTATATAAACATTGATGGGATTATGTATATGAACCAGTGAGCTGTGAATCAGCCTTAAAATAAAACCCTCTGTATGTGGGAGCAGAAACAGTTTAGGGGGAAGGAAACAAAAGACAGTTCAGTCTCCTGTTCCTCAACTTGAACTTGGCTTGCTTTCTTTCCCACTGTCTCTGAACCCTTTATACTGTCACTCCTCCCTTCCTACCTTTCCTCCTTCTACTCAACCAGATGGGATCAAACAAGCTCTTGAGCCAGGAACCAGTTTTTCTCCAGTGTTTGTGGAAAGCTGCAGGTGGGATATGTTTCCTGTAACCCATGAATTAGATTGTAACAAAAGTGAAACAAACATCTGTTCAAGATCAGCAGGGAAGGTTACAGCTCTCCCACGCAAATCTGGAGTCTGAGCCAGCAATCAGGTGCTGGCAGGTTCATCACAGATGTGATCTCACCTGATAGAGGATGGTAAGCAGGATGGATAGAGGAAGGTGACTCTGGGAGGGAGAATGTGGTTCAGCTGGAAAGCCTCTGAACTACATTTCAAGACTCTGACTCAAGGGAATAAAAACCAAATCAGGACTGGGGAAGTGGCCCAGTTGGTAGAGTATTTGCCTAGCATACATGAAATCCTGAGTTAAAAACCCAGCACCACATGAACTGGGCAGCAGTGCCATAGGCCAGTCATCCCAGCTCCTGAGATGCAGAGGCAGGAGGATCAGAAGTTCAAGGCCATCCTTGGCTAGATAGATAGTTTGGGACCAGCCTAGACTACAAGAGACTATGCCTCAAAAAAAGGCAATGAAACAGCAGCAGAGCAAGGAGTGCACACTTTAATCCCAGTACATTCCAGGCAGAGGCCAGCCTGGGCTACATAGCAAGTTCCAAGCCTGCCAGGACCCTGTCTCCAAAAAACAGAGCAAAACCAAATAAAACCCAGAAAGCCTTGAGCTGCCTCTCCCTTCTGGAAGTTTCCCATCAGCAGAAGAGGGCATTCTTGGGGTCGCTCTGCCCTATCAGATAAAACTCCCACTAGTTTCGACCTGTCACTCTCAGGGATACTCCATGTGGGCTTGGCACCAGCTGAGAGCAGCTCTTGATTTGGTAAGCAGGTACCAAAGCTTGATGCATTTGTTTAAAAAATAAATGCAAGTGTGGGCATGTCTACACAAATGAGCTTTTTCCACTGAAAGATGGAGGGAAGCCACCAAAATGCCCAGGGTTTCTATCACCATGCCATGATCTGTGACAGCATTTTACTTTGGGGGCCCGTGTCCCAAATTTCTGGGGTCAATATACAGTTCTGTCAGCATTAGAAAAAGGTTCATAATAAATAAGAAAAACAATAAATAATGGCTTTTAAGTGTACTCTCTCTCTTGACTACTCATTCCTCCCACAGCCCCACACCCTTCAGGCTTGCAACCTGCCCATGTGGCCTGTAGACTGCAGTGCTCTAATCCAGAGCCTCCTGGCTGGTGCCCCTTCCTCAGGCCTTCAGATTCTGATTCCCCCCACGCTCCAATGCACCTGGTTTGTTCCTAAGGCTCAGGAGAGGCTGCTCTGCCATCTCTGTGCAGCTGTCTGCTTCGGGGAGGCCTTGCTCACTGTGGGGAACCCCAGGCTCTGGCTATGTGGGGGTGAGGGTCGTTCAAATCTCTAAAACCAGGAATAGGAGTCTGCTCTGCTCCTCACCCCAACTCCAGCTGGCCCCAGACCTGCCATGGCCCCTGTGGGCTCTGCCATGGAGTGTACCAGAGTAAACAGACCAGTGGACCAGAACAGCACAAGCAATCACGCAAGGGTTCTGGAGTGCCACTGCCCTAGAGGATACACCGGCTGATTCTATCAGATAGGATGGGCTGGGCTCCCTGCATAAGTAAAACCCTTGCAAGGCCTATCCGGCTTGTTCTGTCTTAGGTTAGTGTTCTGTGATGGTTAATGCTAACCTACAACTTTACAGAATCTGGAATCATCTAGGAGATGGCCCTCCACTATACATTCAGGACTTAACTAGGTTTAAAGAAGAGTTTGCATTGCAGGACTTTTCAGAGCATTGAATCTGCAACTTTACCTCTGACTGAGAGACTATGGTTTGCATGAGGGCACAGCATGTGACTTTGTGTTCCTTATATGTCACATGGTCAGATATTTGTCTGGCAGTACTGCAGGGCAACCTCAGGGTTTGCCTTCTGGAAGTCTCTTACTCAAGAATGAAAGACAACATGCAAGGAAGAGATTGGAAGAAAGTCTATGTCAACTGTTTGAATGAGGTAGCCCCAGGCTGGTCTCATCAAACCCCAGACACTGTTTTAGAACTCTCTTTTGTCCTGATTAAAAATATACTTTATTATGTGTATGAGGTATTGTCTGTGTATGTGTAAGTGCACCTGTGTCCTGTAGTGCCCTCAGAGGTCAGAACAGGGCATCAGATTCCCTGGAACTGAAGTTATGACAGTTGTTAGCCACCATATGGGTGGTGGGAATGGAACCCAAGTCTTCTGCAAAAGCAGTCAGTGATCTGCAAGAGCAGAAATGGATCTCTGAGCCATTTCTCCAACCCCTACTGTCCTGATTTAACAGATGTGAAAACTGGTAGAATGAATTGCAGAATACATTCAGTTTATGTGATTTGCATTAGCTTTGCTAGAGTCTATTCACAAATGCTCACACCTACCACAGCATTTTGAGTCTGTGCTGGAGTTCAGCAAGACCCCAAAAGCCAGGAGGGAGAGATGGTTCAGTGGGTAAAAGTGCTTATCACCTAGCCTGACAACCTGAGTTTGATTCCCAGGATCAACATGGTGGAAAGAGCCAGCCAGTTCTCACTAATTTTCCTTTAACCACCACATGCATGTGGTGATATGTTTGTGTACATGCCACATGTGTGTGTATGCACACAAATACACAATAAGTAAATGTCAAAAAAGAAAAGGACAGGATGTTGGGGCTAGAGAGATGGCTCAGTGGTTAAGAGCACTGGTTGCTCATGCAAGAGGACCCAGGTTCGATCCCAGCACCCACATGGCAGCTAACAACCATCCATAACTCCAGTTCCAGGGGATCTGATCCCTCTTCTCACCTCCATAGGCATTGCACGACACAAGTACACTTACATTCATGCAGGCAATACACTCATACACATAAAAATATTTTTTTGGTCTTTTTGAGACAGGGTCTCCCTTTAGTCCCAGCTGGCCTGGAGCTCGCTATGTAGACCAGGTGGCCTTGAACTCACAGAGATCTGCCTGCCTCTGCCTCCCAAGTGCTGGGATTAAAGGCATGCACCACCACACCCGGCAAAAAAAAAAAAAAAAAAAAATGATATTTTTGAAATGACTGTGTTCTGCTAATAAAACGTAGCCTAGTCTGGTCTGGTTGTTAGCTGCCATAAGGGTACTGGGATTTGAACCCAGGTCTTCTGCAAGAGTAGCCAGTGCTCTTAACCGCTGAGACATCTGTCCACCACTTATAATTTTTTATTTTTTATGTGTATGATGTACTGTCTCCATGTAGGCCTGTGCACACCGTGTCGTGCAATGCCGGGAGATCAGAAGAGGGCGTCGATTCCCCTGGAACTGGAGTTCAGACGTTCTCAGCTCCATGTGGGTGCTGGGGATCGAACCAGGTCCCTGTGCAAAAGCAGTTGGGCGCTCTTAACCGTAGGCCATCTATACCAGCCCCCTAAAATATTTTTTATTTTTTTTTATTTTTATTTTTTTTTATTTTTATTTCTGGTATGTGTATCATGTACTGTCTGCATGCAGGTTTGTGCACTCCGTGTCGTGCAATGCCCGCGTAGGTAGAAGAGGGTCTCGATTCCCCTGAACTGGAGTTCCCTGGAATTCGGAGTTTCAGACGGCTCTCGCGCCATGTGGGTGTGGGGGTCGAACCCGGGTCCTCTGCTAAGAGCGGTCGGCGCTCTTAACCGCTAGGATATTTTTTATGTGTATGAGTGTTTGCCTACTGCGGGCCAGAAGAAGGCACTGGAGCCTATGTAAGTGGAATTAGGGAACTATGGGCCATGTAGGTTCTGGGACTGCACCCAGGTCCTCTGCCAGAGCAGCCAGTTTTTTAACACTGCTGAGCCAAGCTCTCCAGCTCCCACTAATTAAAAAAAAAAAAAAAGATTTTGGGGTGTTTCAAAGGTGTTTATTATGTCATTTTACACCTTATGTGTGTGCTGTGTGTGTTGTGTGTGTGTGTCATGCACGCACTGTATACACACGCATGTAGAGATCAGAGGACAGAAAACCTTCAGGAGTCAAGTCTGTTCGCTCCCACCAATTCGCTCCCACCATGTGCGGCCTGGGGATTGAACACTTGGTGGCAAGTGCCTTTAACCGCCTAGCCATCTCGATGCCCCCCACTCATCTTTATTGAATCCAGATAGAGACACACCTTGCCCCTTGCCAGGAGCGCACGCATTTCTGCCCTCTCTAAGTCCTGGTCGCGCCCTACGTATCGAAAATGACCCGGGTCTTCATTTTGATAATTCGGCTTCAAGGATCCAGAGGGCACTAACCACTGGGGCCACCTCAAACACCTGCAGGCGTCCATGACGCACGCGCAGCTCGGGATCCTTCGCCGGACCACTGCTACACTTGCCAGCAGTTTCCCTTCATCACACACTATGAGCCTGCGCGGGTGCCAGGATCCCCCCCCCCTCCCCGAAGTCATTGTATGTTCTGCGCATACGCTGATGCCAGCCTTTTCCGGAGCTTCAGTGTAAGTACTGTGCGTGCGCCAAGGTTCCGCTGCCGAGCTTCCCAGCATTCATGTGAACATCCGGGTCACTGGCGCTTACGGACCAATGAACAAAAGCTCTGTGAAGTATTTGGCGGAGTATTATGGCCGCCCTCCGTGCGATGTGTCAGTGATCCGACTGACGGCCTTCCCGTAGCTGTCAGTAGCGAAATTCAGGCGTGCGCAGGCGGCAGAGGACAGGCGGCGCAGGAGAGGGAGCCATGGGTACAGTGCATGCCCGGGTGAGAGTTGCCGGGGCGAGGGCGGCGGGGCGGGGGCGGCGGGGCGGGGGCGACGGGGTGGGCAGAGCCACCTGGGGCCTTAGGTGCCCGCTCAAGGTCGCCCAGCCGTCTGCCCCTCTCCGCGGCCACTTCTGGCCACTGCGGGTGCTGTCAGGAGAAGGGGTCTGGCACGTTCGTTGCACACTCGTGTTTTTCAAAAATTTTTTGATTTACATTAGATTTTTTTTACCTGTTTTGAGTGTATTGCCTGCATTAGTGTAGATGCACCCGTGTCTTGCAATGCTAGCGGAGGTCAGAAGAGGGTGTCGCATCCCTTTGTACTGGAGCTATGGCGGGTTGTTACCTGCCATGTGGCTGCTGGGAACCGAACCCGGCTTCTCTCCTAGAGCAGCTACTAAGTCATCTCTCCAGCTCTAACATTCTTGTTTTTAAAATTATATTTATTTGCCTGCGTGTGTGTGTGTGTGTGTGTGTGTGTGTGTGTGTGTGTGTTTGTGCACGCGCATGTGAAGGACTGGTGACAACTTGGCATCAGTTATTTTCCGGGTCCCCAGGGACTGAACTCAGGTCCTTAGGCGTGGCTGCAAGTGTCTACCTGCTGGGCCCTCTGAAATTGGGCAACACCTCATTTTATACAACAGACTGAGAGTTCCCAGGGGCTGGGTAGAGCAAACAGGACAAGAAACCATCCGGTCTCCAAATTTCCTCACTCCTTCCCTCCCTCGCTTTCTGCTTCTAGCTCTGTAGCCCAGGGTGGTCTCAAATTCAGTCTTCCTGCCTCAACTTCTGAGGATTGGGATTACAGGCGCATGCCTCCACCTGGCTCAAGGATACTCTCCTTGTTCATTGTGGGTTCTTTTTTCCTCTAAGGTCAGATGACCAGGTTAGTTTCTGCTGAGGACAGAGCTTTGTGACTAGCTTCATTTTGGTTTGACCATTCCAGCCTAAGTGCAATACTCCAACCCAACCAACAGCCTACATCAGTATTCCTTTCTGTAGAACTCCCAAAGGCCAGAGGATGAGTCTAAGCTCACACAGAGCCTCAGAAAGTCCCAAATTCAGTCCTGGACCCCACATAACTCAGTGTGGATTGTTTGACTTACAAGGCTCATTTTCCAATAGTTTTTGACTCCAGCAACCTTTCACCAAGGCAGCATTTCAGCCTGGCTTCCAGACTTGAGTGTACCTCCTCCCCCATGTAGCTCTCCTTCATGCACTGTTGCTCCTGACATGCTTTGCACTTTGTGTTGTGCTTTCACATGTATTCCTCTCTTACCTGCTGGCTTCTACACCCCACTTTAACTAGCAAATATTCGCATCCTTTAGAGCTCCTTTGGAGTTAACTTTTCTACTGTGTCTTCTCCAGCACCACAGGCAACCAGCTAGGCAAAAACTCCTCACTGAGATGGATCCCTAGACTTCTTTTTAAACTTTTTATTCCAAGACAGGAGCTCACCAGGTTACCCAGATAGGCTTTGAACTCATTCTCTAGCCCAGGCTGGCTTTGAACTCACTTTCTAGCCCAGGCAGACTTGAACTTGTAGTACTGCTTCAGCATTTGGAGGAGCTGGGATTACAGACCCTTTGCTACCCTAGGCCTGGTTCAAGTCAGTGAATAAACTGCTTTTTACTCTACCTTTCAGATGCACCGCCACATTGTCTGGCCTTTCAGATGCACTGCCACGTTGTCTGGCCTTTCAGATGCACTGCCACGTTGTCTGGCCTTTTTCCTGTGTACCGTGGAGTCTCTGCCTGTCTTACTTCTGAGATTCAGCTTCTAAATGTTAGAAAAGGAACCCTCTTACTTGGATTGCATTTCCCAAAATATCTTTTTTTTTATCATCTTAAACTTTTTTTTTTTTTTTGGTCTTTTCGAGACAGGGTCTCCCTGTAGCCCCCAGCTGTCCCGGAACTCACTGTGTAGACCAGGCTGGCCTTGAACTCAAAGATCTGCCTGCCTCTGCCTCCTGAGTGCTAGGATTAAAGGCGTGTGCCACCACACCTGGCCATCTTAAACTTTTAACTATTTATTTATTGGTGGGGTAGGGGCACAAGTGCCATAGCACCTGTATGGAAGTCAAGAGACAACTAGCAGGATTTGGTTTTCTCCTTTTACCATGTATGCTACAGAAAGCAAACTTGGATCATCAGGTTTGGTGGTGAGCTCCTCTTCCCAGTGAGCCCTCTCACTGGCATGGCCCATGTCCATCTATTCAGCTGATATTTGCTGATGGCTGACTGTGTGCTTCCCACAGTCAAAAGTGCTAGGCATATAGCAAACAAATAAACATATATTGAAATCCTGCCTGCCCTTCAAAAACAAACAAAAAACACCAAGAAATAAACAAAAGACAAAAAATCAGGCTGGGTATGTACCCAGTTGGTAGAGTATTCACCTAACATTCAGAAAGCCCTGGGCTCAGTCCCCAGTTTGGAATAAACCAGATGTGGCACATGGCTGTGATCCCAGTATTTGGGAGGTGGAAACAGAATTAGAAGTTGAGGTTTATCTTTAGCTACATCCTGGGACTCAAAAGTTTGATTTTATGGTTCTCCTTTGATGCTAAAATTATTGTTCCTTTTACTTGTATGTTCACACAAAATGGTCTTGCTTTAATTTTTTTTTTAATTATGTGTGTATGTGTGAGTTTCTGCATGGAAGTACAGTCTTGGGTCCTCTGGAGCTGCAGTTGCAGCGGGTTATGAGCTGCCTAGTGTGGGTGCTGAGAACCACACTTAGGTCCTCTGCAAGAGCAGTGCGTTCTCTTAGCTACTAACCCATCTCTCCAGGTTTTCATTCTTTAATTTGATGTTTACTTCCACTAGCAAGTGCATCTCTAACATTTTGAAGAGAATTCAGGATTTTCGTGAGAACAGGTTTGACATTGTCACCAGATGCTCTCAGGCTCATGTGAAGCAACAGCTACATGAAGCAGTGTCCATCACTAATACTTGTTGTGGGTTGCTGCGTTGAGCTCACTCGCTTTAAAGATGCTCTTCAGAGCTCACTGAACTTCTTTTAGGTTCTGTCCCCACCACCTCGTATGGTACCTAGTACATGGGACTCAAAACATTGCTGACCAACTGGTACTCTGAACTGCTTTGAAGGTTAGAGGCTAGATGCAGACGTTTACTCCCCTTCCCTGTACACGGACATGAGTGCTATGGGAGCAAGGGCTTGCTAGGGTCTTCTGGTTACCCAGTGGTGAGTCTTTATAACATTCAGAAAATGCTGGCAGATACTTTGGCACACATGTGAGCCACAGCAATGTGTCTTTGATTCTGCATCCGAGAATGGGATGGGGCCACAGCTGGGGCCAGTGGTCTCCATGAACTGTGTTCCATGCTTTTGACACTTGAGGAGCTGTAATGGAATTTTTTAAAATAATGGAATGCAAACTCTGCCCAGACAAAGCACATTTGTTAATTGTCTTAATCTGTTATGTATGAATGTGTGCATGCATACCTAATTTGCCTAATATTTAGTGAGTGCTTGGCTGGCTGTATAGTGAACTTGAGGTGAAACTCTGTCTCAGAAAAAGGACCTGAAGAGAGGAATACAAATTAAAGGGGCTGGGGATATACCCTGGTGGTAGAACATTTTGCCTTGCATGTGCAAAAGCCCAGATTCAGTTCCCTGTAACACACACACACACACACACACACACACACACACACACACACAGAGTTCAGGTTGTAGAAAATGTTCCCTGGCCCAATGATGAATGTGTGCAGTTTCTTCAAATCTTGGTTTTATTTACTAGTCTAGTGAATGCTGGTGTGCTAAGCATCAACCCAGGATCTGTACCTATTTCCCATACCAGAGGGAGCAGCTGTGCTGAATTTTGTGACTCAGCACCTGAAGCCTGAAGACAGAGACTTGACTTATTCTTCATGTGTTGTAAGTTCATTTGTCTGCGGTTTCTCTGTCTCATGCAGAGTTTGGAGCCCCTTCCGTCAGCTGGGCCTGACTTTGGAGCATTGGGAGAAGAAGCTGAGTTTGTGGAAGTTGAACCTGAAGCAAAACAGGAAATTTTGGAAAACAAAGATGTAAGATTTTTCTGCAGATGATCCTGGTGTGGTTGTTACCCTAGGAAAGGGTAAAAAAAGCCAGTCTGTCCCAGTTACGAGTAGAGAGACTCCTGAGTCCAGGACAGTAGCTCTCAGTTCGAGTTTTCCTGCACAGCTATTTACATGGATGGTTTAAACAAACACATTTTTTCTTCTATTTAAAAAAAAGAAAGCTTTCAATGATAGACTGAAATCGTTTTCTACATGCGTCATATTTGGGGATTGATCCTAGGACCGCGTGCCTTCCAGATAGGTGCTCTGTCACTGCCTGCCTCCAGCCTTGGAGCTCCCAGGGGAGTCAAGGCTGAGCTGCACCTCCTAGGGACATCTCAGCAGGCCCTGTAGCTATATCAAGACTAGGTGCAGCCTGGGTTAGGCAGGATGCTTGTCTGCATGCAGGACTGGGGTGATTTCCAGGTTGTCTGCCTGGAGAGCAGTGCTTCTTCCTGCGCAGAATAGACCTAGCTATAAGTCTTAAGGAGAACATAAGCCAGGAATGGGAAGTGTGAACATCACATAAATCTGTCTTCTGCTTTGCTCCTTGGCTTCCTCCAGAGTCATAGGTAGTGACCTGTGTTCTCCTTGCCCCATCTAGGTGGTTGTTCAGCATGTTCATTTTGATGGACTTGGAAGGACTAAAGATGACATTATCATTTGTGAAATTGGAGATGTTTTTAAGGCTAAAAACCTCATTGAGGTAGGTTTGGTATCTGCTTAACATTCTGTTCCTGTCCTGATGTGCCTGAAACTGCACTCAGGGCCTCGTCCTCCAGCACTCAAGTGAGCTGGGCTGCAGCACTCCCACAGCTTACCATAAGCTCTCTCTTAGGAAGCACATGTCTGCTCTTGTCTGCAGCCAGCCATCCCATGCCTCTCCTGCCTCCCAGTGTTTCGGCCATCCCAGATCCTGTGGAGCCCTCAGGGTTTAACCTGTGCTTTGCTCCTTACCTCAGGTCCCTTCTCACCGCATCCCTCCATCACCCCGTCTTCCTCCGCTGCCTTTGAGCTCTCCTCCAGCCTTGTCACATCTCTGTCCTAACCTGATGTTGAAGAGGAAAAGTAGAACAGTGTTAGAAAGGGCTGTTCTGAGGAAACCACGTAGCTTGGGCCGAGGTGCCAGCCTCTGAACTTTTTCTTTCCCTAGAAGGGAAAGCACCTTGGGCACAGTTTGTGCTCTTGGAGACGGTTTTTCCCCATTTGGGCAGTGTCCCTACTTAGCCATCATCCTCTCAGTATGGACGCTCTCAGTGCACATGCTCGCTAGTCATGGAGGCTCTTGTACTTCTGTGCTTAGGACAGTTTGTTCTCTGCTTTCCCTCTCACAGGTAATGCGGAAATCTCATGAAGCCCGAGATAAACTGCTTCGCCTAGGAATTTTTAGGCAAGTGGATGTTTTGATTGATACATGTCAAGGTAGGTGTCACAGAGGATTGTCCTGATTCCCCCCTCTCGGCCTCCAGGGTCACAGAACAGTGGTAGGCTTAGATACAGAGAGTGCTTTAAGGTGTCGAAGGTTTCAGGTAGGTCAGGGGTCTGGAGATCGAGTCAGTCGTGGTTAGAGAAGCAAGTGCCTTTATCTCCTGAGCCCTCTGATGGCCCATTTAAATATTTTTGTTGCCCTAGGTGATGACGCACTACCAAATGGCTTAGATGTCACCTTCGAAGTGATGGAGCTGAGGAGGCTGACAGGCAGTTACAACACCATGGTTGGGAACAACGAAGGCAGTATGGTAGGGAGTTTCATCTCTGTGAGCACTAGAAATGTGACTGACAAGTGGAGAATCGCCACGGGGCTTGCTCAGAGGAGGCTTCATGGGCTGTTGTTGCTGGCTTCTCGTTAACCTCCTTGGGTTGGTCAGGCTGTAGCTGAGGTCCTTTGACACAGCATTACCTTCAGTCACTAGGAAGGATTTGACACATGTTCACATCAGCAGTCTTTTATGCAATAATGGAGGAAGTTGGGGCTCTGGGGGCTTCTGTTTCCAGCTGGTTACTGTGGCCTGTCTTCTGCCTGGTCAGGCCTGTGGGGTGTAGTGTGCTTGGTGAAGGCGTGTGGTAAGGGACGAAAGCCGGGTCTTCATGAGCTGCGTCCATGCATCCCCTTGCCAGCATGTCTGTTTTTTCTCCCTTAGGTACTTGGTCTTAAGCTTCCCAATCTTCTAGGACGTGCAGAAAAAGTGACTTTTCAGTTTTCCTATGGAACCAAAGAAACTTCCTATGGCCTGTCCTTCTTCAAACCACAGCCTGGAAACTTTGAGAGAAAGTAGGAAGCCAAGCAGATCTTTGAGCTCAGTGGTTGGGTTTAAAAATTAAAGTAGATGGATTGGGTATGGAAAGATACCTGGCAGTGGCCACCTCTGCTGAGGTCGCTGTCCTGAGGAGGAACCCCGGTATAGTCTTATCAGGCCTGGTGTGGAGCTGTGTGCGAGCTCTGCGCCTGGCTTGCTTTTAAAGCTCTGTCCCGTTGCCTCCTAGTTTCTCTGTAAACTTATATAAAGTTACCGGGCAGTTCCCGTGGAGCTCACTGCGGGAGACTGACAGAGGAGTGTCTGCCGAGTACAGCGTGAGTACGACAGGTTTTCCTGTGTGTGTGTTGGGGGGCAGGAGAACAGATGGCAGATTCGCTGATCTCACAGAGGAAAGGGGAGGTGGGTGAATTCAGACTCTTCACCCCTGATAACTGGCTCCTGGCTGGGCATCTCTGCCCTAGCTGGAACAGGCAGCCAGAGCACATAGCCAGTTGATGTCCACCCTGGGCAGAGGCCTTCCAGGGAACAGAGACACCTGGTGTCCACCCTGGCCAGAGGTTTTCCAGGCAACAGAATCATCTGGTGTCCACCCGGGGCAGAGGTTTTCCAGGGGACATAGCCACCTGGTGTCCACCCTGGGCAGAGGCCTTCCAGGGAACAGAGACACCTGGTGTCCACCCTGGCCAGAGGCTTTTCAGGGAACAGAGACACCTGGTGTCCACACTGGCCAGAGGTTTTCCAGGCAACAGAGACACCTGGTGTCCACCCTGGGCAGAGGTTTTCCAGGGAACAGAGACACCTGGTGTCCACCCTGGGCAGAGGCCTTCCAGGGAACAGAGACACCTGGTGTCCACCCTGGGCAGAGGCTTTCCAGGGAACAGAGACACCTGGTGTCCACCCTGGGCAGAGGCTTTCCAGGGAACAGAGACACCTGGTGTCCACCCTGGGCAGAGGTTTTCCAGGGAACAGAGACACCTGGTGTCCACCCTGGGCAGAGGCTTTCTAGGGGACATAGCCACCTGGTGTCCACCCTGAGCAGAGGCTTTCCAGGGAACAGAGACACCTGGTGTCCACCCTGGGCAGAGGCTTTCCAGGGGACATAGCCACCTGGTGTCCACCCTGGGCAGAGGCTTTCTAGGGGACAGAGACACCTGGTGTCCACCCTGGGCAGAGGCTTTCTAGGGGACATAGCCACCTGGTGTCCACCCTGGGCAGAGGTTTTCCAGGGGACATAGCCACCTGGTGTCCACCCTGGGCAGAGGCTTTCTAGGGGACATAGCCACCTGGTGTCCACCCTGGCCAGAGGCTTTCCAGGGAACAGAGACACCTGGTGTCCACCCTGGGCAGAGGCTTTCCAGGGGACATAGCCACCTGGTGTCCACCCTGGGCAGAGGCTTTCCAGGGGACAGAGCCACCTGGTGTCCACCCTGGGCAGAGGCTTTCTAGGGGACATAGCCACCTGGTGTCCACCCTGGCCAGAGGCTTTCCAGGGAACAGAGACACCTGGTGTCCACCCTGGGCAGAGGCTTTCCAGGGGACATAGCCACCTGGTGTCCACCCTGGGCAGAGGCTTTCTAGGGGACAGAGACACCTGGTGTCCACCCTGGGCAGAGGTTTTCCAGGGGACATAGCCACCTGGTGTCCACCCTGGGCAGAGGCTTTCTAGGGGACATAGCCACCTGGTGTCCACCCTGGCCAGAGGTTTTCCAGGCAACAGAGCCACCTGGTGTCCACCCTGGGCAGAGGCTTTCTAGGGGACATAGCCACCTGGTGTCCACCCTGAGCAGAGGCTTTCCAGGGGACATAGCCACCTGGTGTCCACCCTGGGCAGACGTTTTCCAGGGGACATAGCCACCTGGTGTCCACCCTGGGCAGACATTTTCCAGGGGACATAGCCACCTGGTGTCCACCCTGGGCAGAGGCTTTCTAGGGGACATAGCCACCTGGTGTCCACCCTGGCAGAAGCTTCTGTGCTCCTGCTGCCTGTGGCACTAGCTGTTTGACAGATTCTGAAAGCTGCTAGAGCTGCTACACAGAGAAGGTTCCATTCTCTATTCACAGTTACTGTAGGTCTAGAGGATGTAACAGTGTGACAGATACAGGAAGTATCATGTGGCTGACATTTGGGCTCTGTGAAGACTTGTTCTTATTTTCTTTTCTACTTTTCCTCACTCCTGTCCTTGTTTTAAGAGAAAAGGTCTTGAGCCGCAGAACTCTGTAGAGTAGGTCCCAGGTGAGTTCTGTACACCTGCAGTTTTGGCTCACCTCTGGCTTTCTAGAAAGGCAGTCAGAGCTTCTGATAGTGGCCCAGCATCTCCAGACCCTGTTGACAGCACCTGTCCTGGTCATCATTGCCTACGGCCTTGGGCAAAGATCCCGCCTGTGAGGAGATGGTAGCTGAGCCCTGAGGGGCTGCTGGGAGGAGTGAATAGGAGCCACAGCGTGAACTCCTGGCAGAGCCTGACACATAGCAGGCAGATACTGGAGGCACCTCAGCTGCCCAGGCCTCTGATCATGTTAACCAAGGTTGAGAAACTCCAAGCTGGCAGAGGCCCCTGGGTGCTATGCAGCTCAAGATATAGAAGTGTAACTGAGAGCTCTTACACCTCTATTCCGTCCTCTGCAGAACAGCCTCCACAGGACAGGCAGTGGCTTTCAGACTCCTGCTCTGCCATAGTCCTCATGTATCCCATGGTGTCTCAAGGGGACACTAGGGCAGATGTCTTCTCCACCCTCCACCCCCAGCTGGCCTACTGACTGAGGCCAGCTGGGCTGGGTGTGCTGGTACAGGAAGGAAGCTCTCAGCTGTGTGACTCGGTCTCCATGTTCCTCTGAGGCTGATGACATCCAGGTGACAGGTCACTGGCCCTGTCTTCAGATAGGCCATGTGGGCCAAATGGGTGTTGCGTCATCTGCGTGTCACTCTTTGAGAAGATGGAAACAGACACATGCTGGTTGATGGTCACCCTCAGCTTTTATGGTGGCCCTGTTGCTTTTCCTCTGGTTTCCTCCATCCCTTCTTCCCACTTCTCTTGGGTCTGGGTATATGGCTCGGTGATAGAACACTTGACCAGCATGTATGTGTACAGCCCTAGGCTCCATGCTGGCCCTGAAAAGAAAATGATTCAGCGATGCTTCATTTCAAAGGGTGGTTTGAATTCCCATTCCTGTGTGCTTACAGTTCCCCATATGGAAGACCAGCCACACTGTCAAGTGGGAGGGAGTGTGGCGGGAACTGGGCTGCCTCTCAAGGACTGCATCATTTGCTGTGAGGAAAGAAAGTGGACACTCGCTGAAGTCATCTCTCTCGGTAGGACTGTGCTTTCTGGGTGGAGAATTGTGTTGACAGGGCCCCGCTGCCCCTTGGGCAGTATCTGCTGGTGTGAGGTTGACTCAGGTATCGTTGAGATGGGTGGTCACTGAGTTGGGTGACTGGAACCCATCACCTTCACCATCCACTGCCCTTTGTGACTAAATAACATCAATGGAAAGAGATAAGGATGTGTTTAAAGAGTTGGCCATGGAATTTTAGCTTCCAGAAATCAAAAGAAACCTGGTGCTGTGCTCTATGGAGGAAGCGAAGCAGGCAGGGATGGCGGTAGACTCCCAGGGGCTGCTGGGACTTGACTGAGGCAAGTCTGCACCCTACTTCCTGGGAAGGTGGTACCAGATGAAGTGCTGAAGCAGTTCGAGGTGCTCAGCACCAGCCCTCAGTGCTCAGTTCAGTGCTCGGCCAGTTTGTTGTCCTTTGGCAGAACTGCCTGAAGTACAAATGCCTGCTCTACTTCCAGCATGCTATGGTCATCGACTCTCGGAACTCATCCATCTTACCAAGAAGAGGGGCCTTGCTGAAAGTCAACCAGGTAGTGTTTTCACAGAGGCTATGCAAAGTTGGGGGGCGGGGGCAGTGACTGCACAGAGTGACTGGAGGGGAGAGAGTTGTGTGTGTAGAGGATTCACATAAGCCCAAGCCTTTCCTTTAATGGTAAAACCATCCCAAGTGGCCTGCAGGAGAGAGGCCTTACATTCCATACTCAGCACCACTAACAGGAAAAAGTCCATCCTAGAATTGTGTGCAAGGACTGTGGGCTCCACTCTCTGGACCCTGGCTCCCTTCAGTTGATATTGTGCCTTCACATAGGCCAGGGTGGGATAAGGTGGTGGCCAGGAGCAGTTACAGGAACAACTTAGGCAAGATTGTCACTCATAGACCAGCAAGGCCAGGCAAGGCCAACATAGGCCTGATGCTGTGGGGAGGTGTCTGACACCTTAAAGATAGTTTCCCTGCTGTGAGGTCAGCTACCCTGCAGGTGTGGGGAGCTGGGCAACACATGACATGCCTTGGTGGCCCATTCTGGGGAGCCCAGTGTACATTTTCAGAGGAGCACTGAGATGTGGGGTTTCTGTGTAAAACAGTCCTCTCGTGAAAACTCAGTTTCCAGATTCCAAGGCCTTCAGGAGCTCTGCAGTTCCACACTCGTGCTACCTGTGCGTCTGAGTGCAGCTGTTCAGTGCTCAGTGATTTTCCTCTGTCCACCTTGACCTCCTCCCCCCTCCCTCCACCTATATCCCTTAGGACATGGCTTTAGGAGACAGGACTTGGGCCCTGGCTCAGTCTCTTGCTGCCTGGGTCTGTGACTGTGGCTTCTTCCCCTAGGAGCTGGCAGGCTACACTGGAGGGGACGTAAGCTTCATTAAGGAGGACTTTGAGCTTCAGCTGAACAAACAGCTCATGCTGGATTCGGTGAGTCTCCAGCTGTCGTTGTGTCTTCCATGGTCACCATTTACCTTAGGGTCCTGCTGGGAGATTTTAGCCCAGAGTGCCTGGAGCACTCTAGGAAGAATCCAGGCTTTAAAGACTATAAACTGAGGGACTTAAGACCCCTCCCATCAACTTGTCTGACCGAATTGCTGACCTTCCTTCTGAAGCCCGGGCTGCACCCCCCAGGCTCCCAACCTGCTTGTACCTTTCCCCCCTAGGCTCCCACCCACTCACACCCCCCAGGCTCCCACTCACTCACACCCCCTAGGCTCCCACCCACTCACACCCCCTAGGCTCCCACTCACTCACACCCCCTAGGCTCCCAATCACTCACACCCCCCAGCGCCCACTCACTCACAACCCCCCTAGGCTCTACCACGCACTCACCTCCCCAGCCTCAACTCACACACCACAGCCGCCCACGCACACCCCCCGCTCCCACTCACCCCCCCCAGCCTCCCACCCAACCTCCCCAGCCTCGCCACTCACTCACACCCCCCATCCTCCCACTCACTCCACCCCCAGCCGCCCAACTCACTCACACCCCCCCCAGGCCTCCCACTCACTCACAACCCCCCCATGCTCCCACTCCACCACACCCCCCAGTCCTCCCACCACGCATCACCCCCTAGGCTCCACTCCACCCCCCAGCTCCCTCCCACTCACGACCCCCTACCTGCCCACTCACATCACACCCCCCAGGATCCCACTCACTCATACCCCCCTAGGCTCCCACTCACTCACACCCCAGCCTCCCACTCACTCACACCCCCCAGCCTCCCACTCACTCCACACCCACAAAGGGCCCCACTCAATATCAACCCCCTAGGCTTCCCACTCACACCCCCGGCCCCCTACAATACACCCACCTAGGCTCCCACCATCACCCCCAGGCTCCCACTCACTCACACCCCTAGGCCTCCCACCTCACTCACACCCCACCTCAATACGGCTCCCACTCACCCCCTCACTACACCCCCTAGGCTCCCATCATCACACCCCCCAGGCTCCCACTCACTCATCCCCAGCCCCCACACTCACTCCGACCCACACCCTGACTCCCACTCACTCACAACTCCCCAGCCTCCACCTCACACCAAGGCTTCCATCGACCCCCCCCCACCTCCCCACAACCCCCGGCCCCACTCATACCCCCAGCCTCCCACTCACACCCCCCAGCTCCCACCCACTCACACCCCCCCAGCTCCCACCTCACTCCACCCCCCAGCTCCCACTCACTCACACCCCCAGCTCCCACCCACTCACACACCCCCCAGGCTCCCACTCACTAAAGTCCCCCCAGGCTCCCACCCATCACACCCCCTAGGCTCCCACTCACACACCCCCCAGGCTTCCCACCCATCTCACACCCCGGCCCACCAGCTCCACTCACTATCCCCTCAGGCTCCCACTCACCAAACAGCCACCCAGGTCTCCCACTCACTCACTCTCCCTAGGCTCCCACTCACTCACACCCCCCCTCATAGCTCACCCAGCCCCCACTCACTCACACCCCCAGGCTCCCACCCACCCTGCTCCACTACCCCCCCAGGCTCATTACACCACCCTATCTTCACCACCCCCCAGGCTCCACAATCACTCACACCCCCCAGGCTCCCACTCACACACACCCCCTAGGCTCCACTCACGTGGAGCCCCCCCCAGGATCCTACGTAACTCAAGGGGGCCCCCCCCCCCAGGCTGTTCGCTCCTGTCACTGTGGCTGCTCTGGGTCCTCACCTCACCCCCACCCACCCTAGAACTCCACCCAGCCTTTCCTTCCTACCCTGTTCTGCTTAGCCTGTGCTGCCCTTTCACTGTGGTATGTCCTACTAAGGGACTGTGAGATGCACACCCTGCCTATTGCTTCTTCTGAGTTTGTGATCCTTGAGTGGCAGCCTCGGTGCCTTGATTCTCACTGCCCTGTGCTGAGTCTGCAGGTGCACTTTGCCACAGAACTGGGCTCTTTCTTGTCCATAGGCACTCACCTGTCTACTTGGCCTCCTACTCCAGGCTTTTCGGAGTCTGACACAGCCATGTCTCCTGCTCTCTTCTCTGCTAACCTCCTTGTAGCACCCATCTGTCCATTTACCCACCTACCCATCTTCCTACCTACCTATCCACTTTCCTACCAACCCACCCATCTGTCTACCCATCCTACCCACCATATCCTGTCCACCTACCCATCTTCCTGTCTCGTCTCTTCACTCGCTGTCTACCTGCCCATTTGTCCGTTTCTCAACTTCACATCTATCTTGTTGTCAGGCACACTTTAGGTGTGCCTCTCTGTAAACCCGAGGCCACTCCCAAATAAAATGCTTAATGGGCAGGGAGAACAGAAACAAGAGAGTAGCTCCTCCAGGTGCCTCAAGTGGGGTGAGGGTAGGTGCAGAAGGCTCGCAGCAGGGACCTATGACCTATCTATCTAGGGATGGGAATATGGAAATAAGTGGAGAGCAGGTGCAGTACCAACAGGAAGTGGAGCAGGCCCTGACTCTGCTCAGAGGGGAGCAGAAAACTGCGTGTCCTCCTAGGGGACAGTGGGACGGGAGCTGGGCAGGTGAAGCCAGGCCTGCAACCTAGAGGGAGGACCGGGAGCAGGCGGCCCCTGCATAAGCAGGCCAGAACCTGAGTACCGTGGGGTCACATCCCAATGGCCCCGCTGTTAATTTGAAAATATCCTATGTGTTAACCTGACGAATGTTTGCTCATCCTGGCCAGCCTCTTACTAGAGCACTTCCTGTTGTCTTCTGAAGACGACCAAGGTGATTTGCTAACCACCTGCTGCATAGCTCTGGTTTAGTGAATACTACACTGGTAGATGGGTACAGAAATGTGCCATCCAACCATTATGAAGTTGGGGAATCCTGCCCCACCATTACCAATTTGCAACCATATCTATGTCAATACTGCGTGGCCGGGTCTGCTCGCTGTCTTCCACTCAGCATCTGTAGCCCTTCCCACTGAAGCTTCTAGAAAAGATTCATCTGAGCAGCTTTGGAGAATGTAGGGACTGGTCAGGCAGAAGACTCAAGATGAGCAGGAGGGGCCTGCCTAGTACAACACCATGAGGGCTTGGGGCTGATGAGTGAGAGGTTGGAATGGTCTGAGTAGGACCAGTAAGTGGGCTCCAGGCTTAGAAGGCTGAGTCACTGAGCTCCTTGCCCTGTGGGGCTGCCTGGAGAGTGGTCTGGACTCGTGTCTGCATAGTGTGACTGGAGGAGCAGTGCAGCCTCCCCCATCATTCTGCCGCCAGGCTGCAAGCCCCAGTCCTCTCACATGTCCCCTGGTGCCTGAGCACATTCAGGATTGCATTTTCAGAGTCCAGGTGACTCCCCAATCAGGCTAGCATCCAGGTGGTCCTCCCCATTAGGCCACTGCTTGCTCTATGGGTGTGGCTTCTTATGGCAGAGGAGAGACTTGCCCTGGGTTGGTGTGGAGCTGAGCCCTGTTCCCCATTTGTGAGGCTTTGTTGGAATTTAAAGCTGTTTCTGAGCCTTTCACTGAGTCCTTCAGCCTCTTGGGCAGCTGGTCCCTCAGTGTCCAGTTGTTGCTCTGCTCTCCACGCTGTGGGCATTCCAGGTGGAGCCAGCTCTCTTGTCTGCTGGTGCTCGAGGGACAAGAAGGAAACAGCTGCATTTGCCTTTGCATAGGTGTTCTCTGCTTCTCTCTGGGGAGGCATGTTGGTGCCCATTGGTGACAAGCCATCCAGCATTGCTGACAGGTAAGTGCTGGCCAGAGGAGCTGTACCTTTGTGCTCCCTTGGGTTTCTGGTGGATTTCTTAGCGTCCTTCGGAGGAGTCTTGGGAGCAGCATTGCAGATAACACCTCACCATGTAGCACATTTTATGTGTGTGGGAATATGTACACTTGAGTACAGGAGCCAATGGAGGCCAGAGGCATCAGCTCCCCTGGAACTGGAGTTAGAGGTGGTTGTGAGCTGTTTGATGTGGGTTCCGGGAACCAAAGTCAGATCCTCTACAAGAGTAGGAAATGCTCTTAACCTGTGAGCCATCTCTCCAGCCCTGCATCTGGCTTTTTACGTGGGCTCCAGGGATTGAACTCTGGTTGTCAGGCTTGTATGGCTCTCGCCTTAGCCACTGTGCCATTTCCCTGACCCATCATTGCTATTTTGATGCCCTGCATGTCACTGCCAATATGTATGTACGTGTGTGTGTGTGTGTGTGTGTGTGTGTGTATATATATATATATATATGTATATAAAATAGCTTCTCCACATACCTTATGTTTTGGTACATTTCACTTGTTTCTTGTTTTGTGGTTTTTATGCATAATTTTGCAAAGAATAACTTTGTAAATAATTTATTCACTTTATTTTTCTGAGAAGATAAGTAAATGTATAGTTACTGTTTTGGAATCAGGTTTCTTTAAGACTTAGAAAGAACATTGCTGAGCCAGGTAAACTGGCACAGGGCTGTAATGCAGTACTCGGGAGACTGGGGCAGGAGGATCTTAGTTCTAGACTCTGCCTGGGCTGCTGGTGAAAACCCGCCTCAAACTGGAGGGAGGGAGGACGGAGGGCAGGAACCAAGAAAGTAATGTCTGGGGACAGGTGTGATGGGCAGAGGAGGGAGGGGGGCAGGACAAAGCCTTGTACTTGTTAGATGTTTTCTGAATTGCTTGAACTCGATCAAGAGCATGTGTCATTTATCATTTTAAAAAACCAAGAATAGAACTTGCTGTTTGCTTGTGTTATTAATATTTTGGGGCCACTTAGGAAGCCTTTGCTTAGAAATCCAGAAAGTAAAAGTACAGTGTGAATTTCCCTGAGTTCGCTGTCTCAGCCACTTGAACAGTTCCCATTCAGTGGCATTGTAGCTCACGGGCCCTCATGCTGCACAGACACAGCTGCTTCTTTTTTGAATGTGTGTGTTTTTTACTTGAGACAGGGTATCCCTGGCTGACCTGGAACTCAGAGGGCTGCTTACTTCCTCCTAAAGTCCTGGGATTAAAAGCCTGCGCCACTATGCTCAGCACTGTGAATGAGTTTATTAATCATCAAGATCCAGATCAGGTTCTGAAATACCATTGAGCTTTTCAGAAAGTGGATGGGCTTTTCCATCTGTTCTGATTCTTGCTTTTTGTTTGCTTGGCTGATAGCATGTAGCCCAGTTCATTAGAAGTCCAGAAAGAGGGCTGGAGAGATGGCCTAGTGGTTAAGAGCGCCAACTGCTCTTGCAGAGAACCTGGGTTCCATCCCCAGCACCCACATGGCAGCTGAGAACCGTCTTTAACTCCAGTTCCAGGGGAATCTGACACTCTCTTCTGACCTCCGCGGCATTGCATGACACGGGTGCACAAACATGCATGCAGACAGTACATTCATACACATAAGAAAATAAATAAAAAATTTAAAAAGTCCAGAAGGAAACTTTTTTTTTTTTTGCTTTTGGGGTCCTCAGGATCAGAACCAGGGTGGTTTACCACTTAAAAATTGTAGCCGGGCATGGTGGCGCACGCTTTTAATCCTAGCCACTTGGGAGGCTGAGGCAGGTGGATCTTTGTGAGTTCAAGGCAAGCCTGGTCTACAAAGTGAGTTCCAGGCCAGCTGGGGCTACAGCGAAACCCTGTCTCGAAAAAGACCAAAAAAAAAAAAAAAGAAATGTAAATTAGATGTCCATTTTTTTTTCTAATTTATAAAGCATTTCCAGGGCTTAAGGTTCCAGCTTAGTGATAAAGTACTTGCCTAGTGTATATGGAAGCCCTGAGCTACATCCCCAGGAAAAATAAAGGAAAATGAGGTTGACTGTAGAAAACATTTTGTTCTGTTTCGTCTTGGTGTCTTCTGGCCCTCCTGTAGTGTGTAGATTGTACTGTTACGTACAAAAAAAAAAAAGATCTAATACACTTCATTAAAAATGACAGCGAGGGGCTGCAAGATGGCTGTGTCAGGTGCCACTGTCACGCCCGCGGACTCACGTTTGCTCCCCATAGAATCCCACATGGTAGTAGACAGAGAGACTGACTGGCCAGTTGCCTTTGACCTCACAGGCATGCCCCCCGTATACAGCATGCATAAAATAAATAAATATAAAATGCAAACCAGTTGCGTAAACAAAGTTAGCGTACAAAAGGACAAAGACCCAGCACTGAGCCTGGGGAGTAAACAACAAAGCCTCATTTGTGTCTCTCTATGTGCAGGGAGGGAGGCAGGTAGTTTTCAAACACTTTTTGCTTAGATACATTTTCTCTTTCTAGAATTCATTCAGCAGACACTTTCCAACCTGGCATATGGGCCATTCTGTCACCTGCTCCTTGTACTGCAGAGAAGTTCAAGCACTAATCACTGGTTTAAAAGACATGGGTGCAGCCCTGATAGGGCACTGCAGGGAACAGAACTGACCTTCACTCTGGGGCCCAATGCTGTGCATGCTGAATCCTCGGACACTTGTGGGGCCTCCCAGGTAAAATCTGCAAAGTTACATATGTCAGGTCATTACAAGCAACTTGGGACCCACTGCAAGTGCAGACAGCAGCAGACATCGTCTTCATGCATCAGATCCCAAGGAAGGCAGATGTGGAGAGCCTGTGGAGCTCACTGAAATCCACAGGGGGGGGATCCAAATCAAACACAAACCCTCAATGGCTGCTGCACTGGAGCATGTGTGGTAAGACACAAGGAGCATCCTCAGCACAGAAATGGGCTGCCATCCAAGTCACTCCCTTCCCAGCCGAGCCTCCTACAGCCTTCTGTAACATTAGATTTAATTAAAAAGGCAGTAGCCACTGTCACGCAAAAACAGTACAATCTACACCAATACATGGAGGGCCAGAAGCACCAAGAGAAACAGACCAAAATGTTATCTACGTAACTCTAATTTCCTTTATTTTCATGTGGATTAGCTCATGGCTCTTCATAACACTAGCGGCAAGTACTTTATCACTAAGCTGGAACCTTAAGCCCTGGAAATGCTTTATAAATTAGAAAAAAAAATGGACATCGAATTTACATTTTTTTTTTTTTTTTTTTTTTTTGTCTTTTTTCGAGGCAGGGTTTCGCCTGTAGCCCAGCTGTCGCGGAACTCACTTTGTAGACCCAGGCTTGCCTTGAACTCACAACAAGATCCCACCTGCCTCAGCCTCCCACGTGGCTAGGATTAAAAGCGTGCGCCACCATGCCCTGCTACAATTTTTAAGTGGTAAACCACCCTGGTTCTGATCCTGAGGACCCCAAAAGCAAAAAAAAAAAAAAGTTCTTTGGACTTTTTAAATTTTTTCATTTTCTTATTTGTGTATGAATGTTACTGTTTGCATGCTGAAGGTTTGTGCGCCTCTGTCATGCAATGCCGCGGAGGTAAGAAGAGAGTGTCAGATTCCCTTGGAACTTGAGTTAAAGACGGTTCTCAGCTCCCGTTGGGTGCTGGGGATGAACCCCAGCAGGTCTCTGCAAGCAGAGGGCGCTCTTAACCACTGGGCCCTCTCTCCAGCCCTTTTCTGGCTTCTAATTAACTTGGGCTACATCTATCAGCCCAACAAACAAAAAGAAAGACATCAGCACAGATGAAAGCCCATCCACTTTCTGAAAAGCTCAATGGTATTTCAGAACCTGATCTGGATCTTGATGATTAATAAACTCATTCACAGTGCTGCGATCGTGTCGCAGGGCCTTTTAATCCGGACTTAGGAGATATTAAGCATCCTTGCTGTTCCAGGTCAGCCAGGGATACCCTGTCTCAAGTAAAAAAACACACACATCAAAAAAAAAAAGACGCAGCTGTGTTGTGCCAGATGATGGGCCCGTGAGCTACAATTGCCACTGAATGGGAACCTGTTCAAGTGGCTGACGACAGCGAATCAGGGATATCACACTGTAACTTTACTTTCTGGAGTTCTAAGCAAAGTCCTTCCCAAGTGGCCCAAAATATTATAAACACAAGCCAAAAACAGCAAAGTTCTATTCTTGGTTTTTTAAAATGATAAATGACACATGCTCTTGATCGAGTTCAAGCAATTCAGAAAACATCTAACAAGTACAAGGCTTTGTCCTGCCCCCCTCCCTCCCTCACACACACAAAAAAAAAAAAAGATTAATACATTATTAAAAAACATGGAGAGAGTGCTGCAAGATGGCTGTGTAACAGGTGCCACTGTCAGCCCGCGGACTCAACGTTTGACTCCCCATAGAATCCAATGGTAGTAGAAGAGAGATGACTGAGTTGCCTTTGACCTCACAGGCATGCCCCCGTATACAGCATGCATAAAATAAATAAATATAAAATGCAAACCAGTTGGTAAACAAAGTTAGGTACAAAAGGACAAAGACCCAGCACTGAGCCTGGGGAGTAAACAACAAAGCCTCATTTGTGTCTCTCTATGTGCAGGGAGGGAGGCAGGTAGTTTTCAAACACTTTTTGCTTAGATACATTTTCTCTTTCTAGAATTCATTCAGCAGACACTTTCCACCTGGCATATGGGATTCTGTCACCTGCTTTGTACTGCAGAGAAGTTCAAGCACTAATCACTGGTTTAAAAGACATGGGTGCAGCCCTGATAGGGCACTGCAGGGAACAGAACTGACCTTCACTCTGGGGCCCAATGCTGTGCATGCTGAATCCTCGGACACTTGTGGGGCCTCCCAGGTAAAATCTGCAAAGTTACATATGTCAGGTCATTACAAGCAACTTGGGACCCACTGCAAGTGCAGACAGCAGCAGACATCGTCTTCATGCATCAGATCCCAAGGAAGGAGATGTGGAGAGCCTGTGGAGCTCACTGAAATCCACAGGATCCAAATCAAACACAAACCCTCAATGGCTGCTGCACTGGAGCATGTGTGGTAAGACACAAGGAGCATCCTCAGCACAGAAATGGGCTGCCATCCAAGTCACTCCCTTCCCAGCCGAGCCTCCTACAGCCTCTCTGTAACATTAGATAATTAAAAAGGCAGGTAGCCACTGTACGAACAGTACAATCTACACCTACAGGAGGGCCAGAAGACACCAAGAGAAACAGACAAAATGTTTCTACAGTCAACTCTAATTTCCTTTATTTTCTGGGATGTAGCTCAGGCCTCATAGACACTAGGCAAGTACTTTATCACTAAGCTGGAACCTTAAGCCCTGGAAATGCTTTATAAATTAGAAAAAAAAATGGACATCAATTTACATTTTTTTTTTTTTTTTTTTTTTTTGTCTTTTTCGAGCAGGGTTTCGCTGTAGCCCCAGTGTCGCTGGAACTCACTTGTAGACCCAGGCTGCCTTGAATCACAAAGATCCCACCGTGCCTCCAGCCTCCCAGTGGCTAGGATTAAAAGCGTGCGCCACCATGCCCCGCTACATATTTTCTGTTGGTAATACCACCCTGGTTCTCCTGGAGGGGGGACCCCAAAAGCAAAAAAAAAAAACAAAAGTTTTTTTCTTTGTTTTTAAATTTTTTATATTTTCTTCATTTGTGTATGAATGTTACTGTTGCTGCTAGGTTGTGCAGCCCGTGTCATGCAATGCGCGGAGTCGGAGGAAGCAAGAGACGTGTCAGATTCCCTGGAATTGGAGTTAAAGACGGTTCTCAGCTCCCGTGGGTGCTGGGGATGGAAACCCAGCAGGTTCTCTGCAAGCAGGCTAGTTGGCGCTTTTAACCACTGGCCCTCTCTCCAGCCCTTTTTCTGGCTTTCTAATGAACGGGCTACATGCTATCAGCCAAGCAAACAAAAAGCAAAGACATCAGACAGATGGAAAAGCCCATCCACTTTCTGAAAAGCTCAATGGTATTTCAGAACCTGATCTGGATCTTGATGATTAATAAACTCATTCACAGTGCTAGCATACGTGGCGCAGGCTTTTAATCCAGGACTTTAGAGAAGAATTAAGCACCTCTGCTGTTCCAGGTCAGCCAGGATACCCTGTCTCAAGTATAAAAAACACACACATCAAAAAAAAAAGAGCAGCTGTGTCTGTGCAGCATGTGGGCCCGTGAGCAACAATTGCCATGAATGGGAACCTGTTCAAGTGGGCTGACGACAGCGAACTCCAGGGAATTCACACTGTACTTTACTTTCTGGAGTTCTAAGCAAGTCTTCCAAGTGGCCCACACAAATATTATAAACACAAGCAAAACAGCAAAGTTCTATTCTTGGTTTTTTAAAATGATAAATGACACATGCTCTTGATCGAGTTCAAGCAATTCAGAAAACATCTAACAAGTACAAGGCTTTGTCCTGCCCCCCTCCCTCCCTCACACACACANCTTTTTTTTTTTTTTTTGGTATTTTTGAGATAGGGTTTCCCTTTAGTCGCAGCTGGCCTGGAGCTTGCTCTGTAGACCAGGCTGGCCTTGAACTCACAGAGATCCGCCTGCCTCTTCCTCCCAAGTGCTGAGATTAAAGGCATGTGCCACCACGCCAGGCACTAAAGATGGTTCTTAGACACCATGTGGGTGCTGGGAATGGAGCCGGGTCCTCTGCAAGAACAGTCAGTGCTCAAAGTTGCTGAGCCATCACTCCAGCCTGACTGCATATTAAATTTTAGCACACTCACTAAGATTGTTTTTAGCTAGTGGACTTTAGGTTTAGATCAGCTTTAGGTTTACAGGAAAACTGAGCAGAAAGTACAGTTTTACTCACTCTTCCCCCAGCTGCCTCTGTGCCCCCGTCCTGTCAGTGTGCTTGGTGCATTTATTACTTTTGAGCACCCAGGGTTACAGTCTCCACCCTACGATCATACAACACCCCACCCCTGCCCTTAGTATTGACTGCTGTGCCAGTGTCTACAGGTCCCATAGTCATCTGTTGCCTGGTGCAGGGCATCTAGTTACTCCCAGAGTTAGGCATTTGTATGCAGAGTTTTGGTGCTCATGTGAGGGTTGGTGCGAATGGAAGCATTTGCATCAGTTGGAGCATGGAGGAGCATGTCAGGCCAAGGATGGAGCGCGTGTAGGTCCAAGATAGCCAGACCAGCTCCTAGACAGCCAGCAGTGAGGTGCCTGTATTATCATTTTGTTTTGATGACACATTGGAATTTTTTGAGAACCAGACCCTGGGTTCTGGATGTTCAATGAGCACTCCAGTGACGGTTCTGAAGCAGTGGCTCAGACTGCACACTAATCTCTGCTCAGGTCTTGGGTTGGTTGCACTGAGGAGTTCTGGGTGTGGAGTTGCTGGGCTGAAAGGCAGACAGATACAATGGGTGTTTTTAAGGCTTGCCTAACTCTCTGGGAAGGGGCCCTAGTCACACACACACACACACACACACACACACACACACAGACACCCCTGTGCAGGGTCACAACCCCTGGTTTCTGGAACCCTGTCCAATACCTGGCCTTTTCCAGATGTATGGCTTTTGTGCTATTGAAACCTAAAAGCATCATGTAAATAGATGGTTATTAACCCATTAAGAAATTGCTCCCTCATGTGGCTCCCTGCACCACTGTAAACAGTACAGATTGAGCCTTTGTGATTGTGTTGTGTACTCTGTTAGAGTCCTTTTTAAAAAAACAGCAATTATTGGATAGTTTTTATTATTATTTTGGTCTTTTTGAGACAAGGTCTCCCTGTACCCCCGGCTGTCCTGGAACTCACTATATAGACCAGGTTGGTCTTGAACTCACAAAGATCCACTTGCCTCTTCCTCTGCCTCCCAAGCACTAGGATTAAAGGTGTGCGTTGCCATGCCCAGCTCATTGTTATTATTATAAGCAATTTGATGCTGGAGAGATGGCTCAGCGGTTAAGAGCACCATCTGCTCTTGCAGAGGACCTGGGTTCAATTCCCAGCACCCACATGGTGGCTAAGAATTGTCTTTAAGCCGGGTATGGTGGCACATACCTTTAATCCCAGCACTTGGGAGGTAGAGGCAGGCGGATCTCTGCGAGTTCAAGGCCAACCTGGTCTACAGGGCTAGTTCCAGGCCAGCTAGGGCTATAGGGAGACCCTGTCTCAAAAAAATAAAATAAAAAATAAAATATATATATATATATGTGTGTGTGTGTGTGTGTGTAAGCAATTTGATATACTGACTATATAAATTTGGAACTCTCCTACTTGGCCTGGTAAATAATCTATAGCAGTGATCCACTCCTCACCTATCTTAGGCAGGAAGGAAGATTTTGTGCCCAAGGTTGTAAATTGCCATGACTTTTCTTAGAAGTGATTTACAGTGTGGGTGAGATAGCTCGAAGGTAAAGTGCTTGTTATGCTGGCCCATTGACCTGAGTTCCATCCCCAGAACCCATGTAAAAGTGGAAGGAGAGAACTAACTTCACAAAGTTGTCCTCCGACCCACATCCATGTCGTGGGATGTGCATGCCTCACACACATCACATACACATAAATAAAATTATATAAAACTTAATTTGTTGTATTATGAGCCTTAAAAATTATGTTTTTAAGGGCTGAGCTCAGTATTAGCGCCATTGCTTATCATATGCAAGGTCCTTCCATCCCCAGTGCTAAGAAAAGGAAAAAAAAGAAAGCAAAGTGTAAGTTACTGTTAAGGATTGCTGAAAATACTGTTAATAAAAGCCCCAGGCTAGAAAGTTAAAACTTGAGCCGGGCATGGTGGCGCACACCTTTAATCCTAGCACTTGGGAGGCAGAGGCAAGCGGATCTTTGTGAGTTCAAGGCCAGCCTGGTCTACAGAGTGAGTTCCAGGACGCCTGGGGCTACAGGGAGACCCTGTCTCGAAAAGACCAAAAAAAAAAAANTTGTGGGTATATACCCAGGAGTGGTATGACTGGGTCAAATGGAAGGCTCGTTTTGAGTCTTCTAAGGGTTCTCCACACTGCTTTCCATAGTGGCTGTACCAGTTTACATTCCCACCAGCAATGGATGAGTGTTCCCCTTTCTCCACAACCTCTCCAGCACTTCGTATCATTTGTGTTCTTGATCCTAGCCAGTCTTATTGGAGTAAGGTGATATCTCAAAGTGGTTTTAATTTGCATTTCCTTAATTATCAGAGATGCTGAACACTTCTTAAGATGTTTCTCGGCCATCTCTATTTCCTCCTGTGTGAAGCCTCTATTCAGATCTTTGCTCCATCTTTCGAGTGTTTCATTTGTTTTTTTTTTTTTTCTTTTCTTTTTTTTTTTTTTGTCTTTTTGAGACAGGGTCTCCCTGTAGCTCCAGCCCTCCTGGAACTCACTCTGTAGACCAGGCTGGCCTTGAATTCACAGAGATCCGCCCGCCTCTGCCTCCCAAGTGCTAAGATTAAAGGCGTGCACCTCCATGCCCAGCTCAGTGTAATGTTTTTAAAATGGGCAACAGCCTCTGTACACTAATGCTATAATTGAAAAGGAGGTTCACATATTATCAGAGAGTGGTGCTCAGTTGCTGGGAAGCATGGACCTGTGTTGTATTTGTGTGAAGCATGTATGGCAGTGGGTCATGTGCTGTTTCCCTCCTTCCTCCCTTAGGAGACTACTTGGGTGGAGAGGCATACTGGGCTGGCGGCCTGCACCTCTACACCCCACTCCCCTTCCGGCCAGGTCAGGGCGGCTTTGGAGAGCTTTTCACGACCCACTTTTTCCTCAATGCAGGCAACCTCTGCAACCTCAACTATGGTAAGGCTCACCTCCTGCCTCACAAGGCATGGCGATGGGTCTCCTTCCTGTGGTTTCTGCTAGAACACCCAGAGTAAAGGTGCCAGTTGAGGCCAGGCATGGTGGCATCCATCGTCAATCCCAGCACTCAAGCAGAGGCTCTATGATCTCAAGAACAGCCTGGTCTATATAAGCAAGTTCCAGGCCAGCTGGGGGTACAGGGAGACCATGTCTCACAAAGACCAAAAAAGAGGTGTTGGTTGAATGAAGGAAACATGGGAAAAGTAGTTCCAGGTGCCACCTTGAAAGGGGAAATTTGATTGTCCACGGACAGACTTTGAATATGGACAGTCCAGTCTGGCCTCGAGGAGAGCAGCTGAGCAGGTCTGGGTCTTGTCCCCTGGGAGCTCCACCCAGAGGAAACACACAGCAGATACATGTAGCTGGAGGGTTGGAGAGCCTCAAGGTGAGCTGAGGTGTGGGTTGGGGTCCCCCAGCCACTGGAGTGGGAAAAACTTTCCAGAGAAGCTGATGGAATGTACCATGGCTGGGTCTAGGAGAGGGGGTCACATGTTCCTGCCCCTCTTGTTGGGGGTCTGTTCTCATCACCCCCAAAATCAGCAAAATAGCCCTTCCCAGGAAGAAGCCATATACCTGTGCTCACCTGGCGTTTCTATTTCCAGGAGAAGGCCCTAAAGCCCACATCCGCAAGTTGGCTGAGTGCATCCGCTGGTCATATGGAGCCGGGATCGTCCTCCGGCTCGGCAATATCGCTCGGCTAGAACTGAACTATTGCATCCCCATGGGTGTGCAGCAGGGTGACAGGTTTGCATTCGCTAGAAGTTTCAATGAAGCCACTTCCTCCATTGGCACTTTTCCTCTGCTGAGTTTCTCTTAGTTTGGAAAGAAAAGTGAGGTGACCATCCCTTCCCCTGGGACACTTGCTGTCACTGTCTCCAAGACAGTGCAAGCCCAGGCTCAGAGTGAGGTACTGACAAGGTGGGCAGTACTCAGCCCTGAGCTTTGCTTGGCCCCAGGAAGCCCTCCACTCTGGGCTTCTCCTTGCTGGCTTTACTGAGGACAAACTGGCCAGGTACATCTGATCCTTAGTGTCTGCTGGTTCTAGGACTCCCTGGATGGCAGGATGCACAGATGACTCAAACCGTGTATGTGAAATAATATAGTAGTTCAGTAGAACTTACATGTTCTTGTGTGCTTTTAGTGTGTGTATGAGTGTGTGTATGTTTGTGTGTTGAGGATCGAAATCTAGGCATTATACATCTCAGGCAAGCACTCTACTACTGAGCTATATCTACAGCCCTGGCTTTTACTTTTTAAGTAATTTTTCTTTTTGAGACATACTGGGGAGGCAAGGCTTGAAATCATGATCCTCCTGACTCAGCCTCCACAGTGTTGGGATTACAAGCTTGTGCCAGCATGCCCTACTAGTTTAAGTGCCTCTAGGCTACTTGTAATACCATGAGCAGTTCCCACACATCACTGTGTATGGGTTGACTGTATGGGTTGATTCAGTGTAGTGCTTAGCTACAGCAAATTCAGCGTTTGCTTTTGAAACTTTGCAGATTTTTTTTTAACCAAATAAACCTTTTAGCAGTCTGTAGTTGCAGAACCCATGGGCGTGGAGCAGTGCTGTTACTTGGGTGGGCTCATTTACCACTGGAAGCATTATTCAACTTGTTAACATTACCTCGATGGCATTGTACAAGTATCCAGAGACCCAGAAGGATTTATCATAGATGGCTGGCTTAAATGACAGGTATCAAGGCCACAGAGGTCAGAAGTCAGAGACCAAGGTACTGACAGACAACATCAGGTGAAGGCTGTGCCTGGATTGCACAGGGCAGCCTTTTATTTATTTATTTTTATCTTTTCGGGGCCTGGAATTCGCTCTGTAGATCAGGCTGGCCTTGAACTCACAAAGATCCGCCTGCCTCTGCCTCCCAAGTGCTTGGACTAAAGGCGTGCACCACCACACCCGGCTAGGGCAGCCTTTTAAAACAACGTTCTCACGGAAGGAACTCAGTACTGTGCAGGCTCTGATGCCCTCTGTGCAAGGGGCTTGCCCCACACGTATCCAAGCTTGATTGCTCCCAAAGGCCCTATGGCCAGGTGCAGCATTGCCTGGTGTGTGAGGACTAGTATACAACTGGGCAACTCAGTCATTAATGTTGGTGGTACACAGTCATTACTGTCAGTGCACACTCAGCCATCTATGTTGGCAGTGCGCGCTCAGTCAGCAGTGTTGGTGGTGCGCGCTCAGTCATCTGTGCTGGCGGTGCGCGCTCAGTCAGCAGTGTTGGTGGTGCGCGCTCAGCCATCTGTGCTGGGGGTGCGCGCTCAGTCATCTGTGCTGGCGGTGCGCGCTCAGTCAGCAGTGTTGGTGGTGCGCGCTCAGCCATCTGTGCTGGGCGTGCGCGCTCAGCCAGCAGTGTTGGTGGTGCGCGCTCAGTCATCTGTGCTGGCGGTGCGCGCTCAGCCATCTGTGCTGGGGGTGCGCGCTCAGCCATCTGTGCTGGGGGTGCGCGCTCAGCCATCTGTGCTGGGGGTGCGCGCTCAGCAGTGTTGGTGGTGGGCGCTCACTGCTGTTACTCTTCATCTTTCTGTCAATACTTTGCTGATCATTTGTTCACACCTGAGCTGCATGCAGCCTAGCTTAAGGAGAACTGTACCACTTACTGTTTGCAGTGTGGAGCTTTTGCTCTGGAGCACAGCCAGGTGTTGTGCTTAGGTGCAGGTAGTTCCTGTCTGAATTTTAAAATGATGTGTTTGTGTATCAGATTGATAGGGTGTGGATTGTGCTGATTCATTCTCATTGTCCAGGTAAGTAACCTAGAATCACCTGGGAGAAGAGTTTAACGAGTAGGTATCTAGATCAAGTTGGCCTGTAGGCATATCTGTGGTTGATTGTCTTGATTGTTACTCTGTGTAGGAGGGGCCAGCCCACTGGGGCACAGAAAGTGGTTGAACCTTGGCAGGGTGAGATTCTCTCTTCTCAGCAGGTTGGGCTGCCCTGGGTCCAGTGGGAGCCTCAGTGCTCCAGCTCCCTCAGGCTCTGCTGGTCCCTACACAAGCCATACCCTGCGGGAGGCTTTGTTGTGGGCTGTGTGCGCTCAGGAGCACAGCTGGGCCACTCTGGTTGGCTGTGTGACCTGGAGTAAGGTAGGTCACTCTGGGTCTGTTTCCCTGTCCAGAAAATAGATGGTGACAATATGCAGTGCTTGCAGTTTCCAAAATAAGTGTGTGTTCAGTGCTCTGTGCTCTGTCCAGGAGTCGTCTGGATCCGTACGTATCTATCTGTCCTGTAGCATTGTAGCCTGCTCTTCTTCGTTCCCTCAGGAGGTGGTGTCCTCTTTCCAGGCCATCCCTGCTGCCTGCTGCTTACATTGTGACATGTCACAGGTAGTCTGATGTGCCATGGTTAGGATGGTACTCGTGATTTCAGAGAATGCAGTGAAGAGAAGGGCTCAGGTTCTAGATGCAAGGTGCACAGTGGAGAACTAACAGCACTGCTCCTCCTCCAGACAGCAGGGGCGCTAGCTCTGGGAACACCTCTGTGCAAGTGGAGCCAGACTTGTGGCTCCTCTGTCCATGCTCCTGGGAAAGCCTGCAGGAAGCTTATGGGAGCCTGGGTGCTGGTTGGCCAAGAGTCTGCTCATGTCCTCAGGAGTGTGAGGGAGAAGGGTGCTCACTCCAGGCTGTGTGTGCTCATGCCCTCTGGGAGTGTAGCGGGCTCCACTGGTGACTGATGTTCTGAGCTGAGCTTTGCAGCCCTGTGTTTCAGTGCTAACAGCAGCCACAGGGTGGCAGTGTGCTCTGAGCAGTGGATCTGGAGCAGCGGATCCACCTCTGTGTTGCACACTAACTGACCCTTGAACACATGCCTTGTACAGCTGGGGACACTGTCCCCTCCCTTCAGCCCTGCCTTTCTTAGTAAACATGAAAAGTGTGTCTCAGAAGTACATTCCAGAATGTGGCTTCTGGAAAGAAGCAGCTTGCCGTGCAGGGTTGAGGCAGGCCTCTGGCAGCAGGTATGTGCTGTGGGCAGTGACGACTGTGTGCCGACTTGAATGTGGAAATCCCTCCCCAGTGTGGGTAAGCTTGTGGCTTTATCAGCAAGTGTGGAATTGTTGATAGGTGAGGGACATTGGCTGATGTCATCTTCATTTCTAAAATTAGGCAGTATGGACAGTTGTCTATAGCCCGTCCCCCATGGTTAATTCAGGCATACAGCAGTTAGGAATTGAGGCCTTTGCAAAAACACAGTTTTGAAGAGCTTGCTGACTTCTATCCTAAGTGATTTGTGGCATCATCCTCTCTGGGACCCACCAGTGCATCTCCTCAGGCTCTGTCTTTTGAGAATCAGTGATGACTCAGCAGCCACTGCAGCTGTGCAGCAGGAAACACCATCATCACTGCTGGGGAGGCTTGGCCTGGGGGAGGATGGAACCTGGGGCCTTTTGAGGACACAGAGTGGGCAGGCACCCTGGCTATGGGCACAAGAGCCCAGCTTTGCAGGGGTAGTGTGGGTGGACAGCCTGCAGGAGGTCACTGTGGGCAAGTGGGCCTGCTTGAGTGCCCTCCTTCAGCCCTTCTCCCTTGAGCTACACTGGACCTATACCTGTGCAGGCTGCTCTCCCCCATTTGGAACACCCTCCTAGGACTCAGGGAGAATGGGCTACAAAGCACTATAGATATGAGCCTATCAGTGGGCCTTCCCGGTGAGCCCTGTTGGGGCTGGTATGGGGTTGGGCCAGGGAGACAGACTGTACCTGGCCAGGATTCTGAGCCTCAGGAGTACAGAGGTGGGGAGGGCCCTGGCATTGTGACTCTGTGATGCCATTTTTTTTTTTTAATGTGTATGAATGTACTGTCTGCATGCAGATTTGTGCACCCATGTCATGCAGTGCCTTGGAGGTCAGAAGAGGGTGACGGATTCCCCTGGAACTGGAGTTAAAGACGGTTCTTAGCCATCATGTGGGTTCTGGGGATCGAACCCGGGTCCTCTGCAAGAGCAGTTGGTGCTCTTAACCGCTAGGCCATCTCTCCAGCCCTGTGATGCCATTTTGAATGGCCACCATGGGTCTATGACGTGCGTATTTGGTCCCCAAACAGAAAGGTCATTTGATCTTTCTACAGTTAGAGTAACTGAGCTGCATGGATACCTGATTATTCTCAGAATTCCGTAAGCCAAAAACTTAGCATGTTTTATTCTTCCAGCTTTTCTTAGGCATTTTCTAGAGTGTTGGTAGCCGCAGCCCTTTTTTGAACCTCATAGTTATAGTATAAGATGTCAAGCCACTTAGACCCACTAGAGGCACTATGCATTTGGTCTTGGATGTTGACCTCTGGGAATGCTGCTTCCCTGTGGATCAAGAGGGCTTCTGGGCAGGGAAGTGCTGTGGCTGCACTGTTATGCTGTGACCACCAGCGAGTGGCCTAATAATGTGGTACAAGGTGCCCAAGAGCTTGAGCTCTCTGTGGACAGTGCAGCTGCGGTGGCTCCTGATGACCTTCTTCCTGGGTCAGGAGCAGGTCTGGCAGGTAGCTGGGCTGTGTTTAAGGCTGGGGTGCTGTGTCACTGTGAGCCTAACAGTGCTAGCCCCAAGTTGTAATCCTACTGCTTCTGCTCGTCTCACTTGGCACCCGCCATCCTCCTTCCTAGTCAGGTCTCCGTGACCCCGACAAGTTGAGAGGGAACAGCAGAGGAGACTTAGAGGCCCGTTTCTTCTCTGTGTCTTCTCCAAGGCTGACTCTTACTGGTCAGGAGGAAATATGGGGCTAGCAGCAGGGAGGCCAGGCCAGGCTGACAGACCAAGATGCCGTAGTGTTTCTGAGCCACGTGATGACTATATCTTACCTCTTCCCTTCCTTTTAGGATTTGTGATGGTGTTCAGTTTGGAGCTGGGATTCGGTTCCTGTAACTGAGTTACCCCAGGGGCAGCTTGGACAAGCAAGTGGAGTCTTCAGGCCACGTGGCTGCTTGGAGGCAGCACAGTTGAGTGGTCTGGGCTGTCATCCTTGTGGGAAATCATGTCAATAAAGTTTAAACACTCAGCTGTGTTGTGGATGTGATCTGCTTTTCCCAGGACATCTGGTAGTCTTACTGTGCAGTCCCCATCCAAGGGCTTATGTTCCTTTTCCTCCCATACTCTTAAGAGTTCACTGTTGGGTTCTCCATGTACCAGAAGTATACAGCAGGGCTGGAGTATGGAGTGGTATCAGAGGATGCCAGGCACCACCATCAGAGGAGGCCACCTTGATGGCAGTGTGAGCTGATGGTGCTGGTGTGATGTTTGGCACAGGGAGGCAGAGAGAAAGTGTGCTGTCTGTAGACTAAGCCGTGTTCATGAGATGCCAGGTGGTTTCCTGTAGCTGCACACCGGTGGCTCGAGCCCCACAACCATTTTCCTGCAGGGTGATAGATATTTGAGAAATACAGAGGGTCCCAGGACTGAGCCCCAGGAGCCAGGCTGTGCTCTACAGAGGCTGAGGGTCTGTGTCTTGCTCTTCCCTTTTTTAAAGCCACCTGAGCCCCTTATTCAGAGTCAGCAAGCCTGCCTGCCACCTCTGCTCTCTATTCAGGACTCTGGTGATGTTGGGTCCCCAGGTGACCCAAGATCATCTCACTTCAAGGTCAGCCAATGAGCACACTCATTCCTGCCAGTGTGGAGCCATCCCCTTAACCCTGCTTGAGTACCCATATCTGCAATTTCTCGGGACCGCAAATAAAATGTTACAGGATTTTTTACTTATAAGCAGGGTCTCATTCTAGCCTCAGGGTTATGGTGCAAATGCTGTGTAAGTAGTTGGACTGAGCCAGGGATGGTGATGCACCTGTGATCCCAGCACTCAAGGCTAAGACAGGAGAATCACCATGAGTTCAAAGCCAGCCTGGGCTACATAATAAGACCCTATGTTAAAAAACAAAATAGATGTAATACTGAATTGCTTAGAGATGATATTGAGAGTCTGCATGTGTTCAGGACAGACACAGTTGTTTTCTGGAGTTTTGATTTGTAGCTGAGGATGACCTCTGATCCTCCTAAATGTTGGCATTGCAGGCATACACCACCATGCTGAGTTTATGAGGTGCTGGGGATCAAACCCAATGTTTCATGCAGGCTAGGCAATCACTGCCCATTGTGATACATCCCCAGCCCCTCCTGAGTCCATCCGTGATTTGTCAGATGCAGGGATGCAGTGCCTAAGGATACATTGGCCAACTGGCCGGGCTTCCAGGCCACGAGGACCATCCTACCCTCACCACCTTCAGTGAGGGATTGCTGTTTGCTGAGAAGAGACGTGTACCTTTGTATAGTTGGGAGTGTTGTCAGTTGTTTGCAGTTTCATGTTGATGTCTTTAGCAAAAGAAGGAACCCACTTAGGACCCTGTTGTGTCCCGAATGCAAATTGAGAGCAGTGGAAACCATGTGGCACAGCCTTACAGACCTTTGAGAATTCATTGCCAATGTCTATGGAGAACCCAGAGAAGTCGCTTGTGAAAGTCTGTGCTTAATCAAGTGAGGCTGGGTTACCCCAGGAGCTGTCTTGGGCTCCTTAAAGTAGCCTGCTGTCTCCTGCAGGACTGGATATATTTAATTTGCAGGCAATTTCTTGGTGCAGTGAGATGGACTGAGGTAGAAACTGGAAGCCCAGGGTAGAAAAGTAAATTCGGCCAATTCTCAGGAAATATGAAAGGCAGACCAGAGTCAGCAGCCAAAGCCTCGAAAAGGGTTTTCCACAGATGGGGCTGGAGAGCTCTTGCAGAGGACCCAGGTTCAGTCTCCAGTGCTCCAGTTCAGGGGATCTGATGCCCTCTTTTGACTTCCAGGGGTATTGCATGACAGGTGCACTTACATACATGCAGACAAAACATACACATAAAATAAAGTTTTTAAAAAGAGGCTTTCCACAGAGCCCGGAAATAAAGCAAGCACCTGCAGAGCCCAGTTCCTAGCTACTACTGGAGGAACTCAGAAAGCTAAAGTATGAACAGCTCTGAATCTGCATTTGCCCTGTTTCTTTGCATCGTAATGCTTCATTTCTTCTCCAAATGCTGAAAGATTTGCATTGGGACAGAGTTTGAGATTTGTTAACTAACCTTTTGCTCCACTCTGGAAAAGATGAGCCTTGCAGCTTACTTGCCTGTTCCCACAGAGGATGCCTACTGGGAGCCTTCTAGCTTAGTTACTATCCATTTACCTGAAGGAGGCTGATTTTCCTGAACCTGATCTTGATGCTTAGGGAAGAACCTGCATGGCTCCCATTCTCCAGTGTCAAAAGGCTCTAGTGCTCTCAAGACACACACAACCCATTCTCAAAGAGGTTCACCAACAGTGACTAGTGACTTAAGCTCCTATATTTCTTCCCACTGTCCAGATCTGCTCAGGTTTGAGAGCCAGGCTGCTCTGCCAAATGCTGTAGTTACACAGACAGGACAATCCAGTGATCCCCACTAAGCTGACAAAAGTTCCGCCAAGAACCCCCTCCCCCCCCCCCCGGCCCTTTCCCTGTGTTCTGCAAGGCTCTCCATTCTGATATCCTCCCACTGTGTTAGAAAAAATCAGGCAGCCAAGAAATCAAGCACTTACCCAGAGAGTTGGAGAACTCATCTATTTATTACACTAATGGTCCCAGGTTGAGCTTCCTCTGAGGTTCTGGACCCAAACCTGAAATACACACAGGTCTTAATAGGATTTTCCATCTCCTCTCTTGACAGTAACCATATTGGTGAATTTAAGTCTTTCATCACAGACTTTTATGTGTGTTGAGCTATTATAGGATCCTGTGGTCAGTCAGCTTTTTCTTACAAAAGCACCCATTGCTCACCCCGAGATGAGTAGATACCTGTGATTGGGAGAAGCTACGTTAGCCTCACCTGCAGCCTTGGGGGACTTGTATAGTTATTAGGTGCTCACCTTAAAACTCTCCAGGCAAGGTGCAGTCACCTTCATCTGTCCCAGAGGTTTGAGTGAGGTACAGCTGTTCCCAACCTAGTTCTGATGCCTACCCTAGAAAGTTTCTATCCAGTTACCAGTGGCATCCTGAACAGCACCAGCTTATTTACATTCGAGCTCAGGTATATAACTACATATACATTTCCTTTCCTTTTAATTATTTTACCCATTTAATCAGATAACTAGGTATAATGGCAGTTCTCACACCAAATGGGCTCAGGACCTTATTGAGTACCAAAAGTCATTGGTAGCCTGATGGAAATTAAGACTTCTTTATTTGAGACAGCTTCTCACGTTGCTCAGGCTGGCCTCAAACTTGCCATGTAGTCAGGGATGACCTTGCGCTCCTCCTCCTCCTACTTCCACCTCCATATGCCCCTTCTTCCCCCGAAGGACTGCTGAGAGTCACTCTCAGAGCAGCCAAGCAGTCTGAAGAATCAGAAACTAGCTTGGTGACCTGAAGAGGCTCAGACCAGCTAAACTACCTGGAAAGGACACTCCAGAACCTGTTGAGCTGCCTGCAGGTTGTAGGGTACACCATCTTTCCTGCTTTCCTGAGCATTCACCATCCTGGGGTGGGTGGGCTTGATACAGCTATCTGTTGAGTCATTTCTGTTCTTGTAAGTCACCCCAATAAAACATGTTTTACCAAGTTGGACTTTGGTAGTAACCTTTCTTTTGGTCTGTCGTTGGTTCCCTGTTTGGGTAAGCAGACATTTGCTCATGTCTCCCCAGGAAGTGTCACAACGGGTGGAGTATGTGTGTATGCACCAAGCTAGGATTCCAGTCCTCTCCCTAAAAAACAAAAGCCAGACCCCCATTTCATGATGACCTCAATATTTTATGGAAACTTAATTCCAAATGTAACTTCAGCAGGAGGGTGGCCTGGTCTGCAGCTTGGCAGGTGGCTTTAAACCAGACACTCTCTCTTCCCCCTTTGTGATCAATGTGGTGCAATTGGAGCTATTAGATTAAAGTCAGTGAAGAGTCCACCATGGTGACTCAAGCCCATAATTGCAACACTCAGGAAACTAAGGCAAGAGGATTATGAGTTTCAGGGCATCCTGGATTACAGAGTGAGACCCTGTCTCAAAAACAAACAAACAAACAAACATAAAGTACATAAAGAAAATAGCTCCTCATATAGGCATGTTTAAAAGAATATTTTAGTAGCTTTTTTTTTTTAATTTTTGAGTCAGGATCTCTCATTATGTAGCTCTGGCTAACCTGGAACTTGTAATATATTGCAGCCTGGCTTCCAACTCAGAGATCCACCTGCCTCTGCTTGCCAAGTTCTGGGAGTAAAGGTATGTGCCACCATGTCCAGCCTTTTCATAGCTTTTTTAAGAGGACTGGCTATTTTTCTATACTTTAGCAATACCAAGCAAGTAATAGTTGTTTTGAGACAGAATCTCAATCTGTAGCCCAGGGTACCCTAGAATTCACTTTGAGGCTCAAGCTGGCCTCCAAATCAATGTGATTCCCCTGCCTCCCAAATGTTGAGATTACAAAAGTGAGCCAGCTACCTCACCCAGCTCTTTTTGTTTGCTTGCTTTTCAATCTTTGGTGCTGGGATGGAACCCAGGGCCTTTATGTGGTAGGTCTGTGCTAAGATGTACCTTTATGTGGTAGGTCTGTGCTAAGATGTATCTTTATGTGGTAGGTCTGTGCTAAGATGTACCTTTATGTGGTAGGTCTGTGCTAAGACGTACCCCCAGCTCCCAACAGTGAGCAGCTTTGAAACAACTGCAGTGACCTTTCCAAAATTACTTCATTATCCACTGTCTGGCTACTGCCACTAGGGACTGAATGAACCCAGACTGCATTCCTCCTGCTCCAGAGCAGCTAAGACTGCACTGCTCTGTCATCTGCCAGGTGAGATCCTGTAGCATCACACACTGGACCTTTGGGGAACACCAGTTCCCTGAGTTATCCAAATCTAACAAATAAAACAATGTGCAAATAAAAGGATGGAATTTGTTAATACCAGCAGCAGTTGTATCAGGAAGACCTTTGGGTGCTGGGAGGCTGCCAAGCTCTGGATGGTAGATACAAATTCCCCAGGATCCAGTTTTCACTTGAAAGCTCACATTTTAGTTGGTGCCAAATACTTCCAGTTGTTTTTTTTTCCTTGACATTCACTCTATCCATTTGCAAGGAAGTGTCCCAGATCTGGGTAACCACACAGTGTTCCTCAGAGCTCCCTTGACACCAAGGGGCTTGGTTTACAGCGAAGTACTCGATCTCCTTTGAACAAAGCACTGGAGGCCAGAGACTAAGGACACTGATCAATAGAGCCAACTCCATTTTCTTCCTGTTGGTGGCACTGAGTGCAAGAGGGTTTGGGACCTCTTACACTTTCCTCAAGGAGGGCCCTGCCAACCCAGTGAAATATTCCAAAAGTATTTTGAACTTCATGGACCCTTTGAAACAGAATCTAAGGACGATACTTATAGAAGTGATGATCTGTTGTTCTCTGACACAAAATATTTTATTTGTGTTTTGTATTTGAGAAAGGATCTCATCATGTAGCCCAGGCCAGCCCTGAACTTTTGATTCTTCTGCCTCCAATTCAAATGTGCTGGCGATTAGAATCCTATTAGCAAGGGGTGCTAGCTAGGTACTAGGTAGTATCAATTATTTGGAACAAAGTAACCATCAGAGTTCCATTATCCAAAGGAGTTTACTGAGAGCAAGGCTGGAGAAGAAAAACCTCTGTTTCTAGCATGAACAAGGCCCTAAGTTTCATCTGCAGACACACACACAGACACACATGCACCAAAAAAACAAAATCCAGCATAGGGCTCCTTTTATTGTCTGATGTAAATCCTCTTTACATCCCTGTCTGCGAAACAGGGATGATGGCCTGTTTTGTCTGTTGTAGGAAGAACTCTCACCAGAGAAAGTTATTGCAGCTCATGGTTAACAGAGAGACCCACAAATGGGCAACATACAGAGAACAGGACATTGGGGGGTGCTCAGGCCCAAATGAGACACCTCTATCATACCCTCTCCTCCTAAGTCTCAGGGATCATTGCAGAACAGGAAGTGGAAAGAACCAGAGGTGGCAGATAACCACAAGGAAACTTGTCTGGACAGCAGGGGGCGATTGCAGGTGTGAACCCTCAGTGCTTATAACAGCATGCACAAGGCTTGTGCAAACTCAAGCCAGACAACCCCAGTGTGGATGGGGGAGGGGGGCAACGAGCCCCAGCTTTGGCGGAGGAACTATTAGAAATTGATATCTGGGGGCTGGAGAGATGGCTCAGAGGACCATTCCTATCACCCACATGGCAACTAACAACCATTTATAACTCCAGTTCAGGGGATATGACACCTTTGTCTGACCTCTGTGGTCATTGCACGACACGGGTGCACCTACACATATGCAGGCAATACACGCATACACATAAATAAAAATAAATTATATGTATATAAAAGAAATTGATAGCTGCTAGGAGAGAGAGAATTGATTTTCATCACTGGTGTGCCACCTGGTAAGTTGACCAGACTCACACCCAAGAGCATTTGGGGAAAATAGATTGGACTTGGTAGCCCTTTAAAAAAGAGAAATAACAGAGGTCATGAAGTCAGGCAGGGGGTCTGAATGTGATCAAAATACATTGTATGAAATTCTTAAATCAATATTTAAAAAAAAATGAAACATGGCACCCAGGGGGATTTCAAAGGCCTCAGAATGGGGTTGGACAGGCTGAGGGTATTGGTGGAGGGTAGAGCCAGACATCTGGTCAGGGCAGTGTGGGGATGTGAGTAGGAATCTACCTGGGGACCACAGGAGAGTTCTTGGAGGAGGAGTGAAGGAGAGGAACAGGGCTTGCCACACTGATGTTCCCAAAGACTGAAGATCACTCTTCAGTTCTAAGTCAAACATAGGCATGTTGTTAGACTTTCAGGTGCAGATTTCAGTTTAAGGATGAAGCTGTGGAAGGCTGTCTCAACACTGCCTTCCCAGGTAGAAGCAGCCAATTTGTTTTAAGAAGGAGCTATGCCCTGTCCCAGAGTGGACTCACTGGCAGAGTGGACTCATGGCCAGAGTGTAATCTCTGGCAGCCTGTCTAGGCAGCAGAGCCTGGCTGACTTCAGAGGTGGCACTTTCCTGACAAGTCAATTGCTGGATTCCACTGCCAAATCATTAGATAACTTTTAAGAACAAAGGACACTTGGGCAAAAGGAGATGTGGCATTATCTTGTGAGATAAATAAATAGGAATAATCATTTTTGAAAAGAAAGTACATTGCATGTGAATTTGACCCACAGAATATTGCAGCCTCTCTTCCCTGCCTAGCTTCGATCCATCGGCCCCTAATGGAGGAAGCTTCCTGTGTTTGTCATGGGGGAGCTGTGCCGGTCAATTAAAGTAGTCTGCTTCATCTAGTGGAGATAATAGCAGACCCATCTATCACTGTGGATTGGAAGGTGACCTCCCCATATTGAGTCAGAGACCTGAATGCAATCTCCCCCACCTCATTATCATAAGCAGAAATTATTGCTCATTGAATTGATTTCCCTGAAATGCCAAGCCATTGGGGCAACTGCTAGAAATATTAGAACTTAATGATTAGATGCTGTAGCCTTGATATTGAGCTTTGGAGTGAAAATTGGCATGGTACCTAAACTGGGAAGAAGCAGGGGCTAAATGGGATGGGATTCCTGTGATGTTCCTCATGCCTACTGGACTTGAACTGTTATTGCCACCAGATGTGAAAACAGAGAGACATTAACCTTGAGTTGACAGGAGCTGGTTGCCACAGCCAGAGCTGAGCCGGGCCACCATGGATCTGACCTTTCTGTGCATTTCAGCGTTCCCAGTGAGGGCCCCCAGTCTGCTCTTCAGGCCAGGTACAGGAAGTGGGATAGGAAGAGCAGGTGCCTGGGAGCCAGAGCTTCATGTAACAGAGAAGGGGGCACCAGGGTGAGGGGTTAGTACAGGATGCACAGGAGCCTTTGGGCCACACAGGAAGCCACTCTGCTCTGGAATTAGGGAAGAAACACCTTCATGTCCTGCATTCAGTCTAGTGTCTGGTACATGTGGAATGAGTATAAATGAATAAAGGAAATGCCTTCCTGACTCTGGCTCTCAGGCACCTCTCTTCCCATCCCGCTTCCTGTGCTTCTGCACCTTTCTGCCTCCCCTCAGGCTGCCAGCTGTCTGGAGACCCTGGACAGACCCACGGTCCCTCCCAGGCCTTTAGTCTAAACTGGCTCCAGAGGAGGTTTACCAGCGTGTGTGTGTGTGTGTGTGTGTGTGTGTGTGTGTGTGTGTGTGTCTATGTATATTGTGTTCCTGTGTGTGAAGATGTACATGTATGTGTATGTGTGGAGGTCAGAGGACAACCTCAGGTGTCATTCATTCCTCAGGAACTTCATCTACCATCTTGCTGGCCCTGCCCATTTTTTTTTTAGATAAGATCTTCCCATAGGCTAAACTGGCAGTGAGCCACAGTAAGTAAGCACATGCCACCATAACTGGCTTTTTCCTTGTTTTTACTCGGGTTCTAGGGATCAAACCCAGGTCCTGTGTTCAGGTGAGCACCTAATCGACAGAGTTCCCTCCCCAGCCTGGGTCACCAGTCTTCCTCACTTGTCAAAGAAATTTAAGTCTCACCTCGCCTAGGTTCCAGTAGTAATAACAACAAAAATAAAACTAGAGGCCAGAGTGCTGCAGTTTGCGCTAGGTGGCAGCACCAGGAACACAGACGAGACACGGTACCCAGCAACTCCCAGGCCTAGCCAAGAAGTCACTTAGGTTGAAGCCCAGAGTCACCAGGTGGCTCTTTGTGAAGAGGCAGCAGGCCCTTTGGGACTGGTCTCTCCACTCTCCTGTGGGGAGCACTCCCTGCTGGAATATTCCAGACTAAGTTGTTTCAGGTGAAAGGCCTGGTGCCTGCAGTGCTGTCAGGAAAATGGCACTGATCCAGACTGAAGAAGACATGATTGACTTGAAAGGGGCCTCCCAGCCTGGAATGGTAACGCACACCCTTCCAGCCAGGCATGGTAGTGCACACCTTTAAACCCAGCACTCAGGAGACAGAAGCAGACAGATCTCTGTGAGTTCAAGACCAGCTTGGTCTATATAGTGAGTTCCAGGACAGCTGGGACTACAGGAAGACCCTGTCTCAAAAAAAGAAAAGAAAAAAGAAAGGGGGTTCCCAGGATAACCCTATTTCACGTCTACTCACTACTGTCCTCATGAACCTAGAGGGCCTGGAAAATATTTTGTAATGAAAATGGAAAAAAATTATGATAGTTAAAAAAAAAAAAAACAGTGGTGCTATTTTCTAATAAGCTTGTTATTGCACAGTTTTAGATTTACATGTTTTAAAGAATATTTTTATTTATTCCTACATTTTATACAACAGATCCTAGTCAAATTCAGCACCCCCCATCAGACCTCATGCACTCCACCATCCATGTGAAGTCCTGTCCTGTCAAGTGTTTGTACCCAGGTGTCCATCTGTGCAAATTCATCCACTGGAGTCTAGTCAGCCCATCTAGAAATCTTCAAGTAAGGCATACTCTCCTCACCTAGCAGTAATCAGTCCAGGGCCAGCCCACCACCCATTTCTCTTGCTTCACTCTGGGAGCTTGTCTAAGTTGGCATGAGTCCCATGTCTGCCAACATTGCCACGAGTTCACATGTAGTCTGTGCAGCCTCTGCCTCCCTACATTCAGGAACCAGCCCTGGCTCTTACAGTCTTTCTGCCCCATCTTCCACAATGATCCCTGTTTGGTTTGGTTTGGTTTGGTTTGGTTTGGTTTGTTTGGTGCTGGAGTTTGAACTCAGGGCCTCTTGCATGCAAGAGCACCTTAGCATAGAGCTATCCCCAACCCAAAAACTGACATATGAGATTTGTGCAGAGGACCAATGTATCTACCCCAGTTTCTCTGAGGTTGATGGGATGTGGCCCCAGGGTACTAGAGTGCTTCTCAGGCACGTACATGACCCTAGGTTCAAACCCTATCACACCTGCAAAAAATTAGTGTACATGTTATAATTTGTGAACATTAATATTAACAATTGATTCCTATTTCCTTGAGGTTTTTATTTTTGTTGTTGAGATGAGGTCTCATGTAGCTCAGGTTGGTCTCAAATTCACCATGTAGTTGAGAATGACCTTGAAATTCTGTTCCTCCTGCTTCAGGGTGCTGGGATCACTGGTGTGTGCCTCACTGTGGTAAGGATCCATCCCAGGCTTTGTGCATGCAAGGCAGGCCTTCTGCCCACTGCACTACATCCCCAGCCTTCCTGAACGCTCATCCTGTGTCATTTTACTTTTTTTTTTTTTTTGCCCTGTGGCATTCAGTCACCAGTTTCTTAGGCTCCTCTCAACTGTGGCAGTTTCTCACCTTCCATGTTTCTGTGAACAGGACAGGGCAGCTGCAGACCAACCTCAACAGACTTGAGAATCCTCTTGATTAGGCTGAGATTGCAAAGGCATCAGGGAAGGTGCCCTCCTTGTCACACTTACCATCCACACATGGTCACTGTGGGTATTGACTTTGGTCACCTGGCTAATGTGGCGTCTGTCAAGTTCAGTAAACTCTTCAGAGCAGAACATTGACAGGAAAGGCATGCACTGGTTCATGGTTTAAGTCTGGTCCCATGTTGGCATTTATCCTAAGACAGATGAAATGGAGTTTACAGCTGGCACTTGCCATGACTGACATGGAGACTCAGCGGTAACCTGGAGGAAACTAGGACTTATTTGAGCCACAGAGGCAAGACAGAGGGTAAATTCAGGAGGTCAACATGGACCCTCAGTAATGCCACCTCCAGATATGGCCCTCCCCACAGCACTGCTGGGGTCGGCTGGGGCCTGGCTGGTTCCAGAAGGCCATAGTGATGGGAGCTGGTGGAGATCAGGCTGTGCCCCAAGTTGTTATTCATACTGTGCACAAAGCAGGGTGACCCCAAAGGCAGGATGACTGTCTCACTATACACCTAGACACCGCCACTGTTCAGCACAGCCATGAGGCACATGCTAGAAAATGATGCTCCTACAAAGAAGAGAGTTACCATCTGAAACTTGGCCGCATAGACCGTGTCCATGTGAGCATGTGGGCATGAGAAAAACACGAGGCCCAAGAACTCACCAAGCATACCTGGCTGATGTGGGGACAACAGTATCACCCCCACCCATGAAGAGGAAGAAGAGAGCATGTGACACTGTGACAGAGGAAGCCTGACAACCTGTCATCTGACCACCCAGTTGTGCAGCAAGAGACCAACAGGCAGAGAATTCCCCAGTGTCCCCAGCTTCAGCTCAGCTTGCTGTGCTCTTTTGACAACACTTGCTGGAATCACCCGTCATCCATCCGTCTGTCTGTCAGTCTGTCTGGACCCAGTCCTGCACCTCATTTCAATGATCCTGCACTTCTGCTTGATCCTAATGCCCTGCATAACTCTGAGTGCGCCCAGCAGGTCTCCAGCTGGGTTGTTACTATCTGCCCACTGCAGGGCTCTCTACATGTGTCAGCTTGACCTCACCTCAGTCCCCAGGAAGGCCTCTAAACCCCTGTTGCCATCTGTAACAAGCATAGATGACTGTGTAACATGTGATACATAATCTGTCAGTTCTGACAAATTAAAGGACCATGCTTGCCAACAGCCAGCTATCAAGGAAAATTGGGACCAGTTGACCAAGTGCTAACCAAAGTAGCTGAGGGATTTATTGTTGCTTCATAAGTTCTGGTGTTGTGGAAAGATACAGACTATCTTTTTGGCATCTGAGATTTACAGGCTGTGCCACCAAGCCCAACTTTGAAACATATTTGTGATCCCAGATTGGCTGTGAATACTGAGGGCTGACTGTGCTTCCCCCCACTGCCACCACCACAGTTATTTTTTTTTTTTTCCCAACACCCTAACTCAGTGATTTTCAGAGTTCCTGAAACTGGCTTTAGTTTTGAGAGCTAATTAATTTGGGGTCTCAATACTGGCTTTTATTTTTCTTTTTAGAAAATTTAACTTATTTATAGATGTTTATTTGGTGTGTGTGTGTGTGTGTGTGTGTGTGTGTGTTTTCTTGGCGGTCAGAGGACAGCTTGTGGAGGTCGGTTCTTTCTTCCACTAAGTGGGTCCCAGAAATGGAACAAAGATCATCAGACTTGGTGGCAAGCAGTTTTTGTTTTTGTTTTTTTAAGAACTGGGCCATTTCACCAGCCCAATGCTGGATTTCTTTCTCAAAAACTTATAGTAACATATACACAACACACCTATAGTCCCAGCACTTTGGAGGTAGAGGCAGGAGGATCAGGAGTTCAGAGTCAGCCATAGTGAATTTGAGGCTAGCCTGGAATATGTGAGATCCTGTCTCAAAACACCACCTAAAATGTACTTCTGTGCCCCGTAGTTCAGGGTCACTAGGCACATGGACATCATTGGGTACTGTCACTACCATCCATCCACAGATCTCTTTCATGCCCAAAAGATACATGTCACATCCACTTGGTAGCAGCCCCACTCCAACCACACCTGGCCTTCCTGACATATTGCTGAAGTTGGTCCTTTTGTAATAGCCTTTTTATTTTTATATGCATGAGTGTTTTGCCTACATGTATGTATGTGCACCATGCAGTACCTGAAGAGGCCAGAACAGGGCACCAGCTCTCATGGCACTGGAGTTTGTTAGCCACCGTGTATGTGGGTACTGAGAATTGAACCAGGGTCCTCTGCAAGAGCTGCAAGATCTCCTAACTGCTGAGCCATCTCTTCAGCCCTTTTAAAAATTTATTTTTATTTTTATGAAAAAAAAATTTTTTTTTGTCTTTTCAAGACAGGGTCTCCCTGTAGCCCCAGCTGTCCTGGAACTCACTCTGTAAACCAGGCTGGCCTTGAACTCACAAAGATCCACCTGCCTCTGCCTCCCAAGTGCTAGGATCAAAGGCATGCACCACCACACCTGGCTGAAAAAATTTTTTTAATTAAGTGTATGTACATGTGTGTCTGCATTAGGGTATGTGCACACGAGAGAGCAGATGCCCCCAAAGGCCAGAAGAAGGTATCAGATCTCCTGGAGTTACAAGTGGTCATGAATCACCCAGTATAGGTGATGGGAACAGAACATGCTCTAGAAGAACTTTACATGCCCCTAACAACTGAACAGCCCTGGACAGCTGTTTATTTATATTTACTCAGCCCACACCTACAGCTCAGGTCAGAATCTACATAAGATGCAGTCCCACATCTGGTTTGTCCCTCCATGAATCAGGGGAGGTTCGAGTTGGCTCTGCCTCAGAGACCAGCCTTTATGATCACCCAGGTCCTTCCAAATGTCTATAGTGTCCAAAGTACAGCACTTCTGAGAAATAGTTTCTCCTTTGCATTTGTCCAAGCTATAGAGAACTAGAATCTTCTGTTATGAAGTGGTCTTGGTTGCAGCTGACTTTGACCACACTAGTTGACAATACTGCTGAGAGCTGTGTGGTCAGCCACCCTAGGGCCACTGCTGTTCCATGTTGCTTTTAAAATTATCTTTGAAAAACAATTGTGTGTGAATGTTGTTAGGTATGTAAATGCCCTCCATGAGTACAGTGCCTGCAGAGGACAGAAGAGGGCATCAGATCCCCCTGAAATTGGAGTTACAGAGGAGCCATCTTTCCAGCCTATGTGCAGTGTTTCTTGAAAGAAAAAAAAAAAGAAAAGAAAAAAACTCCCCACTCATCTCCATATTTGGACCTTATTCAAAAATCACTGATGTTTGAGTCATCTCCCCAAACCTTGCATTTTACTGATTGTCTTGCAAATTTGAAATGTTGACAGTCCCTAGCTAATCCCCCAGTGCAGTCAAGCTGTGTGTCACCACTCCTGATTTAAGTATCACTGGCTCACAGCTGCTCAGCCCTCTTGTCTCTGCTAATGGCCTACTGCAGTGGGTGTATTTGGTGACCAGGGAGAACATTCTGACACCCAAGCCTGAGCCCGAGGGAGCAAGGCCTCTCTCCCTTCCGAGTCAGGCTGTGCTCTCAGCTGACCGTTGGTTGAACTGTGCTGCCTCTGTTCATTTTCTCAATCAAGGCACATTCGAATTGGTTTGGGAATCAGCCCTGTACACTCTTCAATAAATACCATGTTCTTTTTCCCACCAGCAAATTAAAAGGGTTCAAATCAGCTATGTCACTTAGACAGAATGTTCCAGGGGAGGGGAAATAAAGCTTGTAGTTTGTGAAGCTCTGAAGCACTTCCAGTAAGTTTGGGTGGGAAATGTTCCACACAGACTCATGTGTTTAAACACTTCTTCTCCAGTGGTAATACTCCTTTGGGAATTTGGGGGACCTTTGGCATGTAGGGTCTAGCTGGTGGAGATGGGTCACTGGGGGCAAACTTGTGCCCACTTCCAGGTCTGGTCTAGCTCACTCCCCTGTTACCTAGTTGGCCAGTGTGATATACCTTGCTGTCCCTCAACAAGAGCTGCCCTGTTCCAGTGGACTGAAATTCATGGAAACTATGAGTTAAACCTTCCTCCTTGAAGTTGTTTCCATCAGGTATTTTGTCAGGGCATGGAGAAAGGTAACTAAAGCAGGAGATACTTTGATAAGCACTGAGTCCACACAATGAGGGCATCGCACTACTGCTGGTCTGGGCTGGCACTTGGGGGTGGATCAATTACTGGCTTTCTTTTCCTCAAGGCATTGTGGGGGTTAATTTACATGTGCTGACATGTGAGGGTTATGTCTGGGTGATGCCTCTCCTGTGTATACACCTATAGCCAAGTTAGGGAATGTGTAACCCAGAGCTCCTGACGCCCGTCTGTAGGCGAGACTCCCTGGGTAACACCTTCAAACAGAATACAAGGCTGCTGGTCTTAACAGAAAATAAGTATTCATGAAGCACTCCTTTGTGTCTGTTTGCTTATATCCATTATGATGTGTATGACATTTTATTTATTATGTGTGTATATCTAGGAAGACATGCCACAATATGCATATGGAGGTCAGAGGACCACTTTTGGGAGTCTGTTCTCTGTTTCCACCATGAGTCCCTGGGCTTAGCTGCAAGCTCCTTTACCCATTGATTGATGTGATTTTTGTCTGTTCAATTATAGTTTATTTTAATTTTTTAAATGTTTTATGTCTATAAGTGGTTTTTGCCTGCATGTATATAAGTGCATCCATGTTGTGCTTGCAGAGGCCAGAAGAGGGTGTCAAATCCCCTGGAACTGGAGTTATAGACAATTGTTAGCTGCAATATGGATGCTGGGAACCTAACCAGGATTCTCTGGAAGAGCAGTAAGTGATCTTAACTGCTGAGCCATCTCTCTAGATTCTATTCATTTATTTTTAAGGTATTTCTCCCTAATAAAGCTCATGTTGGCCTTGAACTCTCATCCTCCTGTCTCAGCCTCTTAAATGGTGGAATCACAAGTATACACCACCATGCCTGGCTCACCATGATTTTTATTTTTTTATCTTTTTGAGACAGGGTCTCCCTTTAATCCCAGCTGGCCTACAGCTTGCTATGTAGACCAGGTTGGGACCAGGTTGGCCTTGAACTCACAAAGATCCACCTGCCTCTGCCTCCCAAGTGCTGGGATTAAAGATGTGCATCACCACGCCCAGCTGATTTTTTTCTTTTTTATGTCATTTATTTTGAGATAGTCTGTCATGTAGTCCAAGCTTGCCATGAACTATGTAGCCCGGCATGACCTTAAACTTCAGAACCTCCTTCTTCTACCTCCTTGTGCTGGGATTACAGATATGCACCACTACACCCAGTTTATGAGGTCCTGGGACCAAGAACCCAGGGCCTCGTGCCTGTAGTTGAGGTGCATCTCAGCCTTGTGATGGTACGTTTGAGATGCCATGCAGGTTCCTCCTTTGTGTCTGTGCTTTCTCAGCTGTCTTGTAGGATTTCATGGCATGCACATGCTGGCTGGGTGTTTACCCTCCTCCCTCATTATCTCTAAGAACTGTCTGGTTTGCTTATGCCGAAAATTTGGACAAATTAGCAGCATGCAAGTGCCAGGTAAAAGTTCCTGATCTTCCCAATGCTGCCAAGCTGGCTCCCCAATTTAACAGCATAGCTCTCTTTGGGCCCCATAGAGAAAAGCAGCCGGACCCTGGACCATCTGTCTATATTGCTTAGCCACCCTGTTTATGGAGAAGATGGCAGGAATGTAGGTAACCAAAGTTGGCAGAGACCACAGTGTGCAGCCCAGCAAAGGCCCTGGGACATGTACAGTGTGAGCTCATAAAGAGGATATTTCTGCCCTCCATTCAACTTAAAGGGAATGGCTTCTCTGAAAGGCACAGTCTAAAAAAGCCAGCCAAGTGGCTTCTGTAACAACAGCTGCCTGAAACCCAATTTTAATTATTCTCCAAATGCAAAGTATCTCTGCAGCCTGCCAGGCTATACATGTTGCATGCTAAGAGACCAGAGACCGTCTGTGAAGGTGACAGCCAGCATCTTATTGCTGCATCTCATTAGGTCCTCTATTGTACCAGATTAGCCTTCTATGTGGTGTTTTAGAGTCTTACTTGGGCCACACCAGACAGAGACAAAAGCTTACAGAAGTGAGGTGGCAGAGTTAGAATAAGGGCCTTCCTTTCTCTCTGAAGCAAAAGCAAATTAATCCACAGCCATCAGGGAACAGTGTGTGTGTGTGTGTGTGTGTGTGTGTGTGTGTGTGTGTGTGTGTTTGTGTTCACATGTGTGCATGTGTATGTGGAGGCCAGATGTTAGCCTGCCCCCCTCCCTGAGCAGCCATTCTCAGGCTTTCTTTGGGACCTGGGGCTCCCTGATTAGGCTAGGCTGGCTGGCCATCCAGCCCCATGGATCTGACTGCCTTTGCCTTCACAGTGCTGGGATTACATGCACACATACCACCACACCTGGCTTTTTACATGGGTGCTGGGGACTGAATTTAGGTCCTCATGCTTATATGGGTAGCACTTTACTAGCTGAGCCAAGACCCCAGTCCCCAGGGAAATTTTTGGTCCCTGCCAGTGGCACATATGAGGCTAAAACCCATTGCAAGAGTCTCAACTACATTACAAACTACACTCAATAGGAAAGCAGTCCATCTTGTAGCAAGCCTGTGTGGAAAATAAGGTGAGTACAGTATAGTCAGCCTGAGGTGCTGAGTGCTCACCAGGGAAAGGGTGCCATGAACTTCACCGTGAAGCAAGTTCCAGGTTTGCTTTAAAATAGGATTCTATCCACAGCGTTGCACGACACGGGTGCACAGACTTGCATGCAGTTACATTGATACACATACAGAAATAAATAAATGCCAGGCGTGGTGGCACACACCTTTAATCCTAGCACTTGGGAGGCAGAGGCACGCGGATCTTTGTGAGTTTGAGGCCAGCCTGGTCTACAGAGTGAGTTCCAGGACAGCCAGAGCTACAGGGAGACCCTGTCTCAAAAAATAATAATAATAATAAAATAGGATTCTAGTTTTGTGCAAATCAGGTCTATAAAATACCAGGTTCCGCCAGGCGTGGTGCCACACACGCCTTTAATCCTAGCACTCAGGAGGCAGAGGCAGAGGCAGCCGGATCTTTGTGAGTTCAAGGCCAGCCTGGTCTACAGACTGAGTTCCAGGACAGCTGGGGCTACAGGGAGAACCTCCCCCCCCTACAAAATACCAGGTTCTGCTGTCACATCCAGCCCAGGCCAGTTCCTTGACAACAACATCCCCCTGCTATAGCTTCTCCTCTTGAAACATAGGGAACCTGCCCTATGTTTAAACCACACCAGACCCTGGCATCTTCTGAAATTTCCTTTACCCTGTATGATATTTGTAAAAGTGGAATCCAGGCTGAAGAGATGGCTCTTTGGTTAAGAACACATTATGCTCTTGCAAAGGACTTAAGTTTGGTTTCCAACACCCACACTGGATGGTTCACAACTGCCTGTAACTCCAGTTCTAGGGAATTCGATCTCCAATTTTGGACTCTGAGGTTGCCTACAATCATACATGCACATAATTAAAAACTAACAAACATTGTTGTTGTTGTTGGTTATTTGTTTGTTTTCAAGACACTCTCTAGCCCCAGCTGGCCTGAAACTGGATATGTACTGCACCACACTCCTAGTTCTCATAAATACTTTTTTTTTTTTTTTAATTTCTGTATGTGTATCAATGTACTGTCTGCATGCAGGTCTGTGCACCCGTGCCGTGCAATGCTGCGGAGGTCAGAAGAGGGTGTCGGATTCCCCTGGAACTGGAGTTCTCCTGGAATTGGAGTTTCAGACGGTTCTTGGCCGCCACGTGGGTGCTGGGGAACGAACCCGGGTCCTCTGTAAGAGCGGTTGGCGCTCTTAACCACTAGGCCATCTCTCCAGCCCTAAATACGTTTTTAAAAGTATGATTTGATCTGTCTCTGAGGTGTTTAAATTGGAAATTACCAAAGGAAAATTGTAAATTCTGTTGCTTACTGGGAGTGAGTGGTGGTCACTGGTGAAGTAGTCATGTCACTATTAGCTACTGGGCCCCTCCCTAAGCCCAGAGCAGCCCTGCCGCCTCAGCCTCTGACCTTGACTCCCCCACATCCTGTCCCTGGAACCATCCCTACCCCTCTAAGAAGATCAGGGTGACTCTTTTCTATTTTCTATTCAGATCACACTTCCCAGTTCTTCTCCCCTTGTTCCTTCCCAGATCCTCTCTCCAGGGTGTGGGGGCTGCTTGGGGTAGGGGTGGGGGTGGGGGCATAGTATGCACAGCTTCTGTGTTCGCCTTCCAAGCTAAGAGTCCAAGAAGCCTGGGTCCTTCGAAGTTTGCTTCCAGCTCTCAGGTCCTGGAATCTCTGTCTGTCGGGACTGTGTCACCATCCTATGGGGATGCCAGAAACGACACTGATGATCATTGGGGTTCTTCTCAGCTTGTTAGCAACATATAAAGTAGCTCTCAAGGCGGAGGCACCTCTAATTTTGGCTCTTCATGTCTCTAATTTTGATATTCCTTCTCCAGGGTCTACCAATCCAGCTCTGAGAATTGAGTCTGCTTTGTTCCCTGTCCCTGGCATGGCCCTAGCACATATAGTAGTCACTTTCCTTGTTGCTGACAAGCAAAATACCTGACAAAAAGCAACTGAAGGAAGGAAGGGGTGATTTTGGCTCCTGATTCAAGGGTACAGCCCATCATGGTGGGAAGGCATGGCAGCAGGAGCATGAGACTGCTGCTCACAAGGTAATCAGTCAGGAAGCAGAGGGGAATGCGTGCTAGTGCTCAGCTTGCTTTCTCCTTTTTATTCAGTCCAGGGCTTCAGCCCACGGGATAGTGGTGCCCAAATTTAGGGTTGATCTTCCCACCTCAATTAACATAATGTAGAAAATCCCTAGGGCATGGTCATGCCCGGAGATTTGTCTTAGTGATTCAAGATCCTGTCATGTGGAAATGACCAAATTGTCAGCTATCACAGTACCCTACCTTGTAACGTGCCTGGCCTATGTCAGGCATTCTTTGAAACTCTGGAGCCACTGTGAGTCACTGGGCATCTTCTGAAATTTCTTCACACCTGTTAAAAAATTGGATTTAATCTGTTTCTGGGCTTAATGGGGAGTCTCAGATGCTCCTTCATGGTTAAAGTGGATACCTGTATTCTTTTCTGTTCTGCCTGTGAGATTTCTACTTCTCAACTGAGTGGAGGGAAGGCATCATGTGGATCTCAGAGGCTCCCCCATGATTAAAGGAGATGGCTGGATTCTCTCCTCCCTTCTACATGTGAGTTTTCTTATGGGGGCAAAGGTCATTTCCTCCTGGTCCTAGGACAAGCACCCTTTCCAGAATCCTACTTCTCAATTCTTTCCTAAGCTCCAGACCTCTGCTCCTTGTCCTCCTGATGGAGTCCCTGCTGTCCCCCTCCCACCCTTGGCTCATGTATTAGGTACTCCATTCTCTATGACAAATTCTGAGGCCAAGCAAAGCACATCGCAGCTGGAAGAACAGCATGGCACCCCTTCTACCAATCCATTTCCTGCAGTGAATTGAAGGCCAACCGCAGTGCAGTGGTTGATGCTGAACCTGCACAAAGGTAGATGGAAAACTCACCTTGCCCCTTCCACCCCAACCAACAGGCTATACCCCAGCCCAGGTTTTGGTGTCCCCTAACTCTGCAGGAGCCACCCACCCTGGTCCTGGTATCCTGGGGCCAATTGTGTTTACCTCCACCTGCTCTCTCAGCTCACCTCTCTCTCTCTCCCAGTATGTTTCACTTCTCTCCGAGGGAGTCTCTCTGCCTCTGGCCTTGCCCATTACCCTCTATTCAGCCACAGTCAACTTTGTGGGCTGCCTTGCCCATTACCCTCTATTCAGCCACAGTCAACTTTGTGGGCTGCGGACCTGGTGTTCTAGTTACTTTCTATTGGGCAATAAAAACAGTGACCAAAAACAACTTGGAGAGGAAAGGGTTTATCTTACTTTACATCTCCCAGGTCACAGTCCATCATCAAGGGAAGCTAAGACGGGACTTTGGAGCAGGAACCTGGAGCACAGACCTAGGAGTAACGCTGGTTACTGGCTGCTCCTCTGCCCTGTGCTCAGCCTGCTTTCTTATACAATACCCACAGTAGACTGGGCCCTCCTACATCACTCAAAAATCAAGAAAAACGCCCCACAGATTGTCTAAAAGGCCAGTCCAATAGAAGCAATTCCCCAATCGAGGTTCCCTCCTCCCAGATGTCCAAGTTGACAACTAAAGCAACCCAGCTCACCTGGTCATGTCAGTTAACATCCTTCCCAGTGCCCTTTCTGAGGCCTCCCCTCTTCTTCCTGGTACCCATGCTGTTCCTTTATAGCTCTCTCAGGACTCCTGATTCTGACGGGGGCTTTCCCCTGTCCTCTGGGTCAGTGTGTTTGTGTGTGTGTGTGTGTGTGTGTGTGTGTGTGTGTAAGGCCACTGTTGCCCAGAGTGACCAGAGCACCCTAAGACTCCACCAGAAGTATCCCCAGTACGGTGCCTGGACCCTGGCAGAAGCTCAACAGCTGACTTGACATATTTGTGGGACTAATTGATTCTCGGCTTTCAGGACACAGTGGCGGCAAAAAGGGGGCGGCGGTGCCTGGCACCAAGAGCAGGGTCCCCTCTGCTGCAGCCTACCAGGGTCCGGAGTCCCGGGCGGGACGGGGGCGGGACGCTCCGGGCCGCGCCCTCCCGGCCACTCCCCCGTGTCCTCCACGCGCTCGCCCATGTCCTCCGCGCCACCTCGATCGCCCACCCCGCGAGCCTCCAGGATGAAGAAGGAAGAGTCTTTCCTGGGCAAGTTAGGGGGCACGCTGGCGAGGAAAAAGAAGGCCCGCGAGGGTGAGTGCGTCTCCGAGTCCCGCAGGGGTCCCTGTGGTGGGTGCCATCCCCTTGCCAGCCGGTGTCAGCTTGTGTCCGCCCGCGCGGCGCCCATGCGTCCTCCCGCCTCGCGTTCCCGGCTGGGCTGCCCGACTTTCCGGACAGGCCCTTCCCCTCCCTGGGACCTTACTGTGCTGGTCCAGAGCCCAGGGACAGGAGCTCTGGCCTCTGTCCGGCGCGCTCAGCACCAGACTCCTAGCAGCCTAGGATTCTCAGTCCCACCCTTGTAAGATCCACATGCCCCACCCTCCCGGTGACCCTCTGATCACAGTGATTGAACACATGCAAGGCAGCCCAGGAGTGAGAACTCGATTCTGATCTTAATGCAGGATACTTGCAAAACATGTGACTCACATCCCTGAGCCCAGAGTCAGGAAAAGGGCACTGGACATACAGGCCAAGGGTCTGGGGAGCCAGGAGCCAAGGCCACAAACTCCCCAGAAACCTCCAGGTTCATGCCCCTGTGCCCACGGAAACAATCTGAAAGCTATCTCCTTTTACATTTTAAAACGTTTAGAAAATAGTTGCAAGAAATATAAATCTGGCACCATGGTGTGTGCCTTAGGCATACTGCTGTTCCCAGGCCTCTCTGCCTGGAGGTGGAGCATTCCTGAGTTTTCCATTGTTTTGGCCTGGAGACTCTTCCCAGGGCCTCCTTTTGTCTGGAGCTGAGATTCCTTAAGTGTGGTGGCTGATGGTGAACAGGAAGTGTGAGGGCTTCCTGGAAAGGGCAGGTAGAGGGAAGCCCCAGGGACCCCCTTCCCCAGGGGTCATCTGAAAGAGACTGTCTAATTAGGGTGTGCTGAAGGGACTCCTCCAGCTGCTGGGCCCTGCTGACTTCCTGGGATAAGCTACACCCAGGCAGGCCCTGTGTCCCTCTACATTTCCCATGGATCACTTGTGTTCCTTGAAATGCAGGGGCCCCCAGGACATGGGGGACATATTTACTCTAGAAATTCCCCTATAACTCTCCTCATGTCTTCATGTTACCCCAATTGAAGGATCCTCAAGACTCTGAATCATAGAGAACATGATTCAGTTTGCCTCTTCAGGACAACTTCCCAGGGCAAGGGAAAGCTGTGTGTAAAACTTGATACTCTCTGTGTTGATATGACGCCCTAAAGATGGCTGTCACCAGCCCCATCCCCTTGTCCCAACCCAGACATCCTTCCCCAGACCTTCTACTCCAGGAATGCCCTTTACCAAACTAGACTGTCCAGTTCCCTGAGGCCAAGCAAGCCTCATCCCTTCTTTAAGACTGAATATTCCAGAGAAATTGGCCTCCTATTAGGCTGCATGGAAAGTCCCAACCTAGGGCTTCCATTCATTGCCTTTGGTAACAGTCATCACCTGCTGCCAGTCTGGTTCCTCCCCTGCAGTCCATACTCCCCAGAAATCACATCTTTTCCTCTTTATGTCCTGTGTCACTGACAGACCTATGTTCATTCCATTGTCTGGTTTTTGTTTTTGTTTTGAGATGGGGTTGTGCTGTGTCACCCAGGCTCATCTTAAGCTCCTGGGATCATATGATTCCCCTGTCTCAGCCTTCCCAAGAGCTGGAACTACCACTGTTGGTGGCTTATGGAATGTGTTTTGGAGGCCATCAGGACCTTGAGAAGTAGAGGAGGCTCTGTCCTTTGGGACCCTGGGAGTAGGAATCTTATGTATAAGATAATGTGTAAGACATGTGAATAGACCCATGATCCTAAGCTGTCAGAGGGCCCAGGGGAGGGGGACCTCTGGAAGTGAGATGACGTTTGAGTTGAAAACTAAGAAAGACTTCTTTCATAGAGGGCAAGCATGCAAAAGGTTGTGAACAGTTATATATAGCTTGTGTTTGTCCGAATATATATGTGTCTGCACATGTGTGTGCCTTCAAGTGCAGGCCAGAGGTCAATCTTGAGTGTCTTTTTAAATTGCTCTCCCCCTTATTTTTTGAGGCTCACTGACTCCACTAGGCTGCTTGGCTAGCCAACCCCAGAGTATTCCCCTCCCCAGAGCTGGGATTACAGGAAAGAAACACTTAGCTTTTAGCTGTTTTGAGATAGGGTCTCACTAAGTACTGTTAAGTCCTCTGTAGCATACCTTACATCTTCCTGAGCTGTTAAAGCTTTTCCTAGGAGGTACCTACAGTCTTGCTCACAATGAAGTAATGAGCTCGCTTCAGTTTCCAATGTTAAGTGCTCCTCTATCTTCTGCTGATAAGCTCATGTGTATCTAGAAGATTCAGGGGCCAATCTGGGTCCATTTAAACGTACCCGGGATCCCAGCAGTCAGAAGGCTCCGAGGTGAATAGACTAGACACTGAAGCTGCAGGGGAGCGAGATACCATCTTGTGAGTTAGCTGGGTCCTCTGCCTTGGTACCTAAAACATAAAACATGCCCTAATTGGTCTCTGAAGCAGGTATGGAGAGAAGGATGGGACTTGGAAGGGCTCAGTATCTTCTTTGTAGTCCTGTGGGAAGGAGAAAAGGTGGGAAGGCCTAAACTGAATACTGTGTAATGAGCTCTTGAATAATTGAGAGTTGAGTGCTGCCATTATTTCTGAAGGCCTGTTGCCCTGGCAACTAACTGGCCCTCTTGACTGTTCTTGGCCCTGACTTTGGGCAGTGGGAGTTTATGCATCTATGCCTGCTTGGGGTTGGTGGGGGAGGGCTTCCCTGCTGGCCAGCTGCTTCATTTCCTCCTCTGTTAGAAAGTCCAGGGTGGACTCAGGAAAGCGGATGTGACAGGGATGCTTCCTGAGCCCAGGACCTGGGAAGGGAAAGGGGACGGCCAATGAAGTTCAAGGTTTGGGATCATATGGACCTTTGGCCCCAGTCAGCCTAGCAGAGTGGCAAAGCAGGGAGGGACCCATTGGGACAAAGGTCATGTCACATTCTGAGATGTGGGGTAGGAAGTGGGGCATGCTGGGCTGCAGAGGAACCATTGCAGGAAATGTATAAGAATGAACTTCTGGGGTGTGATTCAGTCCAGAGGCCTTTACCACAGTGTCACAGGGTGGCCTGGTCAGAAAAGGGAAGTGTGATTAACTATGCTCCTTTGAAAAATGGAAGAAGCCGCTTACAACCCTCAGGGCTTGCCCTGGTAGTCGTCTGTGACATCTAAAACACTCAGGGCCCCCTGCACTCTCTGCCCTCAACTTTCCTGGTCCCTGAAACACCTGGATTTAAAACAAACAAACAAACAAACACCCATCTCCATGGATTTGTCTTTTGTAAAATCAGGAGTTGGAGCCCTGGCACACATGGCCTTTTCATCCAGCTTCCTCACTTGATAACCACTTAAGCTCTCTCTGTTTCCACGGTATCAGCACGTCTGGTTTATGGGGCTACTGTGCAGCTAGACAGCACTCGACCAACTGAGCCACATCCCTGGTCCCAAACTTCTGAAATTTACCCAGTGTTGTGAAAGTGGAGAGGGACTACAGCTGAATACTACTTCAGCCTAGTGGGTCCTGGCAAGAAGGGTGAGGGGAAACCACTGTCCCCTTACCTAGGCCCCAAGGGAAGTGGTGATGCTAGACTGGGGGTGGCAGAAAGCAGGTGACCGACAGCTGGCTGTGTATTGGGCATCTGAACTCTTTATTCCCTCAGCAAATATTCACCCAGCAGGGTTGGGCACTGAGGTTGGCTGACCCTGCTGGGCCCCATTGTCAGGAAAGCAGGGGCAGGTAGGTATGAGATCTGAGACTTTGGGGACACACAACTGAACTTGAGGGGTTGGAGTTCCACCTGGAGCTAGTAGCCTGTTCTAGTTTGGGTTTCGGTTGCTTTGATAAAACACAGACCAAAAGCAACTTAAGGGGAGGGAAGTGTTCCTTCCTCTTAGCTTACACTTCCCAGTCACAGCCCAACATTGAGGGAAATTGGGGTAGAACCTTGGAGCAGAAACCATGGAGGAACACTGCTTCCTGGCTCTTTCACAGGCTCAGTTGGCTTTCTTGTACAGCCCAGGCCCACCTGCCTAAGTATAGTGCTGCCCACCGTGGGCTGGGCCTCCCACAGCAACAATCAATCCAGATAGTCTTTCACAGACATGGCCACAGTCCAATCTGACTAAGGTGAGTCCTTCAATGGAAGTTCTTCTCAGGTGACTCTAGTGTGTGTCAAGTTGACAAAAACTAACCCGGACATGGCCCCTATTGAGACTCAAGGATAGTTGTAAATTAGTCAAAGGGAGAGGCCCCAGAAGAGACTCCCAAGCAAGATCCTTTGGGAGAACTGCAAGAGGAGCCCAGTGGCTGGGCTGTGGGATAGCATGTGAGGCAATGATCAGCGACAAAGGGAGGCTGGAGAGGCCCTAGGGTTAAGCAAAAGTGTTTTAGAAGCACTGGAACAGCAGTGTAGAGTAAGCAGGTACTAGGTGATGGGGGAAGAAGTTGGTATGGATGTGGGCACAGGCAATGGTCAGTAGGGCAGAAAGAGCAGTGCGGAGCAGAAGGATGCCAACAGTAAAGGAATGGGACATCATGGTTTAGAAACTTGTTTCTAGAATGTTCTATTGGAAAAAGGATAGATTTGCTATGAGGCTCTCTATTAACCTTTTCTTTTTGGTGCTGGGGATGGAACCTGTGGCCTTAGCATGCTCTGGCTCTTTTGTTGAGTTGCAACACAGTCTGTTTCTTCTCTGGATACTCTTTGAGTAGGCTGCCTGGCTGGGGAGCTCGTGGTCTGTGAAGGAGGGTCTACTAGGTTGTCTGGGCTCTGAGGTCTCATGCCCTCAGCCACTCTCTGGAGTTCCTGTCTCTGTGCTGAGGCTCCTGGTACAAGGCCAGCTGTCCAGTTCCCTGGAGCACCCTTCTCTCTGGGACCTGGATTTTCTGAGAGGAAGTAAGGGGCTTTCAGGAGTTGGGCATGGCTTCATCAGGTGTCTTTCCGTTATTTTCTTCATCATAATCTCAAATCTCTCAGTGAGTTCTGGTACATCCTGAGTCGAAGGGAGCACCTTGCATTTTACTTGTCTTTTGGAAACTTGGCTTCAGTGTTCCTTGGCCCAAGAACCACAGTTTTGATGTCTGCCTTCCTTGGCCAGGCCAGCTCCATAACACCCATTAGAAGCACTCTGCTTTGAATTCTCATCTCACCTTTGTGGAATTAGTATTTACTGCACACTCTGAGGCTGCTTATCCCAGCATTCCCTGTCCTGTCCTCAGAATAATTAAGGGTGTTTAGATGGTGTAAGTGGGCCAGCACCTGCTGTGCTGGTTCTAACATGTTCATTTGATTGATTCCACCCTGCTGCGCCTGGCCAAGGCCAGCTGCCCATACCTAGCTATTTTCTTCTGTGCAAATATGTGGTTCATCACATCAAAATATGCACTCAAAAAAAAAAAAACCACACATGCTCTTCTCTTTGCATTAGCTGAGTGCTTCACTTTTTAGGAAAGCTGGTTTCTCTCATAATGAGTGCGTTTACCATTTATTATCTTGTACAGGGGTTGGGAACTACCCAAGACTTGGGAAGTTTAATATGTAGTTGACTTGGCTTAATTATATAACTCTTGTCTGTGTGGACGGCTGTTGGGGTAAGAGAGACAGGTACAAATCAGTACATTAGAGGGACATGCAGTTTCTGCATCATTAATTGCTGGTGGCATATATTCAAAAGACAGGTTTCTAGTTGTAAGAAATGATGGCCTAGGGCTGGAGAGATGGCTCAGTGGTTCAAAGCACCAGCTGCTCTTCCAGAGGATCAGAGTTCAGTTCTCAGCAACCCACATAGTGGCTCACCACCACCCCTAACTCCAGCCCCAAAGCATCTTTGTCCTTTTCTGACCTTCATGAGCACTGTACTTACATGCACAGAAACACATACATACGTATTAAAAATAAAATCTTTCTAAAAGGAAACTACGGGGGTGGAGAGATGGCTCAGCAGTTAAGAGCACTGACTACTCTGGCAGAGGATCCGGGTTCCATTCCCAGCACCCACATGGTGGCTAACAACTATCCGTAACTCCAGTTTCAGGGGGTTCAGTGATTTCTGACCTCTTTGGGCATTCTACAACATGGGTGCACTTATACACATGCAGGCAATAAATATGCTCATATAGTTAAAAAATAAAATTAAGAGCAGGGCGTGGTGCATGCCTTTAATCCTAGCACTTGGGAGGCAGAGGCAGGTGGATCTCTGTGAGTTCAAGGCCAGCCTGGTCTACAGAGTGAGTTCCAGGACAGCTGGGACTACAGGGAGACCCTGTCTCAAAAAGACCTAAATAAATAAATAAACAAATAAATAAAATTAAATAAATAAGAAGGAAACTATATACCAAGCAAGAGTTTGGGTCTGGAACTGTCAGCATTAGCCATATGCCACCAGCCCCAACTAAGCATGTCTGTGTCATGGGTACCACATACACCAGGCTGTGGGGGCCTAATTCATTCATAATGACAGCAGGGGGTGAATGGGGGCAGATGGACACTGTCGTGCTGAGTTGTTGCATTCTAGTTGACTATTATATGAAGTCATTGGGTGTTGGGGGCAGCACTGTGGGGGCTGGTATGAAAGTGGGAAGTGTTTGCAGCATGCAGCCTGGGTGTAGATCTGTGACATCATCTTTCCCAGCCTCAGGACTTCAGTCCCACAGACTCAGCAGCACCTTAAATAAGATACAAAGAAGGAGCAAAGCCTTGTCACCCACCAAATGGTCAGTAAGCATTAGTAATTGACAGACACTGACAAGTGATGCTTTAGGACCCAGGCTGCAGAGCAGGCTGGCTGGCTGGTAGAGCCGGGGTAGGAGGAGTGTGGAAGCCTGGGAAGATGCGGAGGTTCAACTAGCTTTCTACTTAGGAGCAAACTTGCCTCAATTGATAGTGAGTGCTTAACCTAACCTGTGTTGAACACAGTTTCTCTCTCTCTCTCTCTCTCTCTCTCTCTCTCTCTCTCTCTCTCTCTCTGCCAGAACAGAAGCCTCTTCCTGGTCTCTTTTCAGCTGCCCTGGCTGCCTCTGTCCCTCAGAGTTCCACCCAGTAGGTGGTAGCTGGATGCTGATAACAGTTGCAAAGTTCTCTAAAAGTATTTGCCTTTAGGAATGTAGGGTATCTGAACCTTTGTCCAGTTTCATTTCCGTTGCTGTGATGAAATACCTTGATAAAATGGAACTTAGAGGAGAAACGGTTTATTCTAGCTCACAGTTGCAGGTTCCAGTCCATCACTGTGGAGGAGTCCAGGCAGGGACTTGAAGCAGCTAGTTACATCCACAGTTGAAAGCACAGGTGGGGGCTGGAAGAACGGCTCAGTGGTTAAAAGCACTGGCAGCTCTTGCAGAGGACCCTAGGTTCTGCTCCCAGCACCCACCTGGCAACTATCAGCAGTCTGTAACTCCAGCTCTCAGGGATTCAGGGCACTCGTCTGGCTTGTATGGGCACTGCATGCATGTGGTGCACTTACATATATGAAGGTAAAACACATACAAATAAAAAAAAGAGTAGAGAGAAATGCATGCATGCATGCTTAGTGCCCAGCTGGCTTTCTCTACTTTCATATAGTCCAGGTTCCAAATCAGGGAATAGCCTTACCCACTTTTAGGCTATGTCTTCCCCATCAATCAAGATAATCAAGATAGTCCCCCCACAGACATGCCCACAGGCCAACACGATCTAGGTAATCCCTCACTGAGAATCCCTTCCCAGGTGATTTGGGAGTGTGCCAAGCTGTCTGTTAAAACTATTACACTCTTCCTCAGCATCTACCTCTTGATGATTGTTCTGTAGAAAGCTAGGCTTGTGTTCTTATTTCCAGAACAGCAGGTGCTTCTGAGACCCGCAGCACGAGGCCGGCACTGGTGGCCGCAGGAGGCTTCTGTCCCACCTGGCTCTCCAATCCAGCTTCCAGCTCAGCGGGGGGGACCAAGGGACAGACACCAGGAGACTCAGGCCTTTCTTAGGCTGGCTGGTTGTGGAATGCATGACCTTTTAGGCTTAGACCTTCTAAAATGCCAACTTTGTTCTTTGAATCCATCCTTGCCAGTCAACTGGAATCCATCCTTAATATGGTTTCCCAATAGTGCCACGTGAGAAGTTTATTCCTTTTAAAAAAGGTCTTTAGAAAAACTATGTATTTCACACTTTATTTAAAATTTACAGTTCCCAAGAATCGAGACTTTAATATGAAGTTATTGCAAAGTTAAAGAGGCCACAAAGATTTTTACACCTCTCAGGGCACACGTGCTTTGCCAGCTTGAAGCTGGAGGCTTCTGGAAGCCAAGGCTTCCTGTGGATTTACTGAGGCTCAGGTTATTGCAGGGAGATAGCTGGAGCCCCCAGGCCCAGCGTTAGCTATCCAGATGGAGCAGCCTCCATGCCAAGCTCCCGCACATGTGCTGTTGGTAATTTATTTTTAGTATCAATGGAATTTGAGGAACAAGTTGCCTAAGAATAATTTGAACTGTCTTCATCTCTCTCTCTCTTTTTTAAAATTAATATTGTCTTTCAAAGAAAGGCCTACAGCTATATATATATATATATATATATATATATATATATGAAATGAGTGTTTTATGAATGGATATATGTGTGTTCTACTTTCCTTTTTGTTGCTCTGATAAAATGTTAGGACCAAAAAAAAATTAAGGAAGAAAGTGTTTATTTGGCTCCTAGTCCCAGGTTCCAGTCCATCACTGTGCACAAGTCAAGGCAGGAACTTGCAGCAGCTGCTCACATCACAGTCAGGAGCGAGGAGAGAACGCTCACACCAGTGATGGGCTCATGTTCTCCCCACACAAGTCCAGGCCCAAATCCAGGGAGAGGCGCCACCCATAGTGGCGTAGGCCTTCCACATCCGCTAACACCGTCAAAACCATCTCTGCACAGACATATCCACAGACCAGCCTCATCTAGACATCCCTCGCTGATATGCTTGTCCCCAGTGATTTTAAATTGTAGCAAGTTGATAAATAAAATTGATGATTCGAGCTGGAAAGATGGCTGGGTAGTTAGGAGCAGTGACTGCTCTTGCAGAGGACCCAGGTTCAGTTCCCAGCACCCATGTGGCACTAACAACTATCTATAAGGCCAGTTCCAGGAGATCCAACACCCTCTTCTGACCTCTGTGGGCATTGCAGGACATGGGTGCACTTACATACATGCAGGCAATACACTCATACACACAAAATAATAATGAATAATTTTTTTAAAAGAGGGAGCTAGAGATGGCTAAGCAGTTAAGAGTACCAGCTGCTCTTACAGAAGACATGGATGGTTAACAACTGTCCATAACTCTAAGGGAATCTAACACCCTCCTCTGACCTCCAAGGGCATTGTACAACACAGATGTACTTACATATATGCAGGCAATACACTTATACACATAAAATAAAAATAAATAAAAATGTGTGTATATATGCCTATATTTATGTTTGTGTGTGTGTGTGTGTGTATATATATATATATATATATATATATATATATGGGTGTTTTTGTATGTATATGAATTTGTATGTGTATGTGCATATATATGTGTATATTTATACTTGTATATATGTATGTGTTTGTGTTTGCATTTCCTATGTGTGCATTTATGTTTGCATATGCGTAGACATATGTGTATATGTGTATGAGTATATTTATCTATGACAGAAAGCCACCTAAAATATGAGGGAAACACCAAAACAATTCAAAACAGAACAAATCAGATGAGAGTCCGGTGTGATCAGTTACACTTGGCTGTGACTCTGGGCCCTCACATGTTCCTGACCTTGCTGGTGCCTTGAGTATTATACCCTCATTTACTCCACACTGTTGGGAAGTGACATGACTCTCACTCTACAGGAGGGCTGAGGCTGGGAAATGGAGGTCCCCAGCCTGCATCCGAGCTCTCACCCACAGCACAAGTGGAAGAGTGACCAGCTCGGTGTGTCTTTCTCACCACTCCTGGTCTGTTATTTGGGCCATACTTAGCCCCAGAGTTAGGAAGATGCCATGGCAAAGACAAATCACGTCCACTCCATATGGAGCAACCTGGAGACTGGACCCCGGCAGTCCCACTCTCCTGCAGACTAGAGCGCATCCTGACTCTTCCTGGCTGTTACCTGTCCAGCCATAGGGGCCTTGTTCACTACTGAAGAACCCAAGGTGAGCAGAGCTGTTTGCCTCATGATGGCCTGGATGCAGAGAGACAGGAAGCGTGGAGTCAAAGTTTATCATCCCAGGGCGTACCTCTGGGGCTCCTTCCTTCTGCAGGTCTCACCTCTGACTTTTTACTATTAACCTCCCAGTCATTCATCACAGGATCTGTCAATCAAGGTGGGGGGAGTGTTGACCTCCCAGTCATCTATCATGTGTTCCATCAAAGGGAGGGGCACTGATTAAGGCCCTTAGGGTCCATCCACTTCCCAAAGTCCATCAGCAGCTGCCAAGCCATTAACACAGGAGTCTTTGATAGGCATTTGGAATTTATATACGTATACTAGACTTGCCTTCCCTTCCCTTCCCTCCTTCCTTCCTTCCTTCCTTCCCTCCTTCCTTCCTTCCCTCCTTCTTTCCCTCCTTCCTTCCTTCCCTCCTTCCCTCCTTCCTTCCTTCCCTCCTTCCCTCCTTCCTTCCTTCCCTCCTTCCTTCCTTCCCTCCTTCCCTCCTTCCATCCTTCCCTCCTTCCCTCCTTCCCTCCTTCCCTCCTTCCTTCCTTCCTTCCCTCCTTCCCTCCCTCCTTCCCTCCTTTCCTCCTTCCCTCCCTCCTTCCCTCCCTCCCTCCCTCCCTCCTTCCATCCCTCCTTCCTTCCCTCCCTCCCTCCTTCCCTCCTTCCTTTCCTGTCTCTGCCTTGGACTGGCATGGCCCAGGCATGGGCATCTGCAGAGATGAAACAGGAAAACAGACATGCCACCCTGGGTCCAGTACCCCAGCTTCTTGTGCCACTGTCTGAGTGTACCTGTGCTCCACCAGGGGAGGGGAGTGTTGTGCTGAATTGTGCTCAAGAAACATGTTATCAGTGTAATGAGATTTTAATGTTTTGAGATTTTCTTGGGGCAGCACACACAGAATGCTAATGTCATTGTGTGCGGCTGCTGGGGTTTCTGTTTTGTTTCTTGGGCATGGCAAGGATGTGTTTCTACAATGATTATTTGGCTTTGCTTTCATATAGAGATCTACTTTTTCTAGTCTTTTTGAGACAGGGTTCCCCTGTAGCCCCAGCTGTCCTGGAACTCACTATGTAGACCAGGCTGGCCTTGAACTCACAGAGATCTGCCTGCCTCTCACTCCTGAGTGCTGGGATTAAAGTGTGCATCACCACTCCTGGCTAGATATCTGCTTTTAAGCTACTTCGAATGTTTTTGTTGAAAAGATCTCTTGGAGAAAAACAGAATTTTTTTTTTTTTGTAAGCTTGGAACCAGCTTGATCAGAACTGGAGTGTGAGTTCTCTGTTCTCTGTTCATAATTGCCACAGAGTAGAAACAACCTCAGAGCCATTAACTGATAAGGGGGAAACAAAACGTGGTATATCCATACAGTATAATAGTCTACAGTCATGAAAAGGGATGGAGTACTGTGATGTGCATGGATGGACATGGAACATAATGAGCTCCAGGCCAGCTGGGACTAAAGGGAGACCCTGTCTCAAAAAAAGAATCCATTCACAATTGGACAGATTTTTTGGTGGTGAAAAAATCTAGATTAGGCAAATCCTTAGGGACTGAAATAAACTCAGGGTGGTTAGGGGCTGGGAAGTGAATGCAGGTGGGTACAGGATCCCTTGTGGTAAGAAGAGTGTTTTTGAGTGATGGTGATGTCATAACTGAATATTCTGGAAATCACTTGTATACTTAAATGTATATTTGGTTTGTTTGTTTGTTTGTTGTTTTTGGTCTTTTCAAGACAGGGTCTCCCTGTAGCCCCAGCTGTCCTGAAACTCACTCTGTAGACCAGGCTGGCCTTGAACTCACAAAGATCTGCCTGCCTCTGCCTTTCTAGTGCTAGGATTAAAGGCATGTGCCACCACACCCGGCCTTAAATATATATTTGAATAGATACATTGCATGGAATGTGAATACTGTTTGACTGAGGTGATAAAATACAGATGGCCTGGAATTCACCAATTGTGCCCTGCCTCTGCTTCCTGAGTGCTGGATTAAAGGCATACACACCACCAATGGCCACTTTGCAGTCTTGGTTAAGCAGATCTATGAGTATAAATTAGTTTAAAACTTAAGAAAAATCCAGTATAGCTGAATCTTCCTGTCTCTCCCTCCCCAGTGCTGTGGCTTCTGTGTGCAGCATGTGCCCAGATGTTTTATGTGGGTACTGAGGATTAAACTCACAGCCTCATAATTCTGTATTAAGCACTTCACCTACCAGCTGAGCCGACTCCCGTCCTTCCTCTGGTTGTTTAGGGCTCCTGGTTTAATTTCTTGCTAAGATCCTAGCCTGAGGTGGGGATAGGGACCTGGGACAGGCATGCGACTTTTTCTCCTCCTCTTCCTGTTGTCACTGTTCCTGCAGTGGAAGGGAATAGCTGTCACTCACCAGGGGTTCCTCAGGAAGAGAGGAGCCTGCAGGTCCTGAGGTAGGCATGGTGGGTCTCAAGTGGCCTCTTGGACACCAAGGTCTGGCAAAGGGAGGGCACTGTTGACATGGGTTGGACTTACTTATATATTATCTCTGTACACAGCCCCTGGATTTGCTCAGTGTATTCTTTACTTATTTATTTGAGCGTGTGTGTGTGTGTGTGTGTGTGTGTGTGTGTGTGTCAGAGGACAACTTTCAGGAGTCAATTCTGTCCTTCCACCTTGCTGAGGATGGGTCATTCTTGTCTCTACTGGGCTGCGTACTCCAGGCTGGCTAGCCCCTCAGTTTCTGGGTGCTTCTAACGTCCCCACTGTGTATCTCACTGTAGGAATAATAGAATTATAGATATGTCTGCCGCTGCATCTGGCTTTGCATGTGGTCTCCAGGGATTGAACTCAGGTTGTCAGGCTTGCATAGCAAGTACTTTTACCCTCTGAGCCTCATCCCTAGCCCTGGACTTGCCTGGCTAAAGGGATTCCAAGGGGCTGTTTTGCTTCAGCAGTATACCATACTTTAGCTGGAGTTTCTAGTTAGCCATAAAAAGTTCCTGAGGAATCCCAGGAGGCCTTCAAGGATTTCCCCAGTGACTTTGCCTGCACTGATTCAGGTCCTAGTAACTGCCTTTGTGAGCTGGGCATGACTAGGATGACCCTTGGATGATCCCTGAGATCCTTATCAGGCCCTCTTGTGGTCCCTCAGCTCCTTGAGGTTATGTAAGAGGTAAACAGTTGATCAGGGTGGGACTCCTGTTGTAGTTAATGCCTGCGAGTCACCTGGTGAGTAACCCCAGGACACTCACCGATTGACCAAGATGCATTTGGACATTTGTAATTAGTGTGTCAGTGCTCCCACACTCCCAATCTGGTGTGGACAGACATTTCTATCCAGGAAAAGCCATGGATCAAAGCCAGCATGGGAGACACTGGGGATGCAGAGGCTGGGGACACACATGTGTTTGCTGGGGCCTGTGATATAGTCCACCTTCTTTATCAACTTGAAAGGATTGAAAATTACAAATCATGTGTGAGATACACTCTGGGCACATCGGTGAAGGATTGCCTAGATTAGGTTTACTGAGGAGAGAAGACCCACCCTAACTTTGGGTTGGGACCATTCTGTGGGCTGGTGGCCTACACTGAGTGAAAAAGGAGAAAGCGAGCTAAAGAGCAGCATTAATCTCTCTCTGCTCCCTGGGTGTAGGTGCATGTGACCAGCTGCCTCCTGCCGCTACAAATGTGCCTTCCGACCATGATGGACTGAGCCCTCAAACTGTGACCCAAATAAACCCTTCTTTCAGTAATTTGCTTCTTGTCAGATATTTGGGTCACAACAATGAGAAAAGTAACTAATATGGGCCCCAGAGCCACTCTGGGACACAGACCAGAGGACAATGGAGGAGAAAACAGAGGGCCAAGCAGACTTGTGTCCCCTTCACACCTGGAACTCATGTCCCCACATACTACTTCTTCTTGTGTGTGGCCAGCAAATGTTGCTGAGCAGCCCTGGGATCAGAGCTGGGTGTGTGACAATATGGCCCTACCCTCAGGAGGCTGCAGACAGCAAACTTTTGTCCTTAATGTCATGAGATGAGCCTGGCTGGAGGTAGGAGGAATGCTCCAAGTCCAAGCTGGAAGGCAGGTTTCCACTGACTGCGGAAATGGGGACCAAGCAGAGGGGGCTGGCCCTGAGAGGCATATCCTCCAAATTCATGTATTGGAGTCTCAACCCCCTGGACCTCAGAGAGTGGCCTCAATTTGAAAACAGGGTCCCTTAAAAAATTTAAAATTTTGGAGAAATAAATAAATAAATAAAATAAAATTTTGGAGAAATAAATAAGAATTTAAATTTTTAATTTTTTATGTGTATGAGTTTCTACCCTGCATGGATGTAAATGTACCCATGATATGTAATAAGGCCAGAAGAAGGTGTCAGATTCCCTAGAACTAGAGATATAGATGCTTGTTAGTCACCATGTGGGTGTTGGGAACCAAACTTGGGTCCTCTGCAAGAGCAGCTAGTGTTCTTAACTGCTGAGCCAGCTCTCCAGCCCTGGGAATGAGTTCTTTATGGGGTCATGAATTTATGATGAAAGTACAAGGAAGGTTTGTAGTGCATTGCTTTAAAGACATCTTGGGCTTCTCCTAGGGCATGTGATCCGGTGACAGAAATTAGGTAGTTGGAAACAACAATATCTTATAACTTGGGAGCTGAAGTCTAGAACCAAGGTAAGGCTGTCCTCTGGAGAGGCCAGGGCAGGTCCTTCCTCCCTGTGAAGGTCCTAGGGTTTGCCCAGTCCTCAGCGGCCTGGGCTTGTGGCCACTTCCCTCCAGCCCCCAGCTCTCTCTGGGGCTGTCTTTATGGGCCTTCCCTCGGATATGTCTTTTTATACAGATACTAGTGCATTAGCGTGGACTTGGCGCATCCTAGTTTTCACCCAGTCTCCTCTGTGAGGTCCGTCCTGTTCCCTGCCCCCTTTCTTCTCCCCTTTTCCGACTTTTCTAAGAGGATGGCTTGGGCTGGCCTGAAACTCAAAATTCTCCTGCTTTAGCCTCCCAAGTACAGATTATAGCCATGTGTCACCATGCCCTGCTAAGATCCTCTTTTCTTTTCTTTTCTTTTTTTAATTTTTATTTATTTCTGTATGTGTATGAATGTACTGTCTGCATGCAGGTTTGTGCACCCGTGTCGTGCAATGCCGCAGAGGTCAGAAGAGGGTGTCGGATTCCCTTGGAACTGGAGTTCTCTTGGAATTGGAGTTTCAGACGGTTCTCGGCTACCATGTGGGTGCTGGGGATCGAACCCGGGTCCTCTGTAAGAACAGTCAGCGCTCTTAACCGCTAGGCCATCTCTCCAGCCCCTAAGATCCTCTTTTCATACAAAGTAACCTTTGGAAGTTCTAGGGCTAGGACTCCCATATATTTGTAGGAACATGATTTAGGTTATAGTAGTAAACCTGGGAAATGACTGGGGAGGATCTGATTGAGGGGTTTGTCACTGGTGTATGTGGTGGTGGGGAGTGGGTCTTGGGGAACATTGGCTCCCAGCCCTATGGGAAGATGGATGGCGATAGTGCCATTTGTGTACTATTTACTCCTGGAATTTTCTGTCTGTCTCAGATGAGCACCAGGCTAAGCCTGGTGACTCCCCTCAGCTCAGAGGAAGATGCAGCACCCCAGCTGCAGTGGATGCAGTTCAGGACTGTGAGAAAGATGCAGAAAGTATTACATGGGTTCTAGAGTTAGCCTCAAGAAAGGCTTGCCAGAGAGAGAAGAGACTGAGACATGTCCCTTCCTCACTGGGCTCCTACCTTCTGACTCACTTCCTGACTGACCTGTGTGGGTGGTCTAACTTTCATGTTTCTTTGATTGAAATTGATGTGGGGTTTGTGAGAGCTATGAGCCTATATTGGCTTTTTGTGACTTCAACCCAAGAGTGGGAATGCTGAATGGTAATGGTCATCAGAGCCAGTGGCATCTGGATTTGTTTTCTCATGCTCAAAAAAAGGCTCATCCTACTGCAAAGATGCATGCACATCCATGTTTATTGCAGCTCTCTTCACAATAGCGAAGAGCTGGAACCAACCCAAATGAGTGGATGACAAAAATTTGGTACATCTACACAATGGAGTACTATTCAGCGGTAAAGAAAGATGACATCATGAACTTTGTGCGTAATGGATGGAGCTCAAAGCCATTATGCTAAGTGAAGTAACACAGTTTCAGAAAAACAAACAGGGAATGGTTTCCTTCATTTGTGGATGCTAACACCAAATCCCCAGATGAAAGGCAAGCTGAACAACATTATTGTTTTATTTCTATTTATAATGTAAATCTCTCAATGGGCTCTAGAATCTACCCACCACTTATTTTCAGACTCTCTAATTACTGTATATGGGTGGAAATTATGTATCCATGTTTTTAGAGTAATATAAAATTAATGGAAGAAAATTTGAATTCCTAAACATAAAAAAATAAAGACTGAGAGAAAGATCCAGAACAGTTATGGCAGAATGCATGATCTAGGGTGGGGTGGGTCGGGGGAAGGGAAATGGGACTATGCCTAAATTGAACTGAAAAATGATGTCTGATATACACAAAACATCAATAAAAGCATAAAAAAAGTGAATCCTGCTGGGCGTGGTGGTGCACGCCTTTAATCCTAGCACTTGGGAGGCAGAGGCAGGCAGATCTTTGTGAGTTCAAGGCCAGCCTGGTCTACAGAGAGAGTTCCAGGACAGCTGGGGCTACAGGGAGACCCTGTCTCAAAAAGACCGAAAAAAAAGTGAATCCCTGAACATGTTTTGGACTAACCTATAGTTTATTTTCAGACGTCATGATTTGGGTATATGTGTGGAGTGTAACTTTGTATGATTTGTATGATTTGGGTGTATGTGTGGAGTGTACACTTTGTATGATTTGGGTATATGTGTGGAGTGTACACTTTGTATGATTTGTATGATTTGGGTATATGTGTGGAGTGTACACTTTGTATGATTTGTATGATTTGGGTGTATGTGTGGAGTGTATACTTTGTATGATTTGGGTATATGTGTGGAGTGTACACTTTGGAGCAATATAAAATTAAAGGGAACAACCAGAACAAGAACAACAAAAAAGACTTGTCCAGAGAACTGACCAAAGCAGTAAACCTCTGCCCTAAACAGTAAACCTCTGCATTGAAGAATTTTAAAAAGGACTGAGAAAAAGAGGCAAGATATATATGGTAAAATGCAAGAGCTCTGGAGGGGTAAGGGCATGGAAGGGGAATGAGTCTAAATTTTATTAAGAAATGTTGCATGAAATGTGCAAAACTTCAAAAAAAAAAGAAAAAAATGAAAAGGAAATGTGGACAAATGACCCAAGCCAAAGAAGTAGATTAAAGAAAAATGAAGAGAGTGGGTGAGACTCCAAGGGAGGAATCTGTTGCCCGACCCATGGCTTTTATGGGTTTTATGGTAGAACTGGATCAAGACAGAGGTGACCTGTATTGAGACTGGTCATTATGGAACATTTCGGTGATCCTGTGGGGAGTCCACATGTCCTGTGTATGTCCTTACCCAACAGGAGAGGTGGTCATTAGTTATTTGTCCAGTCAGGGACATGGTCACTGTGCTAATGCATTTTCTACCATTGGCCCTTTCCCTGACTTCCTACTGGATGCTCACTCCTGCCTCAAAATGATTCTTGCTATTCATTACTTGGGGAGCACTAGCAACCTCTCTTTGGGGGTGTCAGGAACCTTCTGGGGCTTTCACAGTGTAGACAAACAGAAGCCCAGTTCCCCAGCTATCTGCAGGCTGCAGGCCAGGCCTGTGCTCCTTGTACTATACCACCTTCTTCCACATGAAACCTCATTTTACAGATGGGGAAACTGAGGCCTGGAGAGGGATAAGCTTGCTCTCTGATTGAGTCATGTGCCCGTGGAAGATTCTGGGAAGTGCTTGACGTGTTAGGGTCAGAAGAAAGACAAGCAGCCGTGACCTTGACTTTGACATCCACTTAGCACTTTGAGCCTCCTCCTCCAGGTCAGGCCCCAGGCCACAGTCAAAGCCCATCCAAGTTTCACCCCTGTATGATTGAAGTAGCTGCATTGTATGAAACACTTGCACACTTGTAGGAAACACTTGTATGAAGCTGCAGCAACAAAGCACCTCTCGCTCGTTCTTCTCAAAGCTGTTTATTATTCAGGACTTCTTTTCTCCTTCTCCAAGCTTCTCCCTCTAAGCCTTCTCCTTCCTCAGGCAAGCAAGCTTCTCTCTCAGACTAGAAAGGAGAGAGAGAGTCTATGTGTCCCTCTATCTAGAAAGTCCCTCTATTTATCCACCTTCCCAGCCCAGGTTGCGTGGCTGGTCTATTGGTATCTTCTGGCCTGATCTTGTATACAGGGTGCACCTGCACAGCTCAAACGGTGAGCGTGGCTTTACTTTGAGGTAGGAGAGAATCAGGTGTTAATCATAAGACTCAGGTGTTAGTCCTAAAACTTTGCTAAAGTCTCGGGTGCCTTCTTAGGACTGTCACCACACCTGCTCTCCACATCTCCCCCTTTTTTATTATTTTAGTAAAGAGATTTTTAACTGTTCCCCCTTTTCCGGGCTTTAACTGTTCCTCCTTTACCGGGTCCTCCTTTTCTGGGCTTTACTTATTTTTCCCTATTGTCCCCTATTTTCCGGGGAGCCTTCCTTATTGTCCCCATTTCCGGGGAGCTTTCCTTATTGTCCCCATTTACTGGGGAGCCTTCCTTATTGTCCCCATTTACCGGGGAGCTTTCCTTATTGTCCCCATTTACCGGGGAGCTTTCCTTATTGTCCCCATTTACCGGGGAGCTTTCCTTATTGTCCCCATTTACCGGGGAGCCTTCCCCCCTTTACTGGGCTTTAACTGTTCCCCCTTTTCCGGGTCCTCCTTTTCCGGGCTTTAACTGTTCCCTTTTCTGGGCCTCAACTGTTCCCCCTTTTTCGGGCTTTACTTATTTTTTAGTATTTGTTTTTGTTTTTGTTCCCCCTCTGAGGAGCTTTACTGTCCCCCCCCTCCTGGGGGTTTTTCTGGGCTTTAACTGTTCCTTTTACCGGGCTTTAACTGTTCCTTTCCCCGCGCATGGCGGTGCCCCAGTCCCCAGTTCAGCTTTTTTCACGAGAAAGTCCAAACCGCCACTTCGGCAGGGCTGCTCCGCCTCCTCGGCAGGGCTGCTCCACCTCCTCGCCTGCAGGCTGTCCAGCGCACGGTGGTGCCCCAGTCCCCAGTTCAGCTTTTTTCACGAGAAAGTCCAAACCGCCGCTTCGGCGGGGCTGTTCCGCCTCCTCGCCTGCAGGCTGCTGGCCGCCGATGTCATCTCCTGCACGCCCCGTGCTTCCTTCGCATCTCTTGCGTGCCCCGCGCCTCCTTAACCGCCACTTTGCGGGGCTGTTCCGCCTCCTCGCCTGCAGGCTGCTGGCCGCCGACGTCATCTCCTGCGCGCCCCGTGCTTCCTTCGCATCTCTTGCGCGCCCCACGCTTCCTTAACCGCTGCTTTGGCGGGGCTGCTCCGCCTCCTCACCTGCAGGCTGCTGGCCGCCGACACGTCATCTCCTGTGCGCCCCGCGCCTCTCCTGTGCGCCCCGCGCCTCTCCTGTGCGCCCCGCGCCTCTCCTGTGCGCCCCGCGCCTCTCCTGCGCGCCCCGCGCCTCTCCTGCGCGCCCCGCGCCTCTCCTGCGTGCCCCGCGCCTCTCTTGCCAAGTTTCAGTCGAATGGCTGGTTTTTCTCTCTGGGTCTGTCCAATCAGTGCTCGGGCCAGCTCGGCGGGTTCTTTCTGGCTACGCCGAGCCTGCGGCACCGAGGCCCTTCCAAGCGCCTGCTCACAGTCTCTGCTAGCCGAGCCCTGTTGAAGCCTGGTCTGAAGCTGAAGTCTCTTAAGTCTCTTTGTTGTGCTTACACTGCGTTCTTAAGTCTTTGTAGCAAATGTCTTTTTCTCTCTTTGTTGCACTTATGCCGTGGTCTTAAGTCTCTGCAGCTCTGTTGAAGTCTCTGCGGCAAATGTCTTAAGCCTCTTTGTTGTGCTTACGCTGCAGTCGTTATCCAGCTTGAGCCTCTTTTGTGCTGCACTCGCTCAAGGCCCCTCGCGGCTGTCTTCCTCGATGCTGCTAAAGTTCCGGGGGCGCTGGGCTGAGCGTGGCCGTTGCTCCGCCTTCCCCGGACAGGCCACCACTTGTATGAAACACTTGCACACTTGTAGGAAACACTTGTATGAACCCGCAGCAACAAAGCACCTCTCGCTCATTCTTCTCAAAGCTGTTTATTATTCAGGACTTCTTTTCTCCTTCTCCAAGCTTCTCCCTCTAAGCCTTCTCCTTCCTCAGGCAAGCAAGCTTCTCTCTCAGAGTAGAAAGGAGAGAGAGAGTCTCTGTCTTCCTCAGGCAAGCAAGCTTCTCTCCTAAGACTAGAAAGGAGAGAGAGTCCCTTCCTCAGGCAAGCAAGCTTCTCTCCTAATACTAGAAAGGAGAGAGAGAGTCTATGTGTCCCTCTATCTAGAAAGTCCCTCTATTTATCCACCTTCCCAGCCCAGGTTGCGTGGCTGGTCTATTGGTATCATCTGGCCTGATCTTGTATACAGGGTGCACCTGCACAGCTCAAACGGTGAGCGTGGCTTTACTTTGAGGTAGGAGAGAATCAGGTGTTAATCATAAGACTCAGGTGTTAGTCCTAAAACTTTGCTAAAGTCTCGGGTGCCTTCTTAGGACTGTCACCACACCTGCTCTCCACACTGCATTAAAAAAAATTTTTTTAATTGAAGTTTTGTGTAATTCATACAACATTTCTCAGTCCAATTTTAGACTCATTCCCCTTTCCATGCCTCCCACCCCACCTGAGCTCATGCATTTTGCCATACATGTCTTGCATCTTTTTCTCAGTCTTTTTAAAGTTTTTCTATGCAGAGGTTTATTGTTTGGGGCTGAAGTTTACTGTTTCAGTTAGTTCTTTGACACAGTCCTTTTGTTGTTGTTCCCTCCAATTTGTGTTGCTCCAAAATATGCATATATATGCTCTTAAGTTTCTGTTCAGCTCTTTACTCCATCTCTTGAGTGGGTCATTTATTTTCTTACATCTTTGTTTTTTGAGTAGTTTATATATTCTGTAGTTTATATGCTCTGTCAGATGTATCGCTGGTGAAGGTTCCTCCCACTCTGTGAGCTTTCTCGTCACTTCATTGATTGTTTCTTTCACTGTACAGAAGATTTTGAGTTTAATGAGATCCCACTTGTCAGTTTTTTACCTTATTTCCTGCACAGCTGCTGTTTAGAAAGTCTTTTCCTACGCCTATGTCTTGTAGGTTGCTGCCAACGTTTTTCTTCTATCACCTTCAGAGTTTCAGGTTTCACATTGAGGTCTTTGATCCATTTGGAGTTGATTTTTGTACAGGGTGAGAGGTAGGGGTTTAATTTTATTCATCTACAAATGGTGATCCAGTTTTGCAAGGACCATTTGCTGAAGATGCTGTCTTTCCTCCATTAAGTGTTTTTGGCCCCTTTGTCAAATATGAGGTGGCTGAAATTGTGTGAGCTCAAGTTTGGATCTTTAATTTTGTTCCATTGGCCTACAGATCTGTTTTTGTACCAGTACCATGCTATTTTTATGACTATAGCCCTGTAATATAGTTTGAAGTCTGCTATAGTGATTCCCCCCTGTATTGCACTTTTTACTCAGGGTCCCTTTGCCTTTTGGGGTCTTTTGTTTTTCCATATGAATTTAAGGATTTTTTTCCAAGTCTGTGAAGAAACTCTTGGGGATTTTAATTCAGATTGCATTGAATCTATATATTAATTTGGGTAGAATGGACATTTTTACTATATTAATTTTTCCAATCCCTGAGCATGGGATGTCTTTTCATCTTCTGATGTCTTCTTCAATCTCATTCTTAGGGGCTTAAAATTTTTGTTGTAGAGGTCTTTGGTGTCTTTGGTTAAGTTTGTTCCTAGGTATTTTTTTGTGTGTGTGCATGGCTATTGTGAGTGGGAAGTTCTTCTTGTATTCCTTCTCCAGTTGCTTGTTGTTGGTGTAAAGAAAGGCTACTGATTTTTCTAGGTTAATTTTGTATCCCACCACTTTATTGAAACTCTTAATTGTTTCGAGGAGTTTTCTGGTGGAATTTTTAACATCCCTCAGGTAAACTATCATATCATCTGCAAAGAGGAATAGTTTGACTTCCTCATTTCCAATTAGTACTCTTTAATTTCCCTTTCTTTCCTTATTGCCCTAGCAAGCATTTCAAGCACTATATTGAAGAGGAGCAGCAATAGGGGGCAGCCTTGCCAGGTTCCTGCCTTTATAAGGGGAATGCTTCTAACTTTTCTCCATTTAGGATAATGTTGGCTGTGGGTTTGTTGAGGAATGTTCCCTCCAGTCCAATTCCCTCTAGGACTTTAAGCGTGAAGAGATGCTGGATTTTGTCGAAGGCTTTTTCTGCATCAATTGAGATGATCATGTGGTTTTTGTCTTTCAGTCTATTTATGTGTTTTATGATATTTATTGAGTTACATATGTTGAACCATCCCTTGGTCATGATGGGTGATCTTTTTGATATGGGTTTGTATGCAGTTTGCAACTATTTTGTTGAGAATTTTTACATCTATGTTCATTAATGAGATGGATCTCTAGTTTTCTTTTTTGGTTGTATCTTTGCCTAGTTTTGGTATTAACGTGATGCTTGCTTCATAGAAGGAATTTGGGAGGTTTCCCTCTGCTTGTATCCTTCTGAACAGCTTTAATAAAAATGGTTGTAAGTCCCCTTTAAATGTTTTATAAAATTCTGCCATGAAACCATCTGGGCCTGGGCTTTTTTTAGTTGGAAGGATTACTATATTATATTTTCAATTTCCTCATGTATTATGGGTCTGTTTAAGCTGTCAATCTCTTCTTGGTTAAGCTTTGGCAAATTCCAGGATTTCAAATATTCATCCATTTCTCTTAGGTTTTCAAATTTAGTAGAGTATTATATATATATATATATATATATATATTTATTATTCTTTATGTGTATGAGTGTACTGTCTGCATGTAGGCTGAGGTTGGTGCACCCATGTCATGCAGTGCCACGGAGGTCAGAAGAGGACATCGGATTCCCCTGGAACTGGAGTTAAAGATAGTTCTTAGCTGCCATGTGCATGCTGGGAATTGAACCCAGGCCCTCTGCAAGAGCAGTCGGTGCTCCTAACCACTGAGCCATCTCTCCAGTCCCTAGAACATAGGTTTTTTTGGGTTTTTTTTTTTTGGTCTTTTTGAGACAGGGTCTCCCTGTAGCCCCAGCTGTCCTGGAACTCACTCTGTAGACCAGGCTGGCTTTCAACTCACAAAGATCCGCCAGCCTCCGCTTCCCAAGTGCTAGGATTAAAGGCATGCACCACCACACCTGGCTAGAATATAGGTTTTTGAAGTATATTCTCATATAATGTCTGGATCTTTTCTTTCTGTTGTGATGTTTCCCCTTTCATCACGAATTCTCTTGATTTGAAGTTGCTCTTTCTTTCTTTTGGTTATCTGGGCTAGAGGTCTATCTATCTTGTTTATCCTTTCAAAGAACCAGCTTTTGGATTCATTGATTCTTTATATTATTTTCTTTGTTTCTATTTCATTGATTTCTGTTCTGCTTTTTGTGATTTCTTCCTGTTGGTTGAGTTTAGGGTTCATTTGTTGTTCTGTCTCAAGTGTTTTTAGCTGGAGTGTTAGTTTGTTTATTTGTCCTCTTTCTGCTTTTTTAATGTAGGCACTGAGGGCTATAAACCCCTCTTAGGACTGCTTTTAAAATATCCCATAGGTTTTGTTGTCTTGTATCGTCTTTTTCGTTTAGTACGAAGAATGTTTTTCTTTATTTTTCCTTGACCCATTCATTATTCAGGAGCGTGTTGTTTAGTCTCCATGTGTTCTTGTAGGGCTTATTCTGGCATTGATATTGAGCTTTATTACACTGTTGTCTGTTAGAATGCATGAAATTATTTCAATCCTTTTGTATTTGTAGAGTTTTTTTTTCCTCTGGTCCCAGTATGTGGTCAATTTTGGAAAATGTTCTATGGAGTAGAAAGTATATTCTCTGTTGTTTGGGTGCAATATTCTGTAGATATCTGTGAGGTCCATTTGGTGTATTGTATTGTTCAGTTCAGATGTCTTTCTGTTTATTCTTTTATCCAGTTGACCTATGTAATGGGCTCAGTGGGGTATTGAAATCCCCCACTATTAGTGTGCTGGGATTAATCTGTGCCTTGAGGTCCTGTAGAATTGTGTTTATAAAGTTTGGTGCACTGGAATTTGGTACGTATATATTCATGATTGTGAAATATTCATGGATAATTGTTCCTTTGATAAGGATTTAGTGGCTCTCTTTGTCTCTTCTGATTAGTTTTACTTTGAAGTCTATTTTGTCTGATATTAGAATAGCAACTCCTGCTTGCTTTTTGGTACCATTTGCTTGGAATATATTTTTTCCATCTTTTCACTTTTAGTTGGTGCCTATCCTTGAGGGTGAGGTGGGTTTCTTGTAGACAGCATATAGTTGGGTTCTGTTTCCTAATCCATTCTCTCAGTCTATGTCTTTTGATAGGGGAGTTCAGCCCATTAATATTTAAGGTTATTATTGAGAGATGTGTGCTGCTTCCTTTTACCTTACTTTCTGTTTGCATTCTTGGTCTAGGTTTGTATTTCTGCAATTACTCTCTCTAGCTTTTTGGAGATAGTTGCTCCTTTCCTCTGACCTTTGAATTGCTTAGAGTATTTTCTGAAGAGTTGGTTTCCTGGATATGAATTCTTTCATCTTGTTTATGTCATGAAAGATTTTTCTTTCCCCTTCAAGTATAATTGACATTTTTCTGGGTATAGTAATCTGGGTTGGCATCTATAGTACTGGGAATACTTTGGTCCACCTTTTTCTGGCTTTCATCGTTTGCACTGAAAAGTCAGCTGTAATTCTCATGGGTTTCCTTTTATATGTAACTTGTTGTTTTTGTCTTGTGGCCTTCAGTAATTTGTCTTTGTTTTTGGCATCTAATGTTTTAGCTATGATATGGACTGGAGTATTCCTTTTCTGATCTTGTCTATTTGGTTTTCTATGTGCTTTTTGTATTTATATGGGTTTGTCCTTTTTCAGTTTGGGGAAATTTTCTTCTATTCTGTTGAGGATCTGATCAGTACCTTTGTCCTGGGATTCTTCTCCTTCCTCTATCCCTATGATGTGGAGGTTTGATTTTTTCATAGTGTCCCATATTTCCTGATTGTTTCACTCTTGTGATTTTTAAAATTTTTGATACTCTTTGTTTGAGCATTGTAGTTCTTCCACCTTGTCTTCCAGTGTCTACTTTCTGCTTTATCTAGTCTGTTACTGAGACTTTTGCCCATCTTTTCCTGCTGATTGGATGAGTGTGAATTTTCCTTTTTCATTTCATCCTGTGATTTCTTTAGTATTTCTAGCTCCCTTTGGAGTTTGTCTTTTTCTCCTTCTAGATCCTTGATTCACTGGTCAGTTTCCTGTTTTATTTCAGTGTGTATCTTTTCAGTGTTTCAACTTCATTCCTGAGTTTTTCATTCTCTCCCTTGATTTCTTTGAGTATGTCTATTATTATTCTTTTAAGATCTGTGTCCTGGATTATCTCCAGGGAGAACTCATTGTTGGAGTCTTCTCTAGGACTAATAGATTTTGGTGGGGATTTATTATTTGCTTTTTCCATGTTGTTGATTTTCCTTTATGCTCTTGGCATGTGGATTTGATTTGCTGTTTATAATCTGATGCGAAATTCAAGTGCTTCTTCATTTGGTTGAAGGCCTGTTTCTCTAGGTTGGAAGATTTGCTATCTCTTCTATTACTTTGTTCTCTGAGTCACCTTCTCTGTTCCCATCAGGATAGCCACAAGGGGGGTGGGTGGCACCCAGTCCTGTCACCACCAAGGTGATTATAGGGCCTTACCTGATCAAGTCTGGAAGTTGGAGCAGCTCCAGAGACCCTGCACTGGAATCAATGGGGCTTGGAGGGTCTTGGAAATCTGCGCCAGAGGTGACTGGGCTTGGATGGTCCTGGGAATCCGCCTACTGAGAAGCCCAGTCTGTCACTCACTCTGCGCTAGAAGCAGGCTCTGATGGTCCTGGAACCCTGGGCTGGAAACAACAGGGCTAGGATGGACCTGGAACCCTGTGACAGAAGCGATGGGGCTGGGATGGTCCTGGAATCTGCCTGCTGAGAAGCCGGGCCTGTCACTGACCCTGCACCGACAGCGATGGGCTCGGGTGGTCCTGGAACCTGCCTGCCCAGAAACCCACCCTGTCACTCTCCCTGAGCCAGAGGCAATGGGGCTAGGATGGTCCTGGAACCCTGCGCCAGAAAAGACTGGGCTCAGATGGTCTTGGAACCCTGGGCCGGAAGTAATGGGTCGTGGATGGTCCTGAAACCCTGCACCAGAAGTGAGGGACCTGGGATGGTCCTGGAACGTGCCTGCCAAGAATCCCGGCCTGTTGGCCTGTCACTCACCCTGGACAGGAAGCAAGTGGGCTCAGATGGTCTTGGAACCCTGGGCTGGAAGTGACAGGGCTAGGATGGTCCTAGTAGCTGCATTTTTTTTCTGTGGGACCGGCTGAAAGTTGAACTTAGGGTCTCACACCTCCTGCGCTTGCTCTGACCCTGAATTCTTCATTCCCAGCTCATGTTCCACACTTTTTAACAGGCATAAAAATATCTACCAAGTGACAAAGGCAGAGGCCACAACAAGTGAGCTGCATTGCTGAGGTGGATCCAATATCAGATTTCTCCAGCAGTAAACAGACCCTCTGAGGCAGCGTCCATCCACCTTTACAGCTCTGTTTACTGGTTCTTTTTCTTGGTGTTGGAGCAATACAATTTTAAACATCATTTCAGAGCATGTCACTTAGAGTCCTGGGGGCCACAACAGCCCTAGAGAAGGGGTTAGAAATCAAACTCAAATTGGCAACTGGTTCCTGGGAGCAGACAGAGGGCAGCCTGGGAGGTGGCCCGTCTTAGCTACATCATGGAAGGATGGATTTTTTACTTTTCATGCTAGAGATTGAACCCAGGCTCGTGTGTGTGCTAGGTGAGGTTATACCACTAAGCTGTGTCTCCAACCCTTTGTTTTGAAATATGGTCTCACTATGTAGCCCAGGCTGGCCTTGAACTTCTGATCTGTCCCCTTCCTGGCTCAGCTTTCTGTGTGCTGGGACTGCAGGTGTGCTTTATGCCTGGGGTGAAGGAGGGGATTGATTGTCAGAGCAGCTGGGAACACATACTTTCCACCTGTGCATGGATTATGTCTCCATGTTCCCCTGTGAACCAGTTCCCTTATGACCAAGGGCCTAATTCACCTTTGGGGTTCTGTTTCGTGTTAGCTTTGACTTCTTGTCACAGCACCCCATGAATGCAGCTGTATCCTTGGCAACTGAGCTATGCAGTGCAGGGATAGTCACCTCTGGCTTGGCTCTGGCAATGGTGGGACTAATCAGGGTATGGCCTTCAGGCTGCCCCTCTTTCCCACCAGTTTGAGTGTCTACTTCTCTCAACACTGGGCTGTTTTGAGCCCATCTTCCTCTTCTTTATCTACCACCAGGGTTGGTGGCTCTGCTGTAAAGGTCCAGTTAATATTTTAGTCTTTGTTAAGACAGACTGGTTCTGTTATAATTATTGAACTTAGCTCAGCAACACTGAACAGTTGTAGACTAAGTGGACACAAATGAGTTTGGCTTTGTTCCAGTAAAGCTTTATTGAAAAAAAAAAAAAAACTGGTGAGGGACCAGTGGTTCTGTGTTATAATTTCCTAATTCCTGGGCATGGCATAGTTACCTAGCCATAGATCAGAGGGTTGTGTGGGTGTGTAGTCATGTCTGTGTGTGCATGTGTGGTCATGTCTGCGTGTGCACGTGTGGAGGTCAGAGGTCAACTTCTATCTTCCTGTCACCATCTTATTTTTCTGAACAGGCTTTCTCACTGAACCTGGGACTTGACATTTTGGCTAGACAGGCTGGCCATTGAGCCCCCAGTCTCTGAACCCCAGTGCTGAGGTTGCTGGTGAGGCAGGTCTTCATGCTTTTGCTACAAGCACTTTTCCAAATGAGCTGTCTTCTTAGCCCTCAGTCTGGGTAATTTCTATGGATCATTCTTGGGTAGTTTCGTGGTCTCTTATGAATCCCTTGCCTGCTACTAGCATAGTAAATAAGACTGGCTTAGCCAGGTCAAAAAGTGGAGGGTTAGGAGATGGGTTAGGATTACCCCAATGGGTAAGATAAAAAGTTAAAAAAAAAAAAAGAGCACAGTTGTTTTGCCCATCTTACTGGCAAATGCAGCTACCCTATGGCTGCCACTGCTTTTGCCATCCTTCAAAGACATGAGACACAGTTTTTCAACCTTCCAATCCTCCAAACCTTTGGTGCCAGATGGGGACTGCTGAGACATCCAGCTTGTGGACTGAGCTACTACTGGGGTTTCAGCCTCTTCAGAGTACAGACTGACATTGTCAGACTACCCAGGCTGTATCATGGAGACCAGTACAGGAGTATCAAGACAGGATGCGGTGCTTACTGAACCTCATTTGGTGACCATGGGAAAACCCCAGTGTGGAGCACAAGGGCAGGACTGATGGTGGTTTGGGCTTGCCAAGGAGGAGCCTTCAAACATGACATCTTTCAGCCTAATAAAGAAAAAAAAACATCATAAGCTGAAGATGCTAACAGATATATGAGCAGTGATGCAAATTGGAGAGAACAACAATAACAACAACAAAAAGACTGGGTCAAAGAACTGACTGAAACGGTGAACTTCTGCTCAAAACAGTAAACTTCTGCATTGAAAATTTTAAAAGAGACTGAGAAAAAGATGAAAAACATGTTTGGCAGAATGCATGAGCTCTGGTGGGGCGGGGGGACCAGGAAGGGGGAAACGTGTCTAGATTTGATTGGAAATTTTGTATGAAATGCACAAAGCTTCAATTAAAATCGGCTTTAAAAAAGAAAGAATGCTTTTGTTTGTTTGTCTTGAGACAGAGTCTTACCACTTCGCCCAGGCTGACCTTGAACTGGAGACCTTCCCACCACTGCCTCTTTCGTACTCCGATCCTATCAGAGGCTGGCCCCTTTACCACTACCTCTTCTCATTTTTTTTTTTTTTATTTTCCTGTCTCACCACAGCAGAAATGCTTTGTTTGGAAGTGTGTGGTTCTATTTATGGAAAAATTAAACACATTTAAGAGTAAATTAAATTAGGGGATTTGTGATCATTAGCTAAGTAATTTTTTTTTCAAGTAGTGAACTAGGCAGGGTGCAGCAAGAGGCAGCTCAAAAACTATTTGTTGGTGGGAGCTATCATTTTATGAGCCCATCAAGCTTGTATAGAATGGAATTATTTGCTTCTGAAACTAAAGAGGTAACTGTGGGGCAGTAAGGGCTGCTGAAAATAACCTTTGTGTTTATGAAATCTCCCAAAACAGAGAACAATCCATCCTGGGTCTCACCTGGGGACAGGTGGCTCACTGCACCCAGGCACCATCCAGGAGCTTTCATAACCTTGGTGGGGACCATCCTGCAGCCTGTGAGCATTTGTCAGTACTAATCAGACTGGGCCCCGCAGTAAACCTGCTTTGGCCACTTAGAAAGAGAGCTGGTGGATAAAAATGGGTGCCTATGGAGGACTATGTAGATAAAACTGGGTGACAGTTGGTATATGGGGTGAGGACAGTCAGATCCCAGGGCTGTATGATAGGGAAGAGGACGCCAGGGGCCCAAGAGGCTGTGGGTGGGGCTTTAGCCCTGATATGGTATGCTTAGGTTCTAGACAGCCAGGGAGGGTTAGGCATGTGGCATGAGATAAGGCCCGAGTCGGGACACACAGCCTCCTCCCCCATGGTATGTAGAAGCTTTACTGGAAACCTGGCCTCTCAGAGGCTCTGAGGTCATTGCCTACCAGATCAGGCCATCTATTTTGGGTGTGCCCTGGCCCAGGGATATGACCTAGAATCTCAGCTGTCTCCTTGTGCAGGAAGGAAATTAAAATCCACCTAACTGAGCTCTTAAATATAATAAGCAAAAGCCAGATGTAGTGGTGCATAGCACTCTAGAGGCAGAACCTTGGCTTCACAGGCCAACTGGGGCTCCATAGTGAGATCTGGTCTTAAAAGTCTCCAAAACAACAACATCAGCCTGGTGTGATGGGACATGCCTATGATCCAGCACTTGGAAGGTTGAGGCAGGAGGATTGCAGCAAATTCAAAGCCAGCCTACTCTACATAGTGAGTTGTAACCCAGCTGGAGCCCTGCCAATGGGTCTTGACCCCCAAACATTTCCCAGTGGAGTGTATGGAGTTCTAATGTATGGGACAGCCCACAACTCAAATACTTATCCTGCCTTTAGGGCCTCAGTTAAGTAATGGGGATCATAACATCCATTCTCTCTGCAAGGAAAACTGTGCTCAGTAGAACTACCTCTACTAGGGGCTGCCCTTCGTATTAAAGTCTGCAAGGTATAGCAATACTATTTTTTTTTTTTTTTTGGTTTTTTTAAGACGGGTCCTCCCTGTAGCCCCAGCTGTCCTGGAACTCACTCTGCAGACCAGGCTGGCCTTGAACTCACAAAGATCCGCCTGCCTCTGCCTCCCGAGTGCTAGGATTAAAGGCGTGCGCCACCACGCCCGGCTATAGCAATACTCTTAAGGTTTTAATAAAGACATAATTTGAGCAGAGTTTAAAACAAATGATGGTTCTGTTTCTTCAGAGACTGGCATTCTTTCGGTTTCTGTGTCTAGGCCCTTACTAGGGTTCTGCAGCGTACCCTCTCTGGGTCCTGCTTGCTTTTCTCTCCATAGGTCTGCTCAAGCTGATTTCTCTATGTAAGTTTCTAAAAACCATAAAACCAAAATTTCATGATTTTGGGGGGGTTCTTAAAATGTTGACTCAAACAGTTGTATTCTCTATCCCTCCCTTGCCACTTGGCTTGATTTAAAATCTAAAACATCTTCTGGGGTAGTCAGACCCCTTAGGGTGGCAGAGCCAAACTCTCTTAGTCTGCCTGGGTCTCCTTACTGCAGAGCCCCTGGCCTTGACACAGGTCTTCTCTTGCTCGCTGGCCCAGGCTCACACTTGTTATGGCCACCTAGGAACCTCTGGGCCATTTGAGGCAGAGTCTGGAAATTTTTTTTACAGTAAGTAATAAGTTGTGAGTATAAACATCCTTCATGTAAAACCAATTTGCAAGCAGTTGTGCCCAAACCCACACAGCCCAAGGCTCCCACCATCCAGCTGGGGGGGGCTTGTATGTACATTCAAGTTGATCAAATAAGTGTCCAGTCTATATTGCTATAGTTTCACCATTCACCCCAATCACAGCCCTTACATTCTACCACATCCCCTCTTCCACAGATCGTTCCCTAGGCTTAGAAAAGGGGCACAGGTGGACAAGAAGCAAAACAGTCTACTTTCTCTGGAGATGTCGTTTTGGACTCTGATCAGTTCTGGCTGTTTCCTTTCATGGGCTGACAGTTTGTCCAGGAATAACCTTTCAATCCTACTAATGAAACACAAGCAATTAGATATATAGGTATTTAAGCAGTACTAATTATTATGGTAGGTTACTTTGGTATAGACACAGATGTTTGGATGGTATGCTAATCCATGAATTACATTTTTTTTTGTAAAAGATGACAGGGTCTTACTATGGCTTATAACATCTCCTAACCACTAGAGGATGTAAGCTTGTGGCATCAGCCGTGAGTTATTCTTCCAAGGAGAGAGCTAATAGCCAATTAGATTTGGGATATACGGGCATATGGCTGCCACTGCTGCACAGTATTTCCAGGCAGGTGAGGTAGCTGGTGCTGACGGAGGAGTCTTGCACAGCAGGCCCCTGTGTCACTCAGTGTCACTTCTTCCATGTCCCCTCTTGCAGCTCCATGCAGCCTATGTTGGCTGCTGATGGTATGACTGGCACCATGTTGTGAGTTGCCTGGCAAAGTGGATGCCCAACTAGAGTTGTAGGGGCTGTGGGCTCCCAATACCCACCCTCTCTCCAGCCTTCCAGCTCTCCTGTCCCCTTCACCCTTCCAGTCCCTGTTCCATCTACCAGCTTTTCTGCTGCACCCTCAGCACTGCATTGCGTGTCCAAGCCCATGGCTGCTAGGAAGGCTGCAGTGAGGATGAGATTAGCGTCAGCCTCTTCCTGTCCTGCCTCCATCTTGACTTGTACTAGCGATTTGTTCAGTTAACAATTCATCCACATAGCTGTTTTAAAATAGCCTCAGTTTAAAAGATAAGACAGACTGGCAGACAGAGAGAGGGTCTGATCCTGTGAACTTAGACTTCCTTGTTAAGGAGTTTGTCTTTTTAAGTTTATTCTTGGCCTTTTCCCTAAAGCTAGGAAGATATCTTCATTTACTGTTACTGTCCCTTACAGTTTAAAAATTAACAAAAACTTAAATTGTTAAATATTAAGCCACTTTTAAGCTTCCTGACTCTTAAGAATTAACGCCAGCCTCTGTAGAAAGAATGTTTCCTACAGGCAGGGAGGTACCCAGCCAGACACCTGGCACTTTATTACATCTAGTCATGCTATCTACTGTGAGAGAGTGGTGTACATGTTTCTTGGGGAAAAACCTACAGTATAGCAAAACTTATTTTTAAAGAGGACTACACTGACCTGTCATGGGCCTTTATGGTTATGAGAGGCTGGCACACACCAGCCTTAAAATCAGCAACTGACATCTATAGTTTGTACACATGACACTGCTAACCACATGGTATAGGGCCTCCTATGGATACAGTGACAGTTGGGGCAACTGCTGGTCCTCTTTCTGGTACTTTCTTTTTTTTTTTCTTCTTTACTTTTTTTCTGGTACTTTCTAAAAATGTGGTATTTCATCTGAGCTATGTACTCCTGCCAAAGCCTTCTAAAATGTTATACAGTGGTACCCTGAGGAGAGGACATGATCTTAGTCCTTGCTTCCCACTCCTCGTTCTTATTCTCCCTGCAGCACATAGGTGATCTCTAATGACTTTTCCCCGCTGACATTCCCTTTTCACATGGTCTTTCTGCAGCTGAGAGGAACTGGGAGGACTCTGACTGCCCCTTGCAGACAAGCTCCCTTGGAAAGATCCCTTGACAGAAAAATAACATCCTCCCACTCAGGTGTTAATTTGGGGCAGGAATATGCTTATGTTTTTCCACAGGATGCCAGTGACCCAGATGACTGCTTAAATATTTCATCCGACATGTCATGTCAGAAATCAGATTCTAGTCCAGAGCACCAAGGAAGCCAGGATTCCAACCTGAGGACAGATCAAAACTCTCTGCCACCAGGGAACCCAGGAACTTCATAGATAGGAGGAGGGCTACTCCAGCCACTCTCTTTGTGCTAATGAAAGAAGGACTTATTGGACTTTCCTTACACCCTGTATTGTAATAATATTGCCTGTGCTGGATAGCTTTAGTGTCAACTTGACACACCTGGGTTGAGGGAGCCTCAGTTGGGGAATTGGCTCCATTGGACTGGCCTGTGGCCACATCTGTGAAGTATTGTCTTGATTGTTGAGCAGTGTGGGAGGGCCCAGCCCACTATGGGTGGTGCCACCCTGGGCAGGTTGTTGTGTGCTGTATAAGAGGTCAGGCTGGGCATGGGCCAGGAGAGCAAGCCAGTGAACAGCATTCCTCCATGGCCTGTGCTTCAGCTCCTGCCTCCAGGTTCCTGCCCTGAGTTCTTGCCTTGGGCTCCCTGAGTGAGAACTGTGACCCAGGAGATGTAAGCTGAATAAACCCTTTCCTCCCCAAGTTGGTGTCAGTCAGAGTGTTTTGTCACAGCAATGGAAGACAAACTAGGACACTGCCCTATTTAGTAGTTCTGGTTTATAAAGTCAGCTCTTACTGGATTCCCATGGTCTGTTGCCACAGACATACTTTGTTCAATTATATTAATGCTACCTCAGCCTTTGTAAAACAACCCTCTTTTATAATGGTACCTGTTGGTGCAGAGAATTTTTCCTCCCAGGGGCTACCCACACATGTAGTGTCCCACTGAACCTCTGCCTCAGGTTCCCCAGTTATTAGGCAAAGCAATGAGCAGACTGTCCAATCTTACTAGAGAGTTTATTAGGCTGGCCTACAAAGTGAATGGAAATAGCCTCTCTTACAAGTCCCAATTCTCCTTTTCCAACATGGCTACCTGGAGACCTGGCATGAATTCTTTGTCCTTTGCCATGATGATAAAATGGAGAGTAGTTTTTTATATGCCTCTGGGCCCAGCATGGTGCCAGTGGGATCCCAGAGTTCTGTGCGTGTTCTCACGAGCATCTCAGGAATGCCAGCATTGTTGGAACCTTGCTTCAGGCTCATCTTTGCCCTTAGCCCCTCCCTTTAGGTAAACTAGACTCCATCTTTGTAATTCGAAGCTTGTCCAGTGATAAATCCATTTCAAAGAAGTTTATCCCATCCCTGTACTGGTTAATGATGTAGTTTATCCATCCCTGTACTGGTTAATGATGTAGTTTATCCATCCCTGTACTGGTTAATGATGTAGTTTATCCCACCCCTGTGCTGGTTAATGATGTAATTTATCCCATCCCTGTACTGGTTAATGATGTAGTTTATCCACCCCTGTGCTGGTTAATGATGTAGTTTATCCCACCCCTGTGCTGGTTAATGATGTAGTTTATCCCACCCCTGTACTAGTTAATGGTGCCTGGTATGAAGATTTTAGTCAATAGCTTGTTTTTAAGTTCCAAAGGGACCTTATCGGGTCCCACCAATTCCTTGGGCACAGTAGTCTTATATGTGGGGGATGAGGTACAAACATTAAATGGCTCTTCAGTATCACACTAAAGGATATTAGACTGGTACAACTAATCTTCTTGGATGGTTAATTAAAAAGTATGACTAACCATACTTAAAAGCCCATTTTAATCTGGTCAAAGGGACTTAAAGGATAGTTTTGTTCCTTTTTCTCCAAAGTCAACTAAGTTCCAGGGTATAGGGTATCTCTCAAAATGTTTTGTAACCATGAAGAGTCACCTGTCCTCTCGCTCAAGCAGGACATAGAGATCTCACTAAAGGGGCTCAAACCAGAGTCCAGTCTACAAACAGGAGGGTCAGGACAGAGCCTCCATCTAGCAAGACCTGACCTATCATCACATGCATGGAACTGGTAGCAAAGGAGCAAAGGGCCCCCCCAAAACCTGGGCGAGCCTTGTGGATCAGATCCTCAATTGACCTTGAAAAAAACAAAATTTGGTTAATCTGGATAAACTATTTGGTCTTAAACACACTAAAATATATAATCCTCTGTCCCAATATGAATCTTAAGATTTGACTAATATCCATAGAACAAGTGGGGAATGTGGTAAGATTGCTGTGTTATAAGCCCCAGTTGAGCTCAGAAATTTAACTCAAAGTATGGAAATAAAAAAAGTTTAATTCAACTAAACTGGGGCAGGAGTTTTGTGAACAGGTCAGCATGTACCTGGTTGTTAAGACACTAACTCATTCTGCATGACTTCTGTACTTTATTCTGGGCTTGTTTGTAGAGAATAGGAACTGTTAGAGGGGCTTCCCACCCCTAAGCTTGGGAACTTAAACTTTTCACCCTGGATATGTTATTTTCCTAAATAATCATCTCCCAACTGTGACTCAGCACTACATACACTCAACTGAGGGTCTGATATGTAGTCGTCAGTTGACTAAAGACTTTCTTTTGGCCTCATTTTGTGTCCAAATGGTCTTCTCTGGGGGAAATTACCCCATTACAGAACAACAGCAAAACTTGAAAGTGTGATAAACGAGAATGACACCAGCTCTTCACACATGTCCCAGGCTACAGTAAGAAAGCACATCAGCTGGCCTAAAGAGTGGGGCTTCACTTGGTCCCCCTCTGCAGTGACCACAAGCCAGGATGTGGCAGGACCATGTCCCAGCACTCTAGGGGAGGACCTTCCTCTCCAGGCTGTGACAGATGGCCACATTCTAATGTTCTGTGACTGTTCAGACATCTTTGCCATGTCACGCAGTGGCCTCCTCATGTCCTCTGTCTTCTCTCTGCTTTCCTGTGGCATTCCCTTTGTATCTCTGTGTCCAAGCTGCCGCCCCCCACCCTGCATCTGCTATAATTTTGAACATATCTTCAAATACTCTATTCTTCTTTTCTTTTTATTTCTTTTATTTTATTATTATTATTTTTTTTTTTTTGAGACAGGGTCTCCCTGAGGTCCTGCTGGCCTGGAACTTGCTATAGATCAGGTTGGGCTTCATCTCACAGAAATAACACCTGCCTCTGCCTCCTGAGTGCTGGAGCCCTGAATGAGCCACCACGCCTATCATCAAAAACCTTATTTTCAAATAGGTACATTCTCGGGTCCCAGGGGGACATGAATTCTGGGTGACACTTAACCTACAACAACTGTTAGTCATCATCATTCCTTTCTACCTCCTCAGGGTCTCATGTTGCCCAGGCTGGCCTCAAATGTACAACGTACTCAAGGACAGCCTTGAACTCCTTATCCTCCTGTCGCTACCTCCCCAGTGCTGGGATGGACAGGCCTGTGCAACCACACCTTGGCCTGTAATCACTATTATTTGCAGAAGAAAGGAAACAGTAAGGAACAGATAGTCAGAACGGAGCTGGTTCTATGCTATCTGGGTCTTGCTCCTGTGGTTCATTTGGGAGGACTCTTGTTGGGTTCTAGTGGGAGGAGGTGAGGATTAGCTTCTGTGTGATGAGACTGATAGGCTAGGTTTGTACCCACATGCTCAACCCAAGAAGCCCTTCCTTAACATCCCCCTGCCTTATCATTTTGTTTTTTCAATAAATTTTCAATTGTAAAGTAATTAGTAAATTTTCCTGACATACACACCCATAAAATAAAAGGCACTCACTTGCCAGCCTTAGGAAACTGGGTGAGCTGGCACAGCACCCCAGGCCTGTTCTTAGGGGAGAAGAGGTGCTTAGGGTCCTGAAATTCCTGTGTTGACTGTGAGCACAGAGTACTGTGCACCTGGTGTCGGTGTCAGAAAAACCATGTACCACGTGCAGCGTCTTTCTTCTAGATGCTGCACTTGGTACATGGTTTCCTGTAAAAAGTTACACTGGGTCAGGTGTGGTGGTGCACGCCTTTAATCTCAGCACTTGGTAAGCAGAGGCAGTCGGATCTTTGTGAGCTCAAGGCCAGCCCGGTCTACATAGTGAGCTCCAGGGTCCCACTGAACTTGACAGGTGCAGGCAGCTTGTCCTTAAACACAGGCGAGGCCTGCTGTCATGTAGCTTTAAATAGCACTTGTCATTCTGCCTATGGCAAGTTTGTAAGCTGAGCTGTGCCAAGCTAGCGGAGAGGCAGGTGTGACATCCCAGGTTGATCTTCCTCCTCTTGCAGTCCTCTGCTCATCATAGGAAGCAAATGTTCTTGTGCTCTGAAGGTGGGACAGATACTCAGAAATCCGAGGGCCCTCCAATGTGAGGACTTTGGGGCCAGTTGTCGTGGGAGCATCCATTGTTAGTCCCACCAGGGGTGACCAGAATTTTTCCTTCCCCCCTTTTCCTTCCTCCCTCCCAGCCTCCCTCCCTCCCTCTCAGTCTCACTTTGAAGCCTGGGGGTTGGCCTTGAACTTGAGACCCTCTTGCCTCCTTTTCCTGAGTGCTGGGATCACAGGTGTGCTTCATATGGTGCCCTGCAGAAACTTTCAACAGGAGACCTTTGCCCATTCATGGGGAGACTGGGGCTAAGCCAGAGGAAGGAATCCTGTGATGTGGACTCTGGTGCAGGCTAGAGCTTTGGATTCTAACATTTCTGGTCTGACTCTAAGAAGCTTTGTGTGAGTCACACATGGTATGACTACTGGGTGTGTGTCATTGGACCACCCATCTCTATTGGACAGGAGTACCTGTATGGCACGTGACAGACCTGGGTTCTCAGAGCACTGACCAAGCAGATGTCTTGGAGTGTGACATGGTGGCTGTTGGCTTAGGTTCATCCCTTCTTCAAGACCTTCCCCTCTCACAATCTGTCCTGGTGAATGCCACAAACACTTCGAGCAAGCTTCTTGTGAGGGTCTAGGCTCCTTTTTAGCAGCAGATCAATGGGTGATATGCTTTGTGTATATGTGTGTGCGCATGCATGTGTGTGTGTATGTGCATGTGTGTGTATGTGCGTGTGCGCGTGCACGCGCGCATGTGCGTGCATGTGTGTGTGCATTTTCCTTCAAAGACATTTTCCTTAGTCTCTAGTGCTGACCATGGTAGAGGCTTGAGTGCCTGCAATCACAACACTGGGAGCCAGAGAGGCCAGAAGAATCAGGAATTCAAGGTCATGCTTCACTACGTAGTGAGTTCAAGGCTAGTCTGGGATACAGATCATTTCACAAAACAAAACACGCACACACACACACACACACACACACACACATACACTCACACCACATATACATCACCACACACACACCCTTTTGATTCATTAACACAGACCTCTCAGCTCCTGTCAGCACTTGGCCTGAACCTGTCTTTGTGATGTGCTCCTGTGTAAGCTGCTGTGGTCCTGTGCTTGTGAGTGCTGGTCATGTCACCCTACTGGGTCCATTAGGAACAGCAGTCACCAGCCAAAAATACAAAAATGCAGAGAACATGGCACTAAATGGATCATGAAATGGACACTTGCTCATAGTCAAGGGCAGAAATGAGGAGGCAAAAGGTCACTTTGTTTGACTTCAGCAGAGTATGGCCACCTCATGGACTCTCACCCTTCCCACCTCACTGAGCATGTTCCTCAAGTGGCCATATAAGTGCTGGGAGCATTGGTTTGGGGGTTATGGATTTTAGTGAGTTTATAAGCCCAGAATCCTCAGCTGTGGTATATATTGAGAACTGCAAGAAACACAAAGCTCAGAGCCCTTCTTTCTGCAGACATTCTGAGAATTTTCCTCCACACGCGTGGGGTGTCCTAGTGGAGAGTCAGCCCCAGGAGACCACCCACTTCTGGTCCAGGTATAAGACATAGGTTGTGGTGTGCGACTGAACTTCTAGAAAGCAGGAGTTCCACTCCCTCCTTGATTTGGCTCATTGGCCTCATGGAACCTTGGGGAACACTTCACTCCTGTACCAGTGAAAGGTATAGGTGAACAGGTGGGATAAGGAGGGCGTGGCTAGTCTGGGAGGGTCTAAACATGGAAACATCCTTCCCCTAGAGAGAAGACATGTCACTCTTCCAGTATCGGAATGTGTCTGTCAACTGGGAGGCACTCCAAACTGTGCTAGAGAGGACTGTATGGAGTTATCACATGAAAGCAGGCTGGACAGGCCTCGGTCCCAGCCCTCCCCCACAGAAGACGGGGCTGGGGGAGCTGATGATTCCAGGCTTCTCAAACTTCTAAAACCTTCTTTACTGGAACCTTCTAGAACTTTACTGCCTAGGAAATTCCAAAGGCTTTAGGATCTCTGGGCTTAAAGCCAGGGTTAGAGACCCATCTGTATTGCTTAGGATGCATCCCAAGGCCGTGACCTTGCACAAGCTGGGGATGCCCTGCCCCCTGCCCTTCTTCTGCATTTCTTTTCTTTTTTGGGGGGCGGGGGGTCCTTTTGAGACAGGTCTCCCTGTAACCCCACCTGGCCTGTAGACCAGGCTGGCCTGGAACTCACAGAGATCCACCTGCCTCTGCCTCCCAAGTGCTAGGATTAAAGGCCATGCCCAGCCTGATATCTGCATTTCTTATTGGGATGCTGTGTTAGCACTTTTCTTATTGCATTAACAGTGTATCTGAGGAGTAATAAGAGGTTTCAGTTTGATGGTGGCAAAGGTATAGAGCCCCAAGCAGCTCTGTCTATGGTGGTGGGGGGCTTACAACCACCACTTTGCATATCTTGAGGGGTCTCCCTCCAGGTCCTGATCTAGTGGTAGGGCTTGAGGGGTGCCTACTGCTGCCTGCCCCAAAGCAGAGCCCTTTGGGCAATGGTTGATTGTCCATGGAACTCCAATAAAGAGGCTCTAAGTTCTTCCACCTTTTGCAACTGATAGGATGGGGTCTAGTAAGACTGATAGAGTGAGAAGGTCCTGCCAGGTAATGCAGCTGTTGGGTCACCACAGCCTCATATTGCAGTCCATTCCTCCATGTGTGGGGAGACACCATGTGAAAACCCTTCTCTGCCAGTGGGTGAAAGTTCAGCATGTAATCTAGGAAAAGGGGGGATGCTGTGCTGGAGAGATGGCTCAGTGGTTAAGAGCACTGGGTGCTCTTGCAGAGGACTGTGGCTCAGTTTCCAGCACCCACAGAATCATCCATACCTCCTGTACCAGGGATCTGACACCCTCTTTTGGACTCTGAGGGTATTGCACATATGGTTGTAGTTAGATACACGCAGGCAAAACACACACATAACATGAAAATAAATCTAGAAAAAAGGGCAGCATCCATAGGGCACATGCTTTGTATGGTCACTTGTTCTATGTGGTCAACTGCTCACCATGGCCACCTGCTCAATATGGTCACCTGTTCTGTGGTCATGCGTGAGGTCATCAAGGTTCTGTGCCTAACTACATATCAGTTGCTAGTGCAGAGAGAGCCAATGGCCAACAGCCTCCACATCCCCTCATCCCTCATCTGGTTTTCATTTCCTGAGTCCCTCAGTAGCATCAGGAGGCCTCACAGAATGATGACCCCACACTTTTTAGATGTGTGGAAACATGTCTATGATGTCCTTACAATGAAACTGGCCACCAGTGCTTAGAATGCGCCTCTGCTGGGAAGTAACACACAGCTATAGTTATAATTATAACCAATAAGAACAAGTCGACAACAGCTACCAGCCTCACTCTGCAGACAGCTACGGAGTGACAGACTAGACAGGTGGGCAGTAGGATCAGGACTTCAGACCAGCATGGGCTGGGGTGAGGGGGCGGTGGCTGTCTCCAACAAAACCAAACTGAAACACAAAATAAGTGGTTAGGCTTAGTTTAAACTACTTCTAGAATTTGACTTCTATTGTCAAGGAAACATGACGTTCAGGTTTGATGTGCATACTTGACAGCCATGAGATGCTGTTGCCTGGCCACCCGTGCCCATGTCACATCACCTCCCTTGGGGCCCTGAGCTATGGCAGAGCCCCTTACCCTTCTCAGCCTCCAAACCAGACCCCAGGGAAGCCAGTCCTAGCCAGGAGCTGCTTGCTTGGTTTCCCACAAGGTTTGATAGGTCACCCTGTCACCCCATGGAGTCTCCCTCTCCCCATTGTCAGAACCAGCAGGGTTTCTGGACAGTAGCTGGTAGGCTGAGGGTCCTCAGTGGTCATGACGTGGATGTGGTCCTTGCACTATCTCGGAAAAACCTGGTCTCTGTGGTTTCCTCAGAGGCTCCCAAAGCTATCTCTCCATCTGCAAGTCATGATGGTGGCCCTGCAACTCTTATGTGTGTCTTCTGCCTGGCCAGTGCCTGTGGCTGCTGGCTGGTGGGTCTGCAGAGTGCTCCAACACCCATTCTGCTGCACATCACTAAGAGTAAGTTGTCCCTTGCTCTCCTCAGTACAGGTCAGGCTCAGCCAGCCCTGGGGTAGCCCTGCCCTGTGGGTGTTGTTTTATAAGCTTGGACCCAGGCTGGCCTTTTCTTGTGAAGATGACAGGGTGATGGGGAATGACAGCCTAGGTCATCTTGCAGCCCAGGGAATAAGGGTCTGACTTGGGGAATGAAGCTTCCATCACTGTGGTGGGCCATGCAGGGACACTGTCAGGCCAAGTTGTAGTTACGGTGTGTGTGTGTGTGTGTGTGTGTGTGTGTGTGTCTGTGTGTATGTGTGTCTGTGTGTTATGGTATGTGTGTGGTATAAGTATGGTGTGGTATGTGTGTGGTGTGGTGTGTGGTGTGGTGTGTGTGGTGTAGTGTGGTGTGGTGTGGTATGGCGTGTGTGTGCATGTATATGTGTCATATCAAGCTTTGAAGGTCAGAGGACAACTTGCAGGAGTCATTTCTTCCCTTCCACCATTTCAGTCCCAGGTTTGGAACTCAGGTCATCAGACTTGATGGCAAGTGCCTCACCATCTTGCCGGCCTTGTCTTGTCTTTGGAGCAGACGATGGGAGGTGTTTTGTGTTGGGCAGGCTTGAGGGGGAAGCCCAGCCTCAGCACCACCATGAGGGTCAGCCCTGCATGAGCTGATGTGCACTGAGCCTTCCATGTCTTCTTGATGTGTTTTCTTTCAGTGGAGGAAAACAGATACCAGAGAGGTTAAACAACCTGGTCACTCACCCAAAATGGGAACAGGAGGCAGGAGCCTCATCTCTGAGGCCACTTCCCCCAGGGAGCCCTACTGCACCACCCCTCAGGCTCTCTTCACCCACCCGCCCCACCTCCTGGGTACCTGCTGGGTGTCAAAGTTTCCCTTTTCTCCTGGGCTAAGCCAGAGCTGACCTTAGTAGATGTCTGCTGATTGGATGCCACAAGTATGATGTACACTGGGCCTGATCTCACAGTTCTGTGCAGTCTGTATAGAAGCCAGGCAGAGAGATTTGGGTATGAGTGAACATATCAGATCTGCCCCTCTGCCCTACCTTCCAGTCCCTCCAGTGCCTACTGCAGAGAGAAGGCTCCAAGGGCTTTGGCCTGTATGATTATACAGTTAGAATCCAGCCTCTGCTCAGGCCACAATCCCTGCAGGAACTCCTCTCCTTCCACAGATACTCATGGCACCTCTAGAGAGCCTAGCTGCAGGCTTGTACTGTGAAATGTCGCCGTCCTCGGAACACTGTGAGAAGAAACCCCACTTCTGCCACATGGGTCCTGATTCCTCTCTCCAAAAAATATGTTATTTATTTATTTAATTTATTTATTTATTTTTATATGTGTATGGATGTTATGCCTGGATGTGTATAAGTGCACCAGTGTCCTGCAGTGCCCAGGGAGGACAGAAGAGGTTATTTGATCCCCTGGAACTGGAGTTGCAGACAGTTGTTAACCACCATGTGGATGCTGGGATTTGAACCTGGGTCTTCTGCAAGAGCAGCCATGCTTTTTAACTTCTGAGCCATCTCTCCAGCCCCCTGATTCCTCTCTTTAGAGCCCACCACACTGTCTCTAGAAGCACAGGCCCTTGGCATGTGGGGTTCACTTGGTAGTTGCTTGTAGGGGGAAGAAAAGAACCCTGATAGAGCCTCCTTCTAAACAGAGGAGGCAGAGCCATGGTGAGCTGTCCAAGCCCAGGCTATGAGGCCACCTACCCTCCAGCCTCCAGCAGGGATGGTGGCTGGCCTGTATGATCCTTGGACGATGGCTGCTGTTTATACATACTCTGCTTCATCCCAGTCTCTGAGGGGAGTGGGAGTGGGGGACAACAGTCCTGATTTGGGGTTTTTTTTTTGTTGTTGTTTTTTAATTTTTTAAATTAATTTTATTTATTTCTGTATGTGTATGAATGTACTGTCTGCATGCAAGTCTGTGCACCCGTGTCGTGCAACGCCGCGGAGGTCAGAAGAGGGTCTCGGATTCCCCTGGAACTGGAGTTCTCCTGGAATTGGAGCTTCAGACGGTTCTCAGCCGCCATGTGGGTGCTGGGAATCGAACCCGGGTCCTCTGTAAGAGCGATCGGCGCTCTTAACCACTAGGCCATTGCTCCAGCCCCCAGTCCTGATTTTGAAGTAGGTGTAGTAGACACTTGTGAGGGCCTGTGAGCTGGGGCCACCAGGCTCTCATGGTGCAGATGAGACAATTGGAGTTCTACATGGTCACTGTTCAAGCTAGAGGCTGGGGTGGGGAGGAACAGGTGTCCCTCAGGGGCTGAGAAGAGTAGGGATCCCTGAGGGGTACCCTGGAGGTCCCCAGCTGGATAGGCTTCCAGCAAAGGGCAGAGGAAGCCTGCCATGAGCAGGGCGGGCCTCGAGGAAACCAGCGGACAGCGTGTGCACTTGAAAACGCCCACTCCAGCTCCTGAGAACTTGGTTCCTGAAGGACAGTGATCAGGAGGAAGATACATCTGTCCCGGTGGATTAGGGGGCAGGGAGGTGGCCTTGGGGACAAAGGCGCAGGAGGAGGGAGGCTAATGGGGCACAGCTGTGGCTGGAAAGGTCACACAATTAGTGCAGCTGTGACTGTATGTGAGCAGTGAAATAGCTGGGCAGGAGGGAAAGCCGGTGAAGGCCTGGTCCATGGCTTGATCCACACAGAAAGTGATGCATGTCGGGGCATTTGTTCCCAGCCGTGGACTCTGCATCCCTGATCTATGCTGCTCTGCTCTAGGTCCATGACTCCTCCTCTGGCTCACAATCTCATGGGGCCACCTCTACCACCTAGGCTCACACCATCCCATCCCTGTGCCACCCAGGCTCTCCCCAGCACACAGGCAGAGACCTTTTTGACACAGAAGATCCCTGGGATCAGGACATGGGCATCTTTGAAGTGGGAGCACTGTGCAGCCATGAAAGATGCAGGAGCCCTGGTTCCTCATCTAAGGCTCTTGCTCCAGAGGCCTTGGAACTGTGCTGTGTGAGTGTGGAAGCTCAGTCACTGTGGGTGTACATCCACTGGGGATGGAAGGAGATGCCTGTGCCCAGGTAGAACACTGGCTCTTTGAGAGTCTAGGTGGGAACAGAGCTTTCCAGAATCCAGGACCAGTGGTCTCTGCCACCTCCCCCTCACTAAAGCCAGGGCTCTCCGCAATATTTATTTAAGATCCTGGCCCCAACAGCACCTTCTTTTATAACCACTAGAGGGCGCTGTGCCCCCAGCGTTGCCCTTGTACAGTGGGGTCCTTTCTATTGTTAATGACTTAATGATTTAATCTCCTTATTTTCAAAGCAGAGATGCTTTGGCCTTCCCTTGGTACAGCGGGACATTACCAATCAAATTAATGAATACAAGTTCCACAGCTTGGAAACCTGGCTCTGCAGACTTATTTCCTGCTGCAGTTTCTGTCTCTGGTTATGAGCTCATTCTGTCAGTGTCAAACCTCACAGGTTCATCCCACTGCAGGCGGCAGGAGGGTTTTGTTCTTGGCCTGTCTGCCCGCAAATGGCCTGACCTACAGGGACAATGACCCTAACGGTCATGGGCAGGGGGAGTTTAGAGTTTCTTCTGGGTTTCATATCCTTCTTCTCCTTCCTCTGCACTCCTTCGGTCCCCTTATCATGAGCTAGTGATGGGCTTTTGTGACCAGTGATTGAAATTGCTTTGAAGTGCTCCTTGAAGTGCTCTTGAAAAGCCAGCACAATTGATTGGGAAAAAAATGTGACAAATGCATCCCTCAGAAATTAAGGACTAGAATATCAAAGCAAAGGACCTGCAGCGTAGGGGGGTGGGAGTGCTCAATGCAGGCATCATTAGGGTGGGGGACCAGGAAAATAGATGCTGAACAGGGGAGCCCTTTTGGGCAGCAGGGTGGCTGGCTTCAGCTGTCAATCAGAGGTAGGGAGTTGGAGCAGGGGCTGAAGTGCTCTATACCAACCAGGATGAAACAGTGACTCTGGCTGGGCAGAGTGATACAGCCCTGTAATCCCAACACTTGGGAGGCTGAGTCAGGGGGATTAACGGTTCCAGGCCAGCCTGGACTACAAAAAAAAAAAAAAAAAAAAAAAAAAGCCAGGTATGATGGAGCACGCCTTTAATACTTTAATACCAGTACTTGGGAGCCGGAGGCAGGCATATCTCTGTGAATTTAAGCCTAGCCTGGTGTACATGGCAAGTTCCAGGACACGTGGAGCTGCAAGGAGACCCTGTCTCAAAGAGACCAAACAAACAAAAAAAGAAAAGAAAAAAGAAAAAACAAGGGCTGGGAGCACTGAGAGCACTTGCCTGCTGTGGTGAAGCTCTGGTGTTGTTCCTACTGGTGACCGGACACCTGTAGGCCCCTAGGGCATCCTGCTTACCACACCCCCATCTGGCAGCTGCTCCCCCACCCTTCCTTTCCTTCTGCCTTGGGCTACATTTAAATTTCACTCCAGACTTGAAGGCCTGGGCCCTGAGCCTTCCCAAGCCCTGAGGGCCCATCCCTGGTCACAGTCCTTGTCACCTTTGACAAGTGTCTGACTCCAACTCTCTTCAGGGACTCTGAGAGGACCTATGAGCTTTGCAGAACTGGCTCCAGCTAGGGTGGACTGTGTTGTGGGCTATGGGCTATGTCTCTCTCTATGCCTGATAGGTGTCTAGTGCAAACCCATACCTTGACACAAACACCTTGGGTGCCTGGGCAGAGAATTCAGGGTCTTCCCAGTAAATTGAGTCTAGTTTTCAGGGTGGACATTTTGAAGTCTGGATCCTTTGAGATCCATGATCCATGACCTGGGCACCTGGTCTCTGGGTCCCCGGTTCAGTTGCTCCGAGAAGACCTGTGGACCTGCCACTGAAAGACAACTGAGGCTTCCAGAACTCAGGTTCTCAGTTTGGTTCAGGTTAGATTAGGTGAAGTGAGTGAGCCCAGTTACTGCCAAATGTGCCCTGAAGCCTGTATGCTGGTGACCTGTTGGGTGAGAAGCAGGTAGAGACCTAATACCCTCAGCCACTTCTCCATACTCCTGATGTAGGCGGTTACCACAACAACCATGTGATCCAGTAAAGAATGGTGTGCCTATGGTCATGTGGCTGCTCTGTGAGGCTCCTGAAGCCCCTTCTCCCCATTACTCTGTCTGACCTGGAGGGACTTGGGCTAGGGGCTTGGAAGAGGGAGAAGACTTCTTGTCAGACCAACAGAACTCAGCAAATGCAGTCCTGAGTGGCAGCTTGGATGTGGCCCTGGGGTAGGCATGCAGCCTGAGCAAAGGTCCTGTGGTCTGAGTTTTTGGGTGGAGGATTCTTCAGAGGAAAAGTCAGCTGAGCTGGGTGGTAGACAGCTCATGACACCCTGGTAAGGTATAGAATTGACTCGGGAGGCAGCAGGGGACTGACTGGCTCAGGCTGTGGAGGAGGGGCTAGATGGCAGGTGTTCAGCAAGCACAGTGGGGTGAATGGGAGGAGGGGACCCCCAGGTGCTGGAGACCAGCAGAGGAATCTGCCTGCCTCCCACAGGTCTGAGCAACACCCAGCCCCCTGGTTCTCCCTGCTGCTTTCAGAGAGTGAGCTGGAAAACTGGCTTGTGTGTGTGTAGAACTGGCCAGGTTGGCTTTGAGAGAGAAGCCCTGGAGCCCCTCCTGGGTCTTGATGTAAACTGCCCAGGGGGCCATGTGGTAAACCTGACATTTTACCAGGAACCTTTTTTCCTAGTCAAGTGACTTTGCTGTAGTTTTAACATTTTTCTGATCACTCTAGGGACAGAAGGAAGAAAAAGACTATTTCTGGGTTGAGGGAATTATCTGTATAACCCTGGCTCCAAGCTTCAGTCACACACACACACACACACACACACACACACACACACACCAGGCCACACGTGGTGTTTAGAACTGGTTTCTGAGACAGGTGCGTTCTTCCTGGCATGGGGTGGGGGTCGGTCTCTGGGACACCTGAGGCCAGTCTGAGAGCACAGCTCAGGTGAAAGAGGCTGAGCCAGGTCCCAGATACTTCCCTGATTATCCCCAAGTCACAGGGCAGGTCTTTTCCTCCTCAAGACTGCACTGCTGTACCTGAGTTCTTGGTGACCCTCAGCTGCAACATTGAGGTAAGTCTTAATAGGAGGCCTTTTTTTTCCATCCTGCTCAGTGGCTAGGAGCAGAGTGAGAACAGCCTTTTGCATTCTGGGTAGTTTCTCTAGCTGAAACTCTCTGCTTGTCTTTGTTTCTCTGTGACTACACACACCTGGTCCTGGGGGCAGGGAGATGAGTGTAACCCATGGACACATAGCTGGAGCAAGAGTTTGCCATCATCATCATATGCACTGTGGGAACTCAGGAGAGGGGCCCTAACTCAGCCTGGGTGGGTGGGTACACTGAGAGTATGTCCTGGCATGTCTGAGGAGGGGTAAGCTTCTAGTATGCTTCTTTGTTGCTATGAGAAACAGCATGACCAAAAGGCACTCGGGGGAAGGGTTTACTGCAGCTTACAGTTTACAGTCCATCGCTGAGGGCGGTCAGGGCAGGAGCTGAAGCAGAGGCCACAGAGGAGCTGCTTACTGCTCTGTTTCCCCTGCTTTCCTCCACCACTTTTTTTTTTTTTGATCAAAACAAAATCAAATTTAATGGTCTTAAATGCAAAAGTAAAAACAAACAAAAAACACAAAAAAGCAAAAGAAAATTAACAGAACAGAACAAACCAAATGTCAAGGCAGTTATGAGAGAACTTTGAGGGTTAATCTTTTGAACTACAAATCAAAGGTTTGTGTTAATAGATAACGGGCAAGAAGAAGTATTTTTCTGCTGAGTGTCCATATGAAAGCAAAATTCCCAAACAAAAATCTGACTATGATAGGAAAAAGTCCAGCACTGACAAGGAGGGAGGCGAGAAATACAATGCTCAAATGTTTATGTGTCATTAATAAAAGAGCTATCGTTAGGCATTCAAGATAGGTAAATGCTCTTGGAAACTTGCGAAGCCATCACTGTGAACAACAGTATCTGATGTATGGGGCACTGTGCATGCAATGTGTGGACAGACACTCAGGATGTCAGAGGAGTGATACATCTTCTGGTGTGCTAGAGCTCAGGTCTGACTCTGGAATATACTGGAGCTGCCCTAAAACTTTGGTCCGTTCCCATTGGTGCCTGGGCTTACAAAGCACCTTTGTCCTCTGGAGGCCTGACACAACGTGGCGTGAGGACCCCTTCCCCAGTGGTGGCCCATGGAGATGGTACTGCCCACAGTGGGCTGGACCCTCCCACATCAATTAGCAGTCAAGACAGTGTCCTACAGATATGACCACAGGCTAATCTGATGGAGGGAACCCCTCAACTGAGATTCCTTCTTCCTAGGAGTGTTTAGGTTGATGTCAAGTTGGCAAATAACTGAGACAGGTGATGTGAAATAAGAGGACATGTCAGATGTGATCCCTGGGGCAAGGAAGGGACATGTTGGGGTATGGGAGCCAAGACCAGATTGATGGGAGGTGGGTCCTTCATCTGAGTCTTTGGAAACTAATTTAGAGAACTTGGGCTTTGTTCTGGAGCTGTCTACCATGAGCAGGATATGGGCAGCTTGTAGTACTGGAAGAACCACCATGTCCAACAGGACCTCCTTCACTTAAAGTCACAGGAAATCTAACTTTTGTTGGCTTAGCAACAGAGCAATCCACGAGTGCCTTTTACTGAAAGGCACAGAGTTATTGGTGTCAGGTACAGCTTGATCCAGTACACAGCTAGTGTCATGGACTCAGTTATCCTTGTCTCCCATTTCCTTGGCCTGGCATCCCCTTTCCAGCTCCATGTGGTGAGATGATGTCCTTTCTGGGTGCAGGCCAGTGGAAAACTGCCTGTCTCAGTCCCTGTTCCCACTGTACCCTCTATGCAGCTCACTGAGTCTAATTAGGCTGTACCTTCCTGGCGTGCTCCTGGGAATGTTTCTCTTGGCTTCAGCCTGGTATCTACTTCCCCCTGGGGCTCAGACACAGAGCTGAGAAGCAAAGCGGGGGTTTCCTCCTAGAGAAGGCAAGTTTCATTTGACTGGAAGAAGGATGAATGGACACAGATAAAAAATCAAAATTTTCCACTGCAGGGTGGGTAAGAGCCGGCCCACCTTGCCAGGAACCCGGATCTTTAGGGACACGGAGGCAGCAATCAGTGGCCCCTCAGCTTCTGCCACAGGCCAGGTAAGAGCTGGCCCACCTCCCTAGGAACACAGATCTTTAGGGACACTGAGGTCTCAGCCAGGTTGCTGGTGCATGGACCAAATCAGCCCCACCCCCACCCCCCAGCCAAACTAGAGAAACGGCCTAAATCGCAACAAAGAAACACTTGAATTCCACAACAGATTACAAACAAAACAAATCAAATCCATATGCCAAAAGTACAAAGAAAAAAATCAACCACATGGGAAAAGCAAATAAGAAATCCCCACCATACTCTATCAATCTTATAGAGGACTCCAACGATGAGATCTCTCTAGAGGTAACCCAGGACACAGATCTTAAAAAAACAATCCTAGATATTCTCAAATAAATCAAGGACCTAAAGGGAGAGAATGACCAACTCTAGAAGGAAATGGAAACACTGAAAAAAAATCTCAGGCTGAAATGAAAATGGAAACTGAAAAACTAAAAGGGGATAATGGTCAACTCTTGAAGGAAATGGAAATACTAAAGGAATCTTAGGCTGAAATGAAAAAGGAAATTGGACACTCATCCAGTCAACAGGAAAGGGCAGGAGAAAGCCTCAGTAACAGAATGGATGAAGCAGAAAATAGAATATAACCCTAGAAGATAACATGGAAGAACTGAAGAGCTCAAGCACAGACTATGAAAAGTTGAAAAAAAAAAAAGAGTAGAATAAACAGGAAATGTGGGACACCATGAAGAGACCAAACCTCCACATCATAGGTATAGAAGAAGGAGAAGAATCCCAGGATAATGGTATGGAACAGAAATAGAAAAAAAAATTTCCCCAAAGTGAAAAAACACACACCCATACAAATACAAGACGCACATAAAACATCAAATAGACAAGATAAGAAAAGATACTCCCCACACCATATCATAATCAAAACACTAGATGCTCAAAACAAAGACAGAATAGTGTAAGCCACAAGAGAAAAACAGCAAGTTACATGTAAAGGAAAACCATCAGAACTACAGCCGACTTTTTAATGCAAACGATGAAAGCAGGAAGAACTTGGACCAAAGTATTCCCAGTAGTAAATGACTACAGATGCCAGCCCAGGTTACTCTACCCAGCAAGAATGTCAATTATGATAGAAGAAGAAAGGAAAATATTCTATGACATAAACAAGATGAAGGAATACATGTCTAGAAATCCAGCCCTCCAGAAAACACTCAAAGCAATTCAGAGGACAGAGGAAAGGAGCAGCTCTCCCCAAGTGCCAAGAGAGAGAAACTAATGAAGGTATAAGCCCAGAAATACAAACAGACCAAAAATGTAAGCAGAAAATAAACTGAAGGGAAGCAATATACATCTCTCAATATTAACCCTAAATATTAATGGTCTAAACTCCACAATCAAGAGGCCCAGTCTGGGAAAACGGATTAAGAAACTGAATCACCTTTCTGCTATCTACAAGAAACACATCTCATCTTCAAGGACAGGTACTATCTTAAGGTGAAAGGATGGAAAAATATTTCAAGGAAATGGTACCAAAAACCAAGCAGGAGTTGCTATTTTAATATCCAACAAAATAGATTTCAAAGTAAAATGAATCAGAAGAGATGAAGAGGGTCACTACATCCTTATCAAGGGATCAGTCAACCATGAAGATCTCACAATCATAAATATATTTGCACCAAACACTGGTGCACTGAACTTCATAAACACAATCCCGAAGGACTTCAAGGCATAGATCAATCTCAGCACACTAATAGTGGGAGACTTCAATAACCCACTGAGCCCATTGGACAGGTCAACTGGACAAAGAATAAACAGAGAGACATCTGAACTGTACAATATGATACACCAGGGCTGGAGAGATGGCCTAGTGGTTAAGAGCACCTACCGCTCTTACAGAGGACCCAGGTTCGATCCCCAGCACCCACATGGTGGCTGAGAACCGTCTGAAACTCCAATTCTAGGAGAACTCCAGTTCCAGGGGAACCCGACACCCTCTTCTGACCTCCGCAGCATTGCACGACACGGGTGCACACACCTGCATGCAGACAGTACATTCATACACATACAGAAATAAATAAAATAAAATATGATACACCAAATGGACCTAACAAATATCTACCAAATATTCCACCCAAACACCAAAGAATATATTTTCTACTCAGCACCCCATGCAATATTCTCCAAAATCGACCAAATACTGGGACACAAAGCAAACTTCAGCAAATACAAAAAAAATATATATTGAAATAATTTCGTGCATCTTATCAGACCATAGTGCAATAAAGCTTAATATCAACACCAGAAAAAGGCTTACTAGCTACAAGAACGCATGGAGACTAAACAATACACTACTGAATAATGAATGCGTCAAAGGAGAAATAAAGAAATAAAAGCATTCCTGGGGCTGGAGAGATGGCTAGGGGTTAAGAGCACTGACTGCTCTTGCAGAGGATCCAGGTTCTACTCCCAGCACCCACATGGCAGCTAAGAACAGTCTTTAACTCCAGTTCCAGGGGAATCCAACACACTCTTCTGACCTCCACAGCATTGCATAACACAGGTGTACCAACCTACATGCAGACAGCACATTCATACACATAAAAAAATTAATTAATTAAAAAAAATCATTCCTGGCACTAAATGAAAGGGGTGATACAACACAGCAAAACCTATGGGACACCCTAAAAGCAGTCCTGAGAGGGAAATTCATAACCCTAAGTGCCTACATTAAGAAAACAGAAAGAACACAAATAAATGGCTTAACATTGCAGCTAAAAGCACTGGAGAGGCAGCAACAAATGAATCCTAAACCCGGCAGACAGGCAGAAATAATAAAAATCAGAGCAGAAATCAATGAAATAGAAACAAGGAAAACAATACAAAAAAATAATCAATGAATCCAAGAGCTGGTCCTTTGAAAGGATAAACAAGATGGATAGACCTCTAGCCCAATTGACTAAAAGAAGGAAAGAGCAACTCCAAATCAACCAAATTAGAGACAGATGAAAAGGGAAACATCACAACAGATACTGAAAAGATTCAGACAATCTTATGGGAATACCTCAAAAACCTACACTCTACTAAATTTGAAAACCTAAGAGAAATGGATGAATACCTGACATCATGGAATCCACCAAGACTTAGCCAGGAAGAGATCGACAGCTTAAATAGACCCATAATAAAGGAGGAAATTGAAACTGTGATTAAAAAAACCTCCTAACTAAAAAAAGCCCAGGTCCAGATGGATTCACAGCAGAATTCTATAAGACATTTAAAGAAGACCTACATAAGCTGGGCATGGTGGTGCATGCCTTTAATCCTAGCACTTGGGAGGCAGAGGCAGGTGGATCTCTGTGAGTTCAAGGCCAGCCTGGTGTACAGAGTGAGTGCCAGGCCAGCTGGGACTATAGCAAGACCCTGTCTCAAAAAATATATAGTTTAAAAAAAGACCTACAGCCACTACTAATCTAATTATTCAAGAGGATAGAAACAGAAGGAAATCTTCCAAATTCCTTCTATGAAGCCAACATCACTCTAATACCAAAACCAGGCAAAGATACAACCATAAAAGAAAACTATAGACCTATTTCATTAATAAACATAGATGTAAAAATTCTCAAGCAAAATACTTGCAAATCACATATAGGCACATATCAAAAAGATCATCCACCATGACCAAGCTTGATTCACATCAGAGATGCAGGTATGGTTCAACATACATAAATCAATAAATGTACATAAATCATACATAAATAAATCAATAAATGTACATAAAAGTACTGAAAGACAAAAACCACATGGTCATCTCAATTGATGCAGAAAAGGCCTTTGACAAAATTCAGCATGACTTCATGTTTAAAGTCCAGGAGGGAATTGGACTGGAGGGAATATTGCTCAACACAATTAAAGCCATATACAACAAACCCACAACCCTGCAAGGCTGCCCCCTATCCCCACTCCTTTTCAATATAGTTCTTGAAATGCTCACGAGAGCAATAAGACAAGAAAAGGAAATTAGAGGAGTACTAATTGGAAAAGAGGAAGTCAAACTATCCCTTTTTGCAGATGACATGATAGTTTACCTAAGGGATACCAAAAACTCCACCAGAAAACTCCTAGAAACCATCAACAGGTTCAGTAAAGTGGTGAGATACAAAATTAACTTAGAAAAATCACAAGCAATTGGAAAAGAAATATAAGGAGAATTTCCTACCTACAATAGCCTCCAAAAAAATAAATTACCTAGGAACAAACCTGACCAAACATACTAAAAATCTCTGCAATTAAAATTTTAAATCCCTCAAGAAGGAGATTGAGGAAGATACTAGAAGATGGAAGAACCTCCCATGTTCATGAAATGGAAGAATCAATATAGTAAAAATGACCATCCTACCCAAAGTAATGTACAGATTCAATGCATCCCAATTAAAATCCCCATGAGCTTCTTCACAGACCTAGGGGAAAAAATCCTAAAGTTCATATGGAGAAACAAAAGACCCCAAATAGCCAAAGCAGCCCTGAGCAAAAAAAGCAATGTAGGGGGGATTACCATACCAGACTTCAACCTATATTACAGGGCTAGAGTCATAAAAGCAGCCTGGTATTGGCACAAAAACAGACCCCTAGATCAATGGAACAAAACTGAGGATCTGAACCTGAGCACATGCAATTCAGCCGACTCATATTTGACAAAAGGGACAAGAAGACTCAGTGGAGGAAAGACAGCATCTTCAGCAAATGGTGTTGGCATAACTGGATCACCACTTGTAGAAGAATAAAACTAAACCCCACTGTGTACAAAAATCAACTCCAAATGGATCAAAGACCTCAATGTGAAACCTGAAACTCTGAAAATGATAGAAAACATTGGCAGCAACCTACAAGACATAGGCATAGGAAAATACTTTCTAAATCAGACAGCAGCTACACAAAAACAAGGTCAACAATTGATAAATGGGACCTTATTAAACTCAAGAGCTTCTGTACAGCAAAAGAAAAAATCCAAGAAGTGAAGAGAAAACCTACGAAGTGGGAGAAAACTTTTACCAGTGATACATCTGATAGAGCATTAATATCCAGAATGTATAAACTACTCAAAAAACAAAGGAAGAAGAAAACAAATGACTCACTCAAAAGATGGAGTAAAGAGCTGAACAGAGACTTCACAAATTAAGAAATAAAGATGGCTGAGAAACATCTTTAAAAGTGTTCAGCATCCCTAATTAAGAAAATGCAAATTAAAACCACCTTAAGATTTCATCTTACTCCAGTAAGACTATGATCCAGAAAACAAAGGATACCAAATGCTGGAGGGGTTGTGGGAAAAGGGAACACTCATCCACTGCTGGTGGGAATGCAATCACATGAAAACCTTATGGAAAGCTGTGTGGAGAACTCTTAAGAAACTGAAAATGAGCTTACCACCTGACCCAGTCATACCACTCCTGGGTATATATCCACAAGACTCATCCTACCACAGAGATACATGCAAATCCATGTTTATTGTGGCTCTCTTCACAATAGCAAAGAGCTAGAAGCAACCCAAGTGTCCCTCAATGGAGGAGTGGATAGAGAAAATGTGGTACATCTACACAATGGAATTCTATGCAGTGGTAAAGAAAGATGACATCATGAACTTTGCAGGTAAATGGATGGAACTTGAAGCCATTACGCTAAGTGAAGTAATGCAGTCCCAGAAAAACAAATGAGGAAAGGTGTCCCTCATCTGTGGATGCTAGCACCAAAAGACTAGTTGAAAGGGAAGCTGAGCAATATTAATGTTATATTTCTTTTTATCTGAAAGAAACTGTGCTGCTATAATGTGAATCCCTTAAGGGGCTCTGGAATTAACTTACCACTTATTTTCAGACTTTGTAATTGTAGTATAAGGGTGGAGGGTATGTATACATATTTCAGAGTAATATAAAATTAAAGGGAAAACGTGAACTTCTAAACATATTTTGGAATTAACATACAGTTTATTTTCAGAAGTCATAATTTTGATATATATATGTGACATATATATAGGCATATTTTGGAGCAATACAAATGGAAGGTAACAACAACAAAATGACTGGGTCAAAGAACTGACTGAAACAGTTAACTTCTGCCCAAACATTAAACCTCTGCAGAGAAAAACTTTAAAAAGACTGAGAAAAATATGCAAGACATGTATGGCAGAATGCATGAACTAGGGTGGGATGCAGGATATTGAAAAGGGAATGTATCTAAATTGGACTGAGAAATGATGTATGAAATACACAAAACATCAATAAAATATTTTTTAAATTTTATTTATTTTTATTTTTGTATAAGTATGAATGTACTGTCTGCATGTAGGTTTGTGCACCCGTGTCGTGCAATGCCGCGGAGGTCAGAAGAGGGTCTCGGATTCCCCTGGAACTGGAGTTCTCCCAGAATTGGAGTTACAGATGATTCTCAGCCGCCATGTGGGTGCTGGGGATTGAACCTCTGCAAGAGCAGTTGGTGCTCTTAACCACTAGGCTATCTCTCCAGCCCCATCAATAAAATATTTTATAAAAAAAATGAAAAATCAAAATTAGTGGTGCCTAGGAAAGCCACCTACAGAAATAGCAATGGGGGCTAAGGTGGGGGAGGTGGGCTCTGAGAGCAGAGGACAGGGCCCCAGGGGCTCCGTGGCTTCCCTGGTGCCTCCCACCCAACCCCAAGCCCAAGAGGCGGATATGTGGGTGGGTCCCAGGATAGTACCTGGATCCTTCCCCTATGTTCTGGGTGTTTGAGTTGGTCCCGAGTTCTTGGCTAGGTGCACTGTGCCAGGCACTGCTCTTCACAGTTCTCCATCCTCCATAGATGATTGTGTCCCCAAGCTGAACAAAATTTTAGTCACCCTCAATGTCCCAAGATGTCTCCCAAGCTCCAGAGTTATTTCTGTCATCAAACCCAGTTTTCATTCTGTAGAACTAGCTGCCACTTCCTGGTCCCACTGTCCCCTGAGAGTACCCCGCCAGAGCCTCTCTTTACTTCCCACTCCTTCTAAAAAAATATTTTTTTTAATTATTTTTATGTGTAGTATATGAGTAAGTGCATCCATGTCATGCAATGCCTGTGGAGGTCAGAAGAGGGCTTCAGATCCCCTGGAATTAGAGTTATGAATGATTATTAGCTGCCATGTGGGTTCTGGGAACTGAACCTCAATTCTCTGCAAGAGCATCCAGTGCTTTTAACCACTGAGCCATCTTTCCAGCCCCACTCCTTTAATTAATTAACTTGTTCATTTATTTACTTGTGACCCAATGAGTTTTACTAGAGCTTCTTACAGGAGTATGAGTGAAGAGTTTTTTTACAGGCACAAGACACCTAACCAGTGACTACATCACTGAAGAAAATGTCTCTCTCCCCAGCTTAATTGTCTAATAGCTTGTCAGGGAAGGGGGACCTTGAGAGACCCTCCCTCTTTTAATTCTTATCTTTATCGTATCAGGAATATTGTAGAATTGTCTCCTGTCTCCTCATTTTCAGTCACTCTGCTTTTAGAGGTAGTACAGCCTGAGTTGGAGGCCAAGTCAGATTGACATATCCAGTTCCAGACTAGCTAGGGGTACATGCTGAGACCCTGTCTCAAACACAAACACAAAACAAAACAGAGACAACCAGAAGACATGGTCTCATGTGCCCAGAGTGGCCTTGAACTTGCTGTGTGTGGCCAAGGGTGACTTTGAGCTTCGGATCTGCCTGCCATCATGCCCGTTTTTGTTTGCGGGGCGGGGGGTTCCCCTCACACTAGGGATTGCGCAAGTACTCTGCTGTCAGAATCACATGCCTAGTCCTGTAATCTGCTTGTTAAGATGCTCATTGCCAGGATGTGTTCTGTTCTATACCTCGCTCATTGTGTGCACTCCTTTGGAGTGGTATCTGAGTCTGTGCAAGCTTAGCTGTTGCAAGAGAGGCATGGGTGAACTGGAAGCAGGCCCTGCCCTGAGACAGCCTTGCTGGCTATGACCCCTGAACACCTCTTCAGCAGCAGCCCCTTCATTTTGGCCTTGGTCACTGCTCCTTTCCTTTCCCTCTTATATTATTAAAATACACACACAATTTTTCATTTAGTATGTGAATTTATTTTGTCTTGAGAAATGGAAGGGAGCTTGTGCCCCAGAAGAAAAAGCCCATAAATCAAGTGGTTCAAGTCTCTAAGGTGCTGGATCTTTTCAACAGTGTGGAAACTCCTCTTAGAAATTACCAAGTTGCCAGGCGTGGTGGCGCACGCCTTTAATCCTAGCACTCGGGAGGCAGAGGCATGCGGATCTTTGTGAGTTCAAGGCCAGCCTGGTCTACAGAGTGAGTTCCAGGACAGCTGGGGGCTACAAGGAGACCCTGTCCCGAAAAGACTAAAAAAAAAAAAAAAAAAAAAAAAAGAAATTACCAAGTTAGGAGGCTGGAGAGATGGCCTAGCGATTAGGAGCGCCGACCGCTCTTACAGAGGACCCAGGTTTGATCCCCAGCACCCACATGGCGGCTGAGAACCGTCTGAAGCTCCAATTCCAGGAGAACTCCAGTTCCAGGGGAATCCGAGACCCTCTTCTGAACTCCGCGGCGTTGCAAGACACAGGTGCGCAGACTTGCATGCAGACAGCACATTCATGCACATACAGAAATAAATAAAATTAATAAAAAAAAAAAGAAATTACCAAGTTAAATGTACCCAGGCATTGTGCATGTGCACTCAGTACACCTGGCCATGGCCTTTGTAAGAAAACCAAATCCATCCCTCACAAACAGCAACCCTGATCGACCTCATGATGGTGGAGATAGTTTCTTTGATGGTCTGCCACACAGATGGCTGAATGTCTTTCTTTTATCTAAGTCAAGATCATCAGTTGCTCCCTAGGCCTTCAGGCTTCTGGGTCTCATCCTGTGTGGCACAGTGTCCATCCTGCATGCGGTCCTGGGAAACTCAATGTCAAGCTCAACCATCGAAGCTTCGCAAATGGCTAGCCTCGCACCTCAAGACCTTGTGTGCGATTCATCAGGGAACGTCACCTGTTCCTTAGCCCTCCTGGCCCCTGTCTGTGGACGTCTGGCAGCCGTCTGTCTCAGCTGCCCAGTTCTGGTGATATTTTTACCCAATTTGGTTTATTTCCAGAATCTTCTTAGAGAACCCCTTTGAGGCCAATGAATTTAATTATTTTCATAAATTATAACTTCTTCAAAGTTAGACAATTCATGAAAAACTCTCGTTTCTCAGCTTCATTTATCAGAGACACCCTGGGGTCCCTGCTGCATTGTGAAGTGACTTTTGAGATCCTGGCCTCCTCTTGGCTGGAAGAAGAGATAGGTGCCCAGGCTCTTTGTCTCCTCCGTTCTTCTGTGGCCTGCAGGTGCTCTGTCTTTGAGCAGGTCCATGCAGAGTGCTGGGGGGGGGGCGCTGGCTAAGTGCCCCAAATTGAAGCAGCCGTTTTCTCAAATTCTTCTTTTGATGTGTAGCAGGTAGGGCAGAACCGTCTTTGTGAGTTTTTTTGCTTTGATTATGGCTCATAAGGGGTGCACTTAGATTCCCCCACTATCCCTTTTTCTCTGTGAAAACCAAGAAGTGTATAGAAAGCACACAAAGTCCTGTGGGTAGCAGACACAGCTGTTATGTCAAATGACAGGAAGATGTCAGGAGATGGTTTAACTGTTGCTCTGGCCTTGGGGAGGCTAAGCACCCAAAACCCTGTTTGATTTTTGTGTCCTTGTGAACCCCACCCTACCTGGAGCATCTTGCACCACATATTCTAGAGGTGTGTGCTGATCCCCACCCACGAACTCCTATAATTCCTCTTCACCTTGAGCAGAGCCTTGATCTTCCAACCTGCTGATTTCAAAGCCTGACAGTGTCAAAAAGAAACAAAAGGCTGCTGAAAATCTGGGTTTTATTTTTTTTGGAAAGAGTCTGGATAGAAATAAATAGATGGAGCAATACAAAGAAAGGATAAAAATCAAATCAGAGCTGGGAGTATTGTTCTTGGCCCAAGATATAAATAGCCGGGGCCCAGGTTAGGTTCTAAAGTCATCTCTTCACTCTGGGTTTTTGAGTCAAGAGAGGCAGCTGTTTGCACTTCTGTTTGCTTATTCACAATATATAATTTAAAACAGAGTCTCTCATAGCCTAGGCAGGCCTCTAACCACATGGCTGAGGGTGATCACAACCTCCTGATGCTTTTGTCCTTATCTCCTCCATGCTGAAATGAAAGTACATCCCTGAGTTTGACCTTTTGCTTTTGAAACTTTGTGTTTTAAATCTTGCCTGAGTCACAAAGGCCCTGTGCTCCCTTTTTCCCATGCTATCACCTTCTGCTGTCCTCCATCTCCCTCTCCTGTCCTCCATCTCCCTCCTCTGTCCTCCATCTCCTCCTCCTGTCCTCCATCTTCCTCTCCTGTCCTCCATCTCCCTCTCCTGTCCTCCGTCTCCCTCCTCTATCCTCCATCTCCTCCTCCTGTCCTCCATCTCCCTCTCCTGTCCTCCGTCTCTCTCCTCTGTCCTCCATCTCCCTCTCCTGTCCTCCGTCTCCCTCTCCTGTCCTCCATCTCCTCCTCCTGTCCTCCATCTCCCTCTCCTGTCCTCCATCTCTCTCTGTCCTCCATCTCCCTCTCCTGTCCTCCGTCTCCCTCTCCTGTCCTCCATCTCCTCCTCCTGTCCTCCATCTCCCTCTCCTGTCCTCCATCTCTCTCTGTCCTCCATCTCCCTCTCCTGTCCTCCGTCTCCCTCTCCTGTCCTCCATCTCCTCCTCCTGTCCTCCATCTCCCTTTCCTTTCCTCCATCTCCCTCCTCTGTCCTCCATCTACCTCCTCTGTACTCCATCTCCCTCCTCTGTCCTCCATCTCCCTCCTCTGTACTCCATCTCCCTCTCCTGTCCTCCATCTCCCTTTCCTGTCCTCCATCTCTCTCCTCTGTCCTCCATCTCCCTCCTCTGTCCTCCATCTCCTCCTCCTGTCCTCCATCTCCCTCTCCTGTCCTCCATCTCTCTCCTCTGTCCTCCATCTCTCTCCTCTGTCCTCCATCTCTCTCCTCTGTCCTCCATCTCTCTCCTCTCTCCTCCGTCTCCCTCCTCTGTCCTCCATCTCCCTCTCCTGCCCTCCATCTCCATCTCCTGTTCTCCATCTCCCTCTCCTGTCCTCCATCTCCCTCTCCTTTCCTCCATCTCCCTCCTCTGTCCTCCATCTCCCTCCTCTGTCCTCCTTCTCCCTCTCCTGTCCTCCACCTCCTTCTCCTGTCCTCCATTTTCTTCTCCCTGGTCTTCATCTCTTTTGTTCCTGGATTCCTCTTCACCTCACCTGGTACTTCTTGCAGCCCACTGGCCATGACCCTTGAGATTCAATGTAGCAACATGTCCCCTGATTGGAGGGACCTGGTTGGGACCAACTCCTGTGGCTGGCTTCTGGGTTGAGTGTGGGCAGGGTGTTCACCTCAGAACAGCATGGACACTTGGAAAAGCAGAAGCATCTGGTGTCATTGCCCTCTACAAACCACCCCAGGTTTGGACTAGTCACAGCCACTGCCCAGCCAGCTACCAGGCTACCCATCATCATACCCTAAGCCAAGAACATCTCATATCTCTGAAGTGTGTGTCCTCCTCTTATCTGTACAAGGACTTTAAAATCTGAGCATTTCTGGCATTAACTGAATGCCACTAGCCTGGCAGGCTGGTAATTGGCAAGGAGAAAGACTCAGGCTCAGCAGGGTTAAGCAATTCCTCTGAAACTGCCCATGCAGTGAACCCTGGAAACTGTCCAGTGCAGGCCATGACCCACAGAAAACTCAGGCTGGATCCTCCTGCTGGGCACTGGGCTGGGTCTGGCCTGCCACACACTGCTCTGCAGTCTCCAAATTCTTTTGAGGCTGTTTCACCGGATGCCTCCTCCAGGCAGCTTCCCATGGACCTGCCCCTCCTCTCCCTTACTCTTCCTCAGTAGAAACTCCCCTGAACATAATCTGGAGTCATTTGTCAAGAGTTGGATCTCCTGCAACCTAAGCCAGATGTGGAGTCTCCTGGACCTCCTTGTTCCTCCACCATAAACAGTGATTCCTCCTACTCCTGTGTTACAGTGGAGAAACCGAGCCACAGCAGTGTGCTGCAAAGTGATATCTCAGCCTGAGTCTGGTCACAGTGCTGGCCCTGGGCCCTCCCATCCTTTCTGGGAATCTGTATCCCTGGGCCCTTACAGGCAGGAATGCCCTAGGGAAAGTGTGTGGAATGGAGCATAACAGGCTCTGTGCATGCATTTCTTGTTTATTAAGGTCACACAGTCCCTGGCCCTGTTTAGTGTTGTTTTTGATGTTCAAGGGTGGTGTAGAAATTTCTGTTTTGATGTGACCCAGTTTCTGTGCTTTGATAATGCCATCCCCTCCCTCCTCCTGCTCTGAATTTTGGAATTAGGTTCCTCTCTTGGCTCCTGAGCTTTATGTCCCGCATCTGGGTATGGGACTGATGTGTGTGGTGGTCTCAGGGTCTTTGTTATTAATTATTGTTGTTTTTTATTTCATTTGTGTGTGTGTGTGTGTGTGTATGTTCATCCATGTACAGGGGTGTGGGGGGGCAGAGGTCAACCTTGTATCAGTCCTCAGGATGTGTCCACCTTAGTTTAATTGTTTTTGTTTGTTTGAGAAGGGGCCTCCCTGTAACCCTGGCTGGCCTTGAACTCACTATGTAGATAAGGCTGGACTCATAGAGTTCTGCCTCCCTCTGCCTCCTGAGTGCTGGGATTAGAGGCATGTGCCAGCATGCCTCCCTCCTGTTTTTGTGAGGCAGGGTCTTTCACTGGGCCTGGGGCTCAGAGACTAGTCTAGGTCAGCTGGCCAGGGAGCTCCAGGAATCCCCCTGTCTCCACCTCCCATGGCTGGGATTACAGGAGCACCACCATTTGTACATGGGTTTTGGAGTGTGAACTAAACCCAGTGCTTGCACAGCAAGTACTTTGCTGGCTGAATATCCCCAGCCCCACGGCCTGGGTCTTCCTGAGGCATCCTTGCTATAACTCCTCTCCATGGCTCACCCAGTCTGGCAAGGTGAAACCATTTCTTTTGTTCCTTGACACCAGTCTGACCTGCTTGGCTTTGGCTGAAGGGGCCTTCTGTATTCACCTCTGGGATGTTGGGGGTGGGATGTAGGAGATCGGGGTTATTAGGTTTCTGTGCAGTGACTTTCCCTGGAGAATCACTTTTTCTTCTCTTTTCTGACTGTCTCTACCTTGCTATAGAATACAAATACTTGTTGAAATTTGGTCTGTTTTCTATACTGGCCTGAGGCCCCAGGAGTGGTCTTTGTGTGTCTTAGGGAAGTGGGGCTGAGAGGGTCCTATACCCCAACTATGATCACAAAGGTGTTGGCTGGTGGCTTTCTCTCATATAGCCATAGTAGTGCACCTCTGTAATCCCAGCACTCAGGAGGTGGAGTCAGGAGTTCAAAGTCATCCTTGGCTACAGAGAAAGTTCAAGGCTAATCTGAGCTACTTGAGACCTTGTCTCCAAAAAAAAAGGTTTGTCTTATGATACAAATGCCTTGCCATAGTAACAGAAACAGAAACAGATTCTTACCCAGGTAAACCAACATTCTAGTGTGGAGGCCACCCTGCAGTGGGCAGTATACAACCTGTTCAACCCCAGGCATCATCACGATGTAGCCCAAGCTGGGTTCTGCCAAACCTCCCACATCAGCTGTACTAATCTCTGGGAGTGCAGGCATGTACCACCATGCCAAATTTACTATTTCTTTCTTTAAAGTTTAATTTTATATGTAAATTTGTCTATGTATGAATGAATATGCACATATATATGCAGTGCCAGAGGAGGCCACCAGGGGGCATTGGATACCCTGGAACTGGAGTTACACAGGGGGTTGTTAGTGGACATGTTGAGCCTGGGAACTGTAAGAGCCCGGTCCTCTGCAAGAGCACCCAGTGCTCTTAACCACTGAGACATCTCTCCAGCCCCTACTAAGGGCTTAGTACATGCTCGGCAATCATTCTTTTAATCCCTGCCTCCGACTTAACCACCTGTCAGCGTGCATTCAGTGCACTAAGCACATCCACTGTGTCCCACATCAGTCACCACCACCCACCACTGGGACTTTGTTGCCTTCCAAAACAGAAACTGCATCCTGTGCCAATTTCCTCCTGCCCCCAACACTCCGCTTTGGACTTATTTCTATGAGTTTTGCTATAAGAGACATGGTACCGTATTTGTCTTTATGATTGCCTTAATTTATTTAACACAAGGTCCTCAAGGTTCATCTACATTGGAGCATGTGGTTGAGTTGTTTTCCTCTGTGAATGGATAAGACTTGTTCATCATTATTTTTAAATTCATGAATCCTTGTGTTATTTCCACTTTTGGCTGTTATGAATAGTACAGCCTTGAATATGAGTTTATAAGAGGGTTCACTTTTCAAAATGGAATACTTGCTACTACCATTAACAGCCAGTGTCCTGGGGGGTGCTGTGGATATTGTCTTGGTGGAGGGTTCCCAAAGCTGGGTCTGTAACCCCATCCTAAGAGCCCATTGCGTGCCCTGCTCCAAGCTGGGACTTGTGTCCAGCAGCCCAGCTGAGGTCCTGAGAGAATGAACAGAAAATGCCACCAGAGGCAGCATAGAGGTTGACAGGATTTACCTGGAGTCTCCCAGCCTTTGGGGTGGGACCACCTGGCCTAAAGCCATTGTGCCCCTGCTGCCCTAGTGGGTGCGCAGCACAGTAAGTGTCAAAGCTTTAAGATGATGTACTGTCATGGGAAATTTTTTTTATCTTTTTGACACAGGGTGTCCTTGTAGCTCTGGCTGTCCTGGAACTCACTCTATAGACCAGGATGGCCTTGAACTCACAGAGATCCGCCTGCTTCTGCCTCCCAAGTGCTAGGATTAAAGGTGTGCAGCAGCACGCCCTGTCATGGGGAATTTACAGGAGTTATGGCTGAATGCATTCCACTGGCAAAATATGAGTGGCCAGCGCAGCGCATGTCACTGAGTCCCCTCAGATAGGGTGTGGCCAACCAATGACCGGTGCTTCTCACCTAGGGCTGTGAAGAGAGGAAGGTGGGAGCTGGACCTGCCCCCAACACATCTGGATCTTGGGGCTTGAGTTTGGGGTCTGATGTATAGTGGTTTGGGAGGCAAAGTTTCCAGAGGTGAAGTCTGCTGTTCACGGAATGAAGCTGAGACCTGGTTTGCACAGGCTACTGTACCTCCCCAGTGGCAGTGGCTGGGGCCTGTCAGGTTTCTGGGGAGATGAGGGATTCTATGTAATGCTGTGGGACCTGAATGTGTCACTGTCTGTGCTTTTCTGACTGCTGGGACTATCAACCCCCCCCCCCCGTCCCCATCCCCACCTTCTCACTGCGCACACTACTGAATACCACTGCATGCCCACAGTATACCCACAGCTTGCCATTTCTGGGCAATGGCCCCTGAGTTGCCAGCATGGAGGCTAGGGTTTCTTACTTAGATTCCATTGTCTCCTAGTAGTCCTGGTCCTGAACCTTGGCTGTTGCTTCTATAGAAAGGAAGTGTGTCTCCATGGGTCAGGAGAGAGGCAGATAAATATATTTTGTCATTTCTGGATCTTGGAGCATATGGCCACCTGGAGCATGTATGTGTACATACAGAGGTCAGGGAGTATTTGGGGAGACAGGGGCTCATGGGTCACACCTGTACTGCACCCAGGACATCGTTCAGGCAGATTTCTGGAAAAGGTTTCCTTGGTGGACTGAGAGCAGGAAGGCCTGAGCACCAGCAACTGAGGGTGTCCTGGCAGCTCTCAGCCTGGTTCATGCAGGGGTTTGGGGTCAGTGACGTGTAGGTGTCCCCTGGAGTCACTTGTAGAGGATAGAAATCTGGAAGGACTGTACCCAACTGGGGAGGGGGCAGAGAGAAGGGGATCTGTGTCCAGCCTGAGCTGGTTTCTGGTCTGAGAGTCCAGCCCATTCAAAAATACACCTGGAGACAATGAAAAATGTAAGAATTCACTACACCTCTATCATACTTCTGTCCTCACAGGTGTGTGTCTATCAACAGCAGCACACTTTAAATTCCAGTCCCACATGTCTTTAAGTGTTAGGTTCATTTTGAGGGGAGACTCAGGGCAGAGAGGAGAAAATGTCAGGACTCTGATGAAATGGAAGTCGGGTTTATTTTAGGCATGGCGACTGGGGTGCTTGTATCGGTATTAGGATGACCAGAATTAGAATGTTCCCCAAATTTCAGTTTTATACACAGGCACACAAGGAAGTGAGTTTACAAGGACATGAGGGTGAAGAGATGGGGGAATGGGTGTAGGTGGGTCTGTGACTGGAATCAGTAGGAGCATCTCAATAGAGTGAGGCTGCTTCTGGTCTCCAGTGAGGTGTGATTCCAGGATGCTGCTGCAACTTTTCTCAGGTTGCTGGAACACAGTCCAGGATAATTATTTCTCAGAACTTCTGCCTCAGTTGGCTTCCTGAAATCTCTGACTTAGGTGGGCTACAATCTTACATTCCACCCTTTTATGTCATAGGATGGGGCAATGTTTTTCATTTGAGCTGCTTCATGCTTATGGGGGACAATGAAGAGGGGGTTAATGACACAAGATGCTTTATACCTGGGCGTCACTGTTGTCAGCAAGGTTGCGTTCATATTTGTCTGAAGGGAGAGCAAGCAAAAATTGATTAAAACTAGTACAGGTGAGTTGTTGGATATGATCTTGCAGGCACTGAATATGGCAGAAAGCTATTACCAGAATGAGGGATGAGACCTAAGTTTATTTAGGGGTCCATTTAGGGGATATAGCCATGGGGGTTATGCTGTCCAGGATTCCCCACTCTGAGGTTTGGGGGAAGACACTAGCCTTTGACAGGCCAGGCTGCTAAGAAACTCAAGAAACTGGCTACTTTTTGTCTTTTTACTAAGATCTGAATTTCTATACCTGAAATACAATTTCTAAGGCTTTACTGATTATTTTTGGTTATACTTTCCTTTTGGATATTTAAGGCCACACAGTTAGCCCAGATTAACCAAGGATTTTGTTTTCTCAAGGTCATTTGAGGATCTGGTCCTCAGGGGTCACTCAGGTTTTGTGGGGGGAGCCTCTGGCTCCTTTTGACTTTTCATTTACCAGTTCCATCCATGTGAGGACAAAGTAAGGTCTTGCTGGACCAGGCTTCCCTTTTAAAGCATGAGCAGACTTTCTTCTTTATAGACTGGACACTGGCTAAAGTCCCATTTGTGGATCTCCAAGACCTCCCTGCACAGGAAGACTGGTGGCTCACAATTGCAGGACATGTCAAGAGATGCCCCCATATATAGTCCCCTGGGACTTAGTTGACCTCAGAGGGCAGGGAACAAAGTTGTCCCTTAAGTCCTTCAGCCAAATTGTTATGGGCATTAAGTATGGCCATTAACCATCCAGAAAGGCTAAGTTATACCAGCCTGATACTTTTAATTGCTGTATAAGATTTTAGATAAGGCTTGGACAAAAGCTCAAGCAGCCTTGTATAACACTGACTGGAAGAGAGATTTAATACCATAAATTCAGCAGGCATAGTCTACAAGAGAGAATTAAACAATTTCAGGAAACTGTTCACTACAATTTACTCCAAACAGGAACAGTCTCTTTCTTTCCCAGAGCCCCCCATATCCTGATTTATAGTTCTCTCAGAAAAGCAGGAGTTGTACCTAAAGATAGGAAATAAGCTGAAAGCGATCACCAAGCCCAGCCAAACTGTCTTCTGGACTGCATGCAGCTGGTTCAGGGAGGTAGAACCTAGCTTCTTTTAAGCCAAATTATCTTGTTAAGTCAAAGGAAATATCAAAAGTAACACTTGTTTGATACAGAGAAGCATAAAATATATCTTTCATTAGCCAAATGTAACCCACTACTTGTCTATGTCCCTTTAATTCAAATCTGTAACAGGGAGTCTAGTACAAACCAGGAGAATTAACAACTCTGTATATCTTGTCCTTTTACTAAACCTTGAAGGGCCATGTGATGTGTAGATAAAGCTTGGGCAAAAACTGAACACTTTTAATAAACCTTGACTAGATATAAGTAAAATGATTCTAAATTTATGACAGTTAAAATGATAACATTTCCTTGTAATTAAAATATGAACATATTGAAAATAATTTATTTTAGTGATGACACTTTGTAAAGATTGTACTAAGCATTAATGGTCTGATATGTCCTTAATATTTTATAACTATATTATTGAATTTTTTTTTGAGACAGGGTCTCCCTATACCTCCAGATGTCCTGGAACTCACTCTGTAGACCAGGCTGGCCTTGAACTCACAGAGATCTGCCTTCCTCTGCCTCCCAAGTGCTCACCTGTGGAGGGTATATATGCATATTTTAGAGTAATATAAAATTAAAAGGGAAAAATGTTAATCCTGAAATATGATTTGGAAATAACATACAGTTTATTTTCAGATGACATGTTGAAACAATATAGATTGGAGGAAACAACAGCAAAATATCTGGGACAGGGAACCAACTGAAGCAGTAAAGTTCTCCCCCCAAAAAATAATCCTCTGCTTTGAAACACTTTGAAAAGACTCAGAAGGGGATACAGGACATTTGTGGCAGACTGCAAGAGCTCAGGAGGGGTGGGGGGCATGAAAGGGAAATGAGTCTGGTTTGGACTGAGAAGTGATGTATGAAATGCACAAAACTTCAATAAAAATATTTTTAAAAGTCAACAGTATTTCATACACATACATATACATATGTACACACACATGAGATTTTTATCTTAGTGTTTATCCATATACATTACTGCTAAACATAATAAGGGCTTTCACTTGAGGAAAGCATTTTTAGAAATGTAGTAAATATCCCTAACTGGGTTTCCAACTCAGCAAGTGATGGAAGCTAGAATTGTACATCCTGTTCACACTCAAAGCTGACCATAAACAAAAGTTACAGGGAGATCAAAGCAAGTCAGCAATTAAAAGTTTTAGTTACAGGCAATTCCATTAAAGGAAGGGTAAAGAATGTGTGACAAGAGTTAGTCTTAATGAGGCCAGAAGACCCTTTAAAGCTTGACAACACCAAAACCATGAAGTATAGTATAAATAGTTCACATGATTCACCCACAGTTGTCCACAGTTAACTGTCTCACAGTAGCATACAGGAGCCTAAGAAGTTTCAGAGATTAAAACACAAGCACACAGCACACAGCTAGCCAGTCAAGCAGGACAGCAGTTCAGGCCCAGGGAGGTATGTTTGCTTCCTATGAGGAGGAACTGTGTGTGTGCCGGGGGGGGGGGGGGGGGCCCCACCGCCCCCCCCCCACCC